>CACSLK010027751.1:11015919-11031960 GCA_902706635.1 Striga hermonthica | reverse complement strand
TATGTTTCTATTTCTTTTTATTACTTAAAAAAAAAATTGCGACTCGCGACATATTATCGCGAGTCGCAACTCACTCTTTGGAACAAGGCCGTTTTCTTTGTTTTTCTCGCGACTCGTGGGAAAAAGTCGCGACTCGCGACATTTTAGCGAGTCGCGAGGTTCCCCATATAAACCCAATCGGCCTCTATTTTTTGAATTTGACATGTTGCACTTGAAGTCTTATGCCCGCTTGGTCGACCCGACATACCGAAACCTCACACTCGAGTTTTTCAGTACACTCGAGATTCCGTCCACCGGAAACACTATGTCGTGCCGTCTACTTGGGACAAAGAGGATCATCACTGAAGCCATCATGCAAAACATCATGGGACTCCACAGTGGCGGCGCCACGATGAATGAAGGAATGGCTACTGCTAGTTTCTGGCCCGTGCTTTCTCCCGACACTATGTGGGATCCTTAGGGAATGGCCAATGGCCTAATCAAGGACGGTGTTGTCGCTGTGATGCACAAATTTTTATGTTATGGTGTATTCGGGAAAAAGAAAGCCAACAAGGTCAGTCGGATTGACCTCACCTTGCTGTGGGCTATGCTCGAGGGGAAGAGCCACGATTTGTTGGATATTTTTAAGGATGAGTGTCGAGCCGTCATTCGAAACAAGAGAGCGGCAGCCTGCTTTGGTCATATAGTGACCGCTCTGGCTTTGCACTTCAGCATTGACCTGGAGGCATCTGGCAGCCCTCCTACTCGTATGCGGTTCATTGATGCCTACGAGCTGACTTATTCGGGCCTCATCCGTGATCGCCACACCTTTTAGGACTATACAGAGCGCCCGACCTACGCTACCTATATGAAGAAGTTGAGTGCGGCCGCTTCCACAGCTCAGGCAGGCTCGTCTCGTCCTCAGGAGGACACCGACTATACTCATGAGGTGGAAGAGATGGAGCATGATCAGATTGTTCTCGACGATAGTCGTCTCCTTCTGCCTCCTTCCCGTTGGCAGCCTGCTCCTGAGCCAGCCCCACGAGCGCCCCGGACCACACATCATCATCAAAAACGTCCGACTGTATCGTCTGCACCGCCCGCCTGGTGGTCCCAGCCTCTTCCATGGTGGACGGAGTTCGAGGAGCGTTATGACAGAGAAATGTGGGGTATCAACATGCACTTTCAGTCTCTTGAGGCTTGGTGGGATGCTTAGTTTGGTTCCGGAGCCGGCCAGCCTTATCCTCCTCCACCTCCTCCTAGTCCCGGACCACAGTGACTTGTCACTGTGTTGGTCAGTTGTTTCTTTTCTTTGCTCATTTTATTTTTATTTTTATTTTCGTATTTCCTCTTCTTTGTTGAGTCGGTTGATTGTGTAGTACAGCTTCTCTTCGCTAAGAGTCGACAATGGGGACATTGTCTAATTTTCAGTGTGGGGGAGCTTTTGCATTTTATGTGGCTATGTGGTTGACCAGGTGTCTAGTTTTTATTTTTTTAGGATGTTTTATTTCTTTCTTTTGCGTGGTGGACCAGTCTAGTTTTAGGTTTCTATTTGTTTTTTGAGTTTGGATTGTGGTGTATTGTAAGACTGGTTGATAATTGTTGGTTGAATTTGAGTAGTTGTGATGATGAGATCGAGTAATGCACTTTGATTAATTGGCTTGGTTGTTTTGAGGAACATATTTACCTTGTGAGGTTTGAGCCTGTACTGTTTCTTGTGTGATATTAGTCGGAATCTTGTCAAGTAAAATTTGCCTTGAGACTGCTTTGAAATAACTCGATTAGATTTGTGAAACGTGAATATGATTGAGACATTCCTGTATTATCTTTTTCTTTTCATTTTCGTAAATAACAGTCACTAGTTACCCCCTTTGAGCCTTATATGATTTTATTGATTAACCTCGTGATCATGATATTAAGTTGCGGGATAGTATTGGAGGTGATAGTTGATTGCATTGTATATATGTTTATTTGCTTTGACTAAAAAAAAAAGAAAAAAAAATAGGGAAGCCAAATGGATTATAATCCTCTCGCTCCGTCTACTAATGTAGTGGATATGAGCCACGAGTACGGGAAACCGGTCTAGGAGACTCGGTTGGTGACAACTGGATAAGTTTGTTGATATGGTTGAGTGCATGAGTTGAGCTGATATATTCGAGCCACTTAGTCTATGTTTATCCTACCCGATCCAAAGAGCCTACGTTACAACCCTTAAGACCTCTTGATTCATTGTTTTATAAATTTGATTGTTTTAGAATAGAAGTTAGACGATAGGCAAATCTATGATTGACTTGACTGATGACCAATTTGAGTGCACCTCTCTTATATTTTGCGAAGAAACTGAGTGAGGCATATATATACATGTTCTTGAGTGTCTTTTTTCTTCGAAATGACTAAGTTGATTATTGAGGTGTGTTCTTGAGATCATTGGAATTTTTATCAGTTTAATTGATGTGTTTGAGATTGGTCTTGCCTTAACCGTTGTCCTTGCTCATTTATTTGTTTCTTTTCTTTTCTTTTCTCTTCTTTTTGTTCGGGACGAACAAAGGTTTTAGTGTGGAGGAGTTGGTTGTCCCTTTTTGTGTCTTTATTTTGGGTTTATTTTCTTTTTATTTTCCCCACTTGTAGGATTTTCGCAGTTTATTTGGTACAATTCTGTGGTTTTGTGTTTTTCTCTTTATTTTCGTTTTGTGGGTCTTTTTGTTGTGTTTTGCTTCGTGTTTTCTCCGTGTTTTTGTTTTCAGGAGGTAGGTTGTGCTGGTCGGTGATGGGACGACTTGAGCCGAGACTGTGATGTCAGAATATCAGTTGTGGAGCTAAAAAAGCTGAAGAAAGGACCAAAAAATTGAACCAAAGACGAGCCTAGACTTTTTCGCGACTCGCGACTATGTCGCAACTTGCGAGAAGATCGTGAGACGCGAGAAAAACAGAGGCTGAAGATGTTGTTCACGAGCCAGAGTCGCAACTCGCAAGTCAATGTCGCGACTCGTGAGGTAGGATCGCGACTCGCGAGACCTGTAGCGATTTGTCCCCAGGTTTTAAATATATTTGAAGACGCGTGACTTGTGACATGTCGCGACTCGCAACTCGAAAAAAGTGAAAGTCGCGACTCGTGACTTGATCGGTGCGAATTTTGAGGACGGGATTTTTACATCAGATTTCGGTCCTAGGGATCAAAATTCAACTTCCACACTTCGTTTTTACACTTCTTCTCTCTAGAAATTCATTCCTTTTCATACTTTTGCTCTTTTGATTGGATTTTGGAGATTGAACTCTGTTTTCTGGCTTGGATTTGGATTGTTCATTGGATTTGACATTGGGATTCTCTTTATGTAACACCCCGCCTAATTATTCTAGAATTTATAAAAATCAGAGTAAAATTTTTGCTTTTTATTTTCGAAAAACTCTTTAACTTTAATTTCGAAAATACTCATACTAACTCGCGGGATGCTACTTGTAAGCCCCAGCCCAAAAATTATATAATTAGCTCGACTTTATTTATCAGAATTAGTAATATTTTAATTATGCCGAAAATTATTAGTATTAATCGCGTAATTTATTTAATTTCAAGTCTAAGCCATAAGAAGAACGTTCAAATTATTATTTCAAAAATGAGATAAAAATCCTAAGTCAAAGTCTCAATTTATTATTTTAATCGAGTATTAGAAAAGTCGGGAATTTATTTAATTCCTGAGTAAGCCCAATTATTTAATTATTGGGCCCAACTATTTTAAAGCGAGACATTTTAAATCCTAGCCGAATATCCTTAGTTATTTAACCCGGTTAGTACTTTAATTAATTGGACCAAGTAGTATTTAATGTACAAGCTAAAGCCAAATTTTAAGCCCAAATCAAGACTAAATTGCAAGCCCAATTTTAGGTCCAAAAATGTTCTCAACCCCTAGCCTTATCTCACATATAAATATATCACATTTCCTCATCTTTTGGGATTGGATACGCAACAGTAGAGAAAAACCTCAGCTCAAAATTTCTTTTCCATCAATTGCCGTTCAAAAAAAAAAGATAAGAAAAGGAGAGAAATCGGAAAAATAGCATAGAGAGGGAGAGAGAAACTTGTCTTCCTCCAACTTCTTTTGCACCCTCCCAAGCTTCCAGATCCGGCCACCTTGCTTCCGACGACGTCGAACCACCGCACCCACGTCCAAGCTCAGCCGCCACTGCTCCCAGCTCAGAATCCGCTTCTTCTCAAGGCGAGCCCGCAGCAGCGACCTCCAGCTCCGTTTTTTCGGCAAGTCGACGTCCAGCTCTCCATCTGAGCTCACGTCGTCCTCCTTCCCGGTGAACCAGCAGCTCCGCCACACCTCATGCGACCCGTCGTCAATCTGAGCAGATCCACGGCGATGTAGCCGCTGCTCAAAGCCAACCCGCCGGCGAGTTCACGGACAACCTCAGCTCGTCGTTTCCAGGTCTGGCCAGCTTCATTTTCTAGCGACAAGCTAACCACCGTGAGCAGAAAGTTCCAACCACCACGAGTTTGGCCGCCCTAGCTCACGAACCAGCGCCCCTCCTTCACGTTCACGGTGACCAACAGCCCGTTCACGGCCCGAACCACCGTCGTGCGTCTGTGTGAGCTCAGCCCGCTGTTGTCCTCCCGGATTCTCGTCGTTCTGGCTGACTCCAGCTCCGACGACCTCTGTACGCTTACCATCACGCTGGAAAAATGCTCCAAGACCCGCAACAAGCTCGGACCTACGCTCGGGTACGTTCGTACGAGCTACCTTAGCTCGATCTGTGCGAATCCGAGACCTCTCCAACCAGACCTGAGGCCCTCGAAACAGAATCGAGCATCTTAGCTCAAGCCCGAGCCTCTTACCTCAGCCCGACCCGAGTACGAGCACAACCGGGTCGTTTCCTAGCCATTTTAATTTTTCCCATTTCTGATTTGAACCCTTCGAGAGGTATAATGGCTTAAACCTTAGTCCATGAGCTTAATCGATTATTTAGATGAATTTTAAACTTTACGGGAGGTGATTTCAAGCATTATAAGATTTATGGTGAATTTATCGACTTAAATGGCATTAAATTCCGTAAATATTGTGTGCTGCCCGGAAAAATACAAAACTAGCATGATAAAATCCGTATAGTTGACTTGAGGCCTAGGTTTTAATTTCGTGATTTTTGGTGCCCGTTTACTATTTTATCCAGATTTATTTAGTATATAGCCAAAATGCTCGATTTTTGGTAAAATGCTAAAGGCCTCAAAATGTGTTGAAATTTTATGGAAAAAATCTTATAAATGCTAAATATGTTATGTTTAAAATTTCATAAATTTTGGAGACTGTTTGGAATGCCTAATAATTTGGGGCTTTAGCTGATTTTTGTGAAAATTGCTAGATAATATCCGGTTGAGTTTTAGCTGCAGTCGTTGGGCCTAAAATCACTAAACCATCACGTTGAACTTAGAGTTTGAGTTTCTGCTTGAACCGAGATAGATAGCCAGTTGAGTAGAAAACCCTAGTTCGGCCTTTTCCTGGACAGTCTGGATGAACTCTAGATCCGAGTAGAAAGTTGTGCGTCGGCTGATGCCGTGCCCGTGTGTATGTACCCGGACCACGGTTATGTCGAGTTGCACCCAGTCAGACAAGTAACCGGCCGGCTTAGACAGAGCCACTGGTCCAGTTCAGCCGAATCGGTCCGAATAGTCTGGACGATTCGAGAATAGCAGTTCGGAATTCCGGTTTGAGCGTGAACCGAGATTCAGTGTTTTTTGAACCCAGTCAGATATATCAAATAATTCAGATTAAAATAAGCTAGTTCAGATAAAAATCAGATCAGTCAGATAAGCTAGATCAGATAAATCAATTAACCGACAAGGCTTAGAAATATTTCAGAGAACTCTAGAATGCCTCAAAGTCAACAAATCTTTCCAGAATAACTCAAATCCTCTAAATCCAGATTAAATGATTTTATAATCGAGCGAGAGAACTTAGTAAGATCAGATAATAATAAGAATCAAGTTTTCAGTTTGAGCTTAGTACTTAGTACTTTCTGCTCAATAATTTGTGTAGCTTAAGGAGAGTCGAGCCTCCGACAGCTACCATTCAGCCAGCACTTGCATCAGTAGCAGATTACCAGGTGGAGGTCACGTACTGGTTATACATCGTCTTAAATTTCTGTACCATGTCCAAGGTATGTATGAGAAATAGTTAGTTCACCATTGAGGGAGGCCGTGGCGGGCCTTAAAGATCCCCCGTGGTTCTGCGGGAGGCTTTAATTGGCCTTAATGATCCCCCAGAGTGTGCACATGATTGGGTTTTAAACCCAGGGTATTTATGACCACCAGATGCCCCAGTTACAGTTTCAGTTCAGATCAGTTCTTATATACTTAAAGTCATGATATTGATATTAACGATGTTGTATAATTAAGTACTGGTCTTTGCGGAGCATAGTTGTTTTGCTCACGCCCCCATTACGTTTTTCATGTGATGAAGCGGCGCGTGGCGCGTGAGCGGCAGTGGCGCGTGGACATTAGCAGTCTTTTTGTTACGCATTTACATGTCATTTATATGAACATGTATTATTATTACTATGCGTAGACATATTATGTTTCAGCTTCCGCACATCTCAGACTTAGTTTGTATTATGAGATTATCAGACTTATGCATGTATAATGCCTTTATCTCCATGCTACCTTTATATAACGGATTTGATTAGGTTGCATGTATTTATTTACGTCTGCATGAGAAAGAGTTTAAGTTAGTAGCATCCCGCGAGTTAGTATGAGTATTTTCGAAAATAAAGTTAAAGAGTTATCCGAAAATAAAAAGCAAAAATTTTACTTGATTTTTTATAAATTCTAGAATAATTAGGCGGGATGTTACACTACTAACTTAAACTCTTTCTCATGCAGACGTAAATAAATACATGAAACCTAATAAAATCTGTTATATAAAGGTACCATGGAGATAAAGGCATTAAACATGCATAAGTCTGAAGATCTCATCATACTTACTAAGTCTGAAATGTGCGGAAGCTGAGACATAATATGTCTACGCATAGTAATAATAATACATGTTCAATAAATGACATGTAAATGCGTTACAAAAAGACTGCTAATGACCACGACCACCACTGAAATCTCACGCGCCACGCGCCGCTCCGTCACCTGAAAAACGTAATGGGGGCCTGAGCAAAACCACTATGCTCCGCAAAGACCAGTACTTAATTAAACAACACCGTTAATTTCAATATCATGACTTTAAGTATATAAGTACTGAAGTGAAACTAATCTGATCTCGGCTCAAAACCGCTAATTCATGTGCACACCCTAACCGGAACATTAAGGCCCGCTCAGCCTCCAAGTCAGGACCATAGGCAGAACATTAAGGCCCGCTCAGCCTCCAGCTTGGGCGATAAACTATTTCTTATACATACCTCGGACATGGTACGGAAATTAAAGACGATGTATAATCAGTACATGACCCCCACCTGATAAACTGCTACTGATGCAAGTACTGGTTGAATGGTAGTTGTCGGAGGCTCGACTCTCCTTAAGCTACACAAATTATTCAGCAGAAAGTACTAAGTACTGAGCTCAAACTGAAAACTTGATTCTTATTATTATCTGATCTTACTAAGTTCTCTCGCTCGATTATAAAATCGTTTAATCTGAATTTAGAGGACTTGAGCTATTTTGGAAAGATTTGTTGACTTTGAGGCATTTTAGAGTTCTCTGAAATATTTCTAAGTTTGGTCTGTTTAATTGATTTTTATCTGATGTAGCTTATTCTGATCTGACTTATCTGACTGGGTTCAGAAAAATACTGAATCTCGGTTCACGTTCAAACTGGTATTCCGAACTGCTATTCTCGAATCGTCCAGACTATCTGGACCAATTCGGCTAAACTGGACTGGCGGCTCGGCCTGAGTCGACCGGTTGCTCGTCTGACTGGGCGCAACTCGGTTTAACTGTGGTCCGGGTATATACGCAAGGACACGACATCAACCGACGCACAACTTCTCTACTCGGATATAGAATTCATCTAGACTGACTGGAAAAAGGCCAAACTAGGGTTCTCTACTCAACCGGCTATCTATCTCGGTTCAAGTCAGAACCCAAACTCTAAGTTCAACGTGATTCCTAGTGATTTTAGGCCCATTAATTGCAACTAATTCTCAACCGGCATAATATCACAGCTAAATCCCCAAATTATTAGGCATATCAAACAGTCTCCAAAATTGATAAAATTTTAAACATAACACATTTAGCATTTATAAGATCTTTATATAAAATTTCAACGCATTTCGGGGCCTTTAGCATTTTTAGAAAAAAAAAACCGAGCATATCGACTACATATTAAACAAATCCGGTATAAATAGTAAACAGGCACCAAAAATCACGAAACTTAACATATCATCTACTTAACATGTATAAAGTCTAATAACAAAGCATCAAGTCTCAAGTCATCACCTATCACGTTCAACTCAAATTTACTACGACCGATAATTTACTCGAACCGCTAGTTCGCCTATCAAATGGACACAAAAAATTAATCCGACTACATCTTAAGCCTCAAGTCAACGGGGAGAATTTTATCATATTTATTCCAACATTATAACGCGTTTATCGAAAAATCTCGTTTTATTCGCTTTAAGCTCGTATGTTCAAATTTTTCCAAAATCAACTCAAATCAACATCTCATTTTATTTTATCTCGTATATATTATCAAGTCCAAGCCATTTAAGAGGAGTTTTTAGCTATTATACCTCAATGTGTTCGAAAACGGCGGATCGAAAAATGGATCGGGCTAAGGAGATGAAGGAAAATTGGACAACCAGTTTGGATCTTGGAGCGTTGGCTACGGGTCTTGCCAAAAAATCGAATTGAAGGGCTGTTGGCAGTGGAAGGCTGCTGGTCGCCGTGCTACAGTAGCTCCAAGCAGCTGCGGGACGCCGGAATAAGGGCTGCGAACTCGCTGTGAGAAGCTCGCCGGAAATGGTGGCCTTTTTCCGGCGCGAACTCGTCGAGACGACGTGGAGGAGAGTGGGTGAGGGGTTGTCGTCGGAGCTGCGAGTAGGAGCGAGCTCTTTGCCGGTGGAAACAACAGCTGGTCGCGAGTGAGTTGTGGGTTTGAGCTTCGCCGGAAAACGGAGCTCGCGAAGGTACTGGCGGCGGGAATGGTGGAAGCTCGACGTTGGTAGATCTACGACGGGTTTGAGCTGGGACGAGCTTGGACTGTGGTTTTTGGGCTT
This sequence comes from Striga hermonthica, assembly GCA_902706635.1. Lineage (NCBI taxonomy): Eukaryota > Viridiplantae > Streptophyta > Magnoliopsida > Lamiales > Orobanchaceae > Striga > Striga hermonthica. The sequence continues at coordinate 11,022,768 of CACSLK010027751.1, read as the reverse complement.
GTGGTGGCAGTTGCGAGGACTGCTCGCCAGCGTGGATGTCGTCGGGTGGTGGCTCGCCGGAGCTGCGAGTAGGTGGTCGAATTTTGAAAGCTTCAAGCCATGGTTGTTGATTGAGGAAGAAAGCTTGTTCTTCTTTGCTTTTGGAAAGTGGGTTTTTTTTTTAAGGCTAGATCTTGAAAAATGGTGTGTGTATTAGCTTAGATCTTAGAATTGGAGATGGTGATGGTGTTTGGATCTTGAAAAATTAGCTCTCAAGTCTAAAGGTAGAAGAAGATGAATAGTAGTTTGTGTGCTAGGGTTTCTTGTGTTGGGAGATGAGGGAACATTCTATTTATAGAGGAGCATGTGAGCTTAGGGTTTCTCTTCTTGTTGAGCTAAGAACCGGGCTTGAAATCTCTACATAATCGGGCTAAGATATTGAGCTCGATTATATTCGGTTTAGGCGTAGGATAATAAGTCGAGTCGACTTAGAAATTTGAAATGCTCGGTCAAATAAAATATGACGGGCTTGAAATAATAATCTCGACTTAGACCGAAAAATAATATTGGGCTCGGAATTAAATAATTGGGTTTTTTCAGGAATTAAATAAATTCCTGACTTTTCTAATACTCGATAAAAATAGTTATATCGATACTTAGACTTAGGATTTTTATCTCGTTTCCAAAATAATAAATCGAACACTCTCTTTACGGCTTAGACTTGAAATTAAATAAATTATGCAATTAATACTAATAATTCTCGGCATAATTAAAATATTACTAATTCAGATGAATAAAGTCGAGCTAAATATATAATTTTGGGTCGGGGCTTACACTTTATTAATCGTAAGTTCTTCTTTTCTCAATTGTGTGTTGATGATGATGGCTTGGGTTAATATGAATTGTGATATTGAATTCTCCATGAGTGGCTAAATCCATACGCTAGGGATAGGGGATGATTGATTAGGTTCGATTATGATTGCTTGTTCTTGATTGTTCATGCTTATTCGAGTTGTGCATATTCTAGGGTTAGTAGATTGATCAACTTTCTAACCTAATCAATAAACATGTAGAACTGAGAGGGGAGACGTTTGTCGACTTAGGCCCGTTTAGGGTAGACTTGTTCGTAAAAGTATTGTCTACGAGTTGTTGGAATTGATAGTTGATCGTGTACGTTCACTCTCTTGTTACGAAGAGTTATTGAGAGTGAGCCTCTGGACGAGAAACGATTCAAGTCCTTTAACCGAGCAATTGATTGCCAGTAGTTGTGTTAGAACCAAAAGCAATTATCCCCGATTCCCTAGCTGTTTAATCACTTAGTGAATTTATCCTGCTATTTATATTGTTTTTTCATCGTCTTGCCATTTAATTTGCTTTGCGTTAGTTTAAATCCATAGTTGATAGCTGAAACCCCAAGATTATTGAATAGAGTGTTTAGGAATTTTTCTTTTCTTTTTCGTGATCGAATAATCGTACAATTGAATCTGACTAACCTTCCTTGCGATACGATCCGGAGAACGAATCTTTCAATTCTACTCCGGTAAAAATACTGACAACAAAAATCTTAAAGATAATAAGAATATAAAGATGATAAAAGTGTTAGGGATTTAGGAAATAATTGTTTTCAATTCTAATGATAAATCCAAATTATTTATTGTTCGATTAAATGATTCGATAAACACACTAATTTAGAGGTTTATATTCTATAACTTTTCGTAACAAGAATATAAACATAAATTAATATATTTTCGTACCAAATAATACATTAGCAATACAGTTACGAACAAGCTTACTCGTTTCGAGTCGAGATCAATTAACTTCGCCCCTCTCGGTTTAAAAATCAATTGAGTAGATTTAGAAGGTATTTAATCAACTAAATCATATAAATAAGCACAACTCGAAACGATATAAAAAATCAAAAATATGTCATTATCATTGAACCGAACAGAATAGGTTTAGTTCGTCATGATTCTATCGACACAAACAACAATAATAACCCAAGCTATCATTGTACTTTTGATAAAGTAACGATAACTTACGATTACTATTGAAAACTTGATGTCAATATATCACTAGAACTTCAACAAGATATAGAAATATTTTTTTTTTTATATAAACACCCCAAACTGGGATGGGGGGTTGAGGCTACACCCCCGACCTGTGAATATAATGGCCCAGAGGGGCTAAAAAGTCAATGGTCTATATCCAAGTCGATAATATAAAGAGCGACATCCAAAGCAAAGAAAATAAAATAAAAATAAAAATGAAAATACAAGGATCACAAAATTATCCGCTGTGGATCTAAAATCAAATCCTCATAGAAGGTCGTCCTGGTCAGAGTGACCTGGCATGGAGTCCAAAATGTCAAATCTAGTCCAGGACAGGAGGTGGCGGTCGACCGAATCTGAAGGATGGGTACTCTAACTGGTCCATCCGAATGAGCGTCCGAAGCCGGAGGGGAATGTCCTCAGGAAGAAGGGTGCGTCTCTTGGTTATAGATGCCCCGTGCTAGCAAGGAAATCAGCAGGCCGGTTCTCCTCCCGGAATATGTGTGAGGCATGGTAATGGATCGAGCGGAGGGTATCTCTGATACGCATAAGAGGATGCTGGATCTGCCATGAGCCCTGGTGGCCAGATTTCAAAAGTGTGATGACAGCCGCAGCATCCATCTCTATCCAGACATGAGAGGAGACCGAGGCGGCAATCTCGAGACCAATCTGGAGCGCCTGAATCTCTACATCATAACTCGAGGAGGCCCGGAGTGGCCCATAGAAGGCAGAGATGAGTGCCCCACCATGATCCCTAATCAAGCCCCCTCCTCCAGCAGCTCCGGTATGTCTGTCGAAAGCGCCATCAGTGTTTAGCTCAACCCAAGGAGCCTTGGGATTCAGCCAAACAACGGTCCTGGGTCATGGATGCTGGACAGGTAAAGGAGGTGGTGGCCTTAAACGATGGGGCGGAGTACACCCTGTCCAATCTCTCGTCGTGAGTCTACCCAGGGCGGTGAGGAGAGAGAGGTGTCTGTCAACCTGCAAAATAATGTGAGCACAAGAAAATATAGTATCCCTATGCTTCGCATTATTCCTTTCTGTCCAGGTGGCCCATAGGATCAAACAAGGAATAAGGAAGCCCACGTGTCTACTGTATGTGCGGTGAGTGAAAAAACTCAGAAGCTCAAAAAAACTGTCTGTAGTGGGTAGGGGTATATGAGTATATCTGGCATAGTGCTCCCACACTCTCCTCACAATCTCACTCTCAAGGAAAAGATGGGTGAAAGTCTCGATCTCAAAGGTACCGGTCGCAGCACAACAATGGCAGCGGGAGGGGAAGGAGAACCCTCTCGCCTGCATCACAGTGTCAATGGGAATGCGCCGTAATAGGAGGCGAGATGATGCAAGAGAATAAATTCTCATAAATTCTCATAAATAATGAAGAACTTTTCATAGAACTTGAAAAGAAGAAAAGAGGATTTTTACAAGATTTCTTACTCTTATTGAATTATGAACTTGATGATATTTATATGCATGGATCACCTCTATTTATAGCTGAGAATTTAGAGTAAAATATAGCTAGAAATCAGCTATAGGTAAGGCTTAATCACCACCAAAATAACACTCCATCATCATGCATTATAAAAGAAAAGACAGCTGCAGAAATCCGCCTAGTAGCGCCGCTACTAGGTAGTAGCACCGCTACTAGGTAGTAGTGCCGATACTGGTACCTTAGCGGCGCTAAGGGTAACTAGCGGCGCTACTGTGTCGGCAACTTTGCATATTGTTACGGTTTTCGCTCATTCGGGCTCGTTTGGACTCGAAATAAGTTCTGTTTTTTTCCTGTGCATTGCTAACGATCCCCTCTTTCCAATGATATGATCATACCCCAGAAATTTACAAAATCCTGTTCTTCCGAGGTTTTTGACCTATGCATCTTTATTGAAAATAAAACGAAAAATACCGAAAAAAAAATACAGAAACATAAACATTATTTGACTATTACAAACCACACAATAAATGATAAAACTACCATAAAACTCATAAAATGACTCAAAATGAGGGTAAAAGAATAATAAAAATAATTAAAAAATGTAACAAAAATAGGACAAATAGCTCGATTAGTTCAATCGGACCGACTAAGGGGGATGGAGGGATCTCGAGCTGAGAAGAAAGCCCGATCGCGTGAATGGCCTTGGCCTCCAGGCCAGTCCACCATTCATGACCCGAAGAGAGGTCGGCGTCACCCTGGAAGCCGTCAGGGTCGGGAAGAGTCTGCTTCACAGCGGCCCGGTCGATTTTCCTGGGAAAGTCAGGCTTGGTCATAGCTTGCTTCCGCGTGTCGCAAGAAAAGTCGAAATATTGGACCGCCGCGGGAACTAGCTTGTCGAGAAAGTCGGGCGAGTCGTAGAATGCCTCGACCACAGCCTAGCGGTAGTGCTCGAGAAAGACTGCCCCTGTCGGAGACTTCAAGAAGGTCTTGTGGCCCTCTTGAAGCCCATTTTTCCTCTCAACCATGACCACGTCGTCGGCTTTGGCCAAATCGGCCTTCAGCTTCTCGACTTTCCTCAGGGTCATCTCCTTATCGAATCAGAGCTTAGTGATTGACGGAGTTGGCGGCCTCGAGCTCCTCTTCCTTTGTCTCGAGCTCCTGGCCCTTAGCCTCGTATTTCTCCCCCAAAACCTTGACATTGGTTTGGGGAGAAGTGACTTCCTCGATCATGGAGGGAAGGTTGCAGGCGAGAAGCTGAGAAAAATGATAAACGAAATGGTAAGGTAAAGATAGCAGTTTGGACAGAACGAACATAAGAAAATGAAGCTTACCCGAGGGATGAGCCGAGCAGCATAGCGGGCTCGGTGATAAGGGTTACCGTCGGTTCGAGCCCTATCGTCCTCAGGGAGAGACCACTGGAGATAGTTAAGAATTTGAAGGGGATCAGGGTTATCATAAAGCCGAGAGGGTTGTTGCAGGGTCACGGGCTCCACCTTTATAGGGGACGACTGCCCCGCATCCTTCTCGACCGCAGGCTCCTTCCCTTTTTGACGTTTCAGGGAGCTGGGCACCAGAGTTATGTCCCTTTGGTCTTGGGGCCTTTTGCGGGAGTGGAAACCCGATGGTTGAATCGGCTTCGAAGCCGAGGGAAGCACGACCTTGGATTTCTTGGCGGTAGTTGTCTCGATTGCCGCAGTTTGAGAGCCAGAGCCCGAGCCCCCCTCTGGTTTCTTGGGAGTAGCAGGGTGAGCAGTAGACTTATCGGCTGCTTGGCCCTTCTTCTTCTCAAATCGAGCTAAAGCTTTCACTGTCGATAAAGAAAGGAATAATCAATACAAAAAAATATAGAGTCATACATATGCCACAAGTGGAGATAGATAAGCATGCAGACGATGGGTAGTAAGTCGAGACGTAAACCAAAATAATAGGAAGCTTACAAGGGTCCTTAATTCGAGGAGCATTCTTGTCGACACAAATCCTGACATGGTTAAGGAGGGAACTATCCTTGGTCAGTCGACGAGCACTCCAAACGTGCTTATTCATTTCTTTCAGCATACTCGCAAACTGTGGAGAGTTAGGACTCTTACGTTGTTTTGTTTTGCTGGTGATCCACTCTTTCGTGAAAGGATATTGACCGGGAGCAGGTCGAATGAAAAAATACTTCCTCTTCCATTTGGTAATATTGGAAGAGAGGTCATCAAGGAAAGACACACCCACACGACGACCCAGATAATGGGCGTCTTTGCTAAACCTATACTCGTAACAACAAAGGAAAAACTCGGGCACAAAACTACCTAGAACTATTCGAGAGACGACTACAAAAGCCATCATTATTCGTATAGAGTTGGGAGTGAATTGGTTTATGGGTAAATCATACAGATTACTCAGGGATAATAGCTCATGTTGAATCAGGAAGCGTAATCCCGACATTATTTGATCGACAAAAAATGTAAAGCAGCCGCGAGGAGGATGTTTGAAATCGTCATCGAGTGTAGGAGCAACCAATTCCCAATCGGAAGAAAGGCCACTGTATTCCTTGAAGCCATCGATTTTGGCTGCAGGTGTAATACCCCGTTTTATCGTGGATTAATTGGAAATAAATATTGATTATTGTTATTATTAATTTCCTTATTTATTATTATTAAATGCCAAGTTGCTATTTTTTATTTGTTATTAGTAACATTAATTATTAATTGTCTAAATATCATTAATTGTCAAATTGTAATTATTTGTCTAAATGCATATTTTTATTACTATTATTATTATTATTTTAAATTATGATGTGTATAAATATATATAGTATTTATCTAATTTATTTATCGCTCGTCCGAGCCCGAGAACCGATCCAATTTCTTGAAGCCGCGTTAGAACCGAGCTTTCGACCCGTTGAACCGAATTTTTGACCCGGTCCGGTTTCCTCCCTCACGTGCGAGTGTGTGCGTGTGATATTTTCTTGGCAAACAAGAAAAATTAAACCTAAACTATTTAAGGTATATATATGTATATATGTATATATATATATATTTTTCGTCCTCAACAGAATAAGAAAAACCCCCGCAGCCACACCTTCAAATCTGCTCCCTCTCGCCCGCCATCATCCACCATCTTGCGATCATCATCTTGTCACCATCATCAATCTCGCACCTCTATCCTCCATAGCCATCACCATCGCTGCAAACTCATCTCGCCGGCGTGAACTTGCAGACCTCCGCCCATGGACAACAAGCAAAGAACCTATTGTCTTGCAGCATCTCGTTAAGCCGGCAATCCCTCGGCGCCATCATCACCCTCCGTCGGGACCCGTCGAGTTCCGTCGAAGAGCCTATCGTGATCGTTGAGTTCTGTCGGGTTCCGTCGGAGCGTTAAACGAAGCCGACGAGTTCCGGA
>CACSLK010027751.1:10988403-10998664 GCA_902706635.1 Striga hermonthica | reverse complement strand
TAAACCTATGCGCAGCGGATCTAAAGGTTTGATGAAGAAAACTTACTGTTTAAAATATATGTAGATCTGGCTGGCCCGAACAGTTGACCGCAAATCAAATCTTCTCGGAATCGAACAAACTTGACCAATCCAGAAAGCTGACGTCACGGCGAAGTCAACGGCGTTGACCGATTGGAAAACAGAGGTCTCACACGCTCTCACGTGCTCGTGTAAGTTCCAACAGCTGCTCCCTTCCGGCGGCGCGTGGCGGCGCATACGGCGGCGGCTGGCGGACGGCGATCTCTTCGTCTCGTCGTCCTGGTCGTCGTGGTATGGTCACTTGCTGGTTTTGGTCTCCGGTTTGGATGTATGATAGATCTGATTGGAATCCCGTATATACCTTAAGATCTTCTACTGTATTCTCAAACAGCTATCTAGATCTTGTATCAGTGGAGCACATAAAATAGAACTACTCCTTGGAAGAGAGAGAGAGAGGGGCGGACGCAATTCCAAGTTGTTGGGATTGTGTATACTTCTCTTCCATGAGCCTAATGCTGTATATATAGAGCTACAGTAGGGACCCTAAGGAGAATAGGATAAGGGCTTCTAATATATTGATACTGTGGAGCAACCCCACAATTAATATATTAATAATATTAAAGTCCACCACAATAATATTATTGCACTCCCTTCACCTATCCCAAATTACATTTGAGACTCCTTATTATAATTATCCGATTTACCTCCCCATCTTTAAGATATAATGTCCATTAATTAATTCGATCACTAATAATCAAGAATTAATTAATATATTATATTACCGAAGCTAGCGCTCACTCATAGCATTCATATTATGCCGGAATAAATCCACCTGCAGGGTTTAGCATAATATTCCTTCATGAACTCACTTCGGGGACATCATCATACTAACGCACATGGTGACCGTAAATATCCTAATAGCACATCGAACACATAATGTCATCACCCAATTCATTAAGTATGTGGACCCAGCTTGGATCTCACCCAAAGAATCAAAGCAACAACAATTATTTGCACATGCCTATTTAATATCTTACGGGTTAAGAGCACGCAATAATTAACTGAGGCCTAGTTCGTTTACGACGATCAGTATAAAACGAACATCCCTCTCTGGGATCCTGTTCAATACATAAATGTACTAGTGCAACTAATCGGTCAAGACAAACCGTACGGTTGACACTACAACCGTTCCGATGGGTTGTTCAATTCCATCTAGGTTGTTAGCCAATGATTCTTGTTTCGCAAGTAACTGATATAGTGATCTTCGGTACGCCCGATGACGACCCACTTATCTACATGCAAAACAACAGAACGTGGAACTTATTTAACCAAAACATAATTCTCATTCATCAAGAAATAACAAGTGTAATATCCACTAAAGCAAAGCTTAAGTATATAACACCAACAAATAGTTGCCCGGATAAGGTGAGTTGGCTGCCCAAGTTGCCCGTCCGTACTCTGACACGCCGCGCACATGTCAGAGGTGGTGCAAGGCGTTGGGAGCTGTCAGAGGTGGTTATCGCTATCACCCACTACATTCTCGACACGTGTCCTCCTGCACATGGGGTAAATATTCTTCTGAGGTTCAGTTAGAGGCTCTTACGCGCGCCCGCGGTATACGCGCCCATGACTAGGTCTATTATTGATTCCTCGAAGTGATCGACCTGTTGAGGTCGATTAAGTTGCCCGATCATGTATCTGGTCGAGCGACGGATTGCTCAATCGTCTTTCGGGTCGTGCGATGGACTGGTCGACCACCTGCTTGGTCTACTGTCTTAATGATCGATCCTCCCGCTTCTTGTCTTGGTTTTCTCTTAGTTTGACCCTCTCGACCGGCTGAAGAGACCGGTTTAGCCTTGTGTATATAATATCCTATATCATCTAGTCCCCCCCACTCTGGTCGAGTCTGAATGACTCGATCTAAGAGTGAATTAGTATTTATCGACCTCCTGGATGGCTTTTCATCCGATATCGACCAGCCGATAAGTTTCTCGCTCATGCTTTCAAATAATTTCCCATTAATTGCTAGAAATAAAGTCATCTTCTTCAAGTCTTTTCTGTCGCGCCCGCTTTTCTGCCACGTGTCACGCCTGCTATATGTGTCAGGCGCTTTAATTATTGCGCCTCCTCGTCTAACGCGTCCGTTTTGAACTCGGTGGAAATTAATACCCCCCACCGTAGGATCTAGCTTTAATCCAACGGTCTTTATCTTTCAACCTTCTAATCTGCCAAGGTATAAATTCCATACTTAGCGTATTTTTTGACTTTTTCCACCTTCGCAATTTTCGCATTCCTCTGTACCCAGAATTCTCTCTGCAAAAACCCTCACTTTCTCGGCGATTTCTCTTGCGCTCCTTCGAACTTCCATCCATCGTTGATCCACGGTTATGAGTAAGTTTCTCCACGCTTGAATTTGTATTCTTTGTAGTTCTATTTTGTGTATTCTTGGATTTTCAATATTGGGTACTCTCGATCTGTCTGTTGAATTATTTCGAATTGGCGTGTCTTGTGTTGAATTTGTACTTTGAATACTCTTGTCTGGCTATTGGATGTTGTAGGTTTTGTTTCTCCTCTGAAAATTTTTGAAATTTTCGTCCCCATACCTCTTAAATTCTTCTTCTGGTTTTTGGATTGCTCTCTCCGAAACCCTAATCTTTCTTCTCCCCTCTTTCTTCCTTGCGGCGGCTTCTTTTTGATATTGCTCTCTTTTGTCTTTGTTTTGATTTTCTTTTCAGACTCTGAGACCTCCTCTGATTTGGTTGAAATACTACCCTCTGCGCTCGAAGTTGTCCCTCTCTCTATCCTTCGCCCCGGCGACACAGTTCCTACCCGTGTTTTCACAGCCCGCGTCGCTTCTTCAAACTCTAGGGATACCATGGATAACGTTCCTCTTCACCGTCGTCGACCTCCCCTTGGCGCGTTAGACGAGCCAGAGGAGGACGAGGTTATTTCTCCGCAGCCCACTGCTCCTCCCTCTTCGAATTCTCCACCCAAACGATCCTCGACCAAAAAACTTTCCAAGCGCTCTTCTTCTACTTCTCTTTCTCACCCTTGGTTCAATCCTGAAAGAATCAGCCAACCTCTTGGTTGGGCATTCCTTAGATATTCTCCTTCTGATAAATTCGACCATCCTCCACAGGATTGTTACACTTTCTTCAAAATCCAATTTAAGCTTGGCCTGCGTTTTCCTTTAAGCCCCGAAATACTTCCCATTTGCGAGTGGTTCTCCCTTCCTCTGCATCAACTTCCTCCTAATGCCATCCGTTTCATAACTACCTTTATCATTCTCTGCTGCATCCGTCTAGGTCGATTTGACCTAGACTTCTTCCATTACTGCTATGGCCCTTCCAAACAAGGTCGAGGCCTCTACCTAAAAAGCCGCAACGGTGCTCACTTTATAAATGACATCCCCACCAATCTTCCCAAGTGGATTGATAGATTCATTTTTGTTCGACCCGATGTCCCTTTCCCTTGGCCTTCCGTTCCTTGGGTCAAGGAAGTCTCGCGAGAGGCAGCCTCGGCCCCACCTACAAACCCTCTCTTCGACCAGCGGATTCACACTTGGAATTCCAAGTCCGTCGCGTCCGATACACTTCTCCAAGACGAGAACCTCCTCCATTTTTGTGGTCTTCTCACCCACAAAACTCTCTCCCCCCACCGAGAAGATTCTTGACCTCGTTCGTATTGAAAATGATCCAGGTAATTCTTGATCCATTTGCTCGACTGTTTGCATATACGTTCTTATTTCTGTCGAAGTAAAACTGATATTTATCTTGATTTTCTTATTGCATTTGTGTAGAGGCTCCTAATTTTAACATTCCTCCTAGGAAGACCCCTTCGAAGAAGATATCGGGGACTGCCGCTGGATCGACCAGCGACAAGGCCAATGAGTCGGCCAGCTCTGGTGGATCTCGACCAGAGCCGCAACAGCAGTCGCCCCCGCGGCAGACTCCGCCGCCTCCTCCGCAACCGCCCAAGGAAACACAACAACAACCACAGCCGCAGCCCCAACAGTCGCAACAAAAACAACAACAACGTCAGTAGCTTCAGCAACAACAGCAACAACACCAACAACAGCAGCAGCTTCAACAACAGCAATCGCGTCAAACTCCTCCACCTCCTCCTCGAAAAACCCCTCAATCTACTTCTTCCTCGGTTATTCTGCCAAAGGCTTAGACCACTTCCAAGGTCGATGATCGTCTCTCGCAGACTACCGACCACCGCCAAAAGTCCGATGACCGACATCACAAGCCTGATGAGCGCCATCAAAAGCCCGATGATCGCCACCAGAAGCATGATGACCGCCGTCAGAAATCTGATTCTCGAGCTTCTAATCCTCGAGACACCAATCTTCCCAAGTCCACAGACAAAACTCCCAAGCCTAACTCGTCGTCCAAAAACAAGGCCACGGAAAAGTCCTCTCTCGACAAGCAGCCCCTCAAGACCCCCTCCGTTGGCTTGACCAAGGCACTGGTCGAGTCCAGTGGTCAGGTTGATACAGAGCGCGAGACGGTACTGGGTAAACGGCCTCACACTGATCAGGGTGCAGTCGTCTGGAAGCGGGGGCGTGATAGTTATCTTCCCCCCGACCCCCTTGCCCCGAAGCCGATGTCCTTGATGTTGGCGTCCGTGAATGAGGTGGCCGACCGCCTCGAGGGTGTTCTCCTCGAGGACGATCGTAAAAAGCTTGGCCCCACACTACCCGAATTCGGGGATCAGTTTGTGCAGTGGCTTGCCCAGGTATTACTTTCCTCACGTTTGCCTGCGCTCTTCTTTTTATTCCACCTGTTACGCAGGCATTAAGTTATGCTCTTTTCGTCGATTACAGGGTCTGGTCCAATTCTTGCCTACGGCGCGAGAGGCTCGAGACAGCTCCGGGAAGTCTATAAAAAGCCTTGAGGGCACCGTACACTTCCTGCAGGATAAGAACTCGACCCTCCTGCAGCACAATACCAAACTCCGCGAGGCACAAGCTGGATAGAAGGCCGAGTTTGAAGTCAAGGTTAAGTCCCTTGATGAAGAGCTCGCCTTAAAGATTAAGGCTCTCGCGGAACATGAGGCTTCCGTCGCAGTGAAAGAGGTTGCGGTGGCCGAGAAAGAAACCGCGCTAAAGGAAAAGGAGGTTGCACTCGAGCAGGAACGAGTGGTTCGAGCGCAAGCCGAGGCTGCTCAAGTGCAGGCGGAGGCCGCTCGAGTGCAAGCGGAGGCTGCTCGAGCGGAACTGGAGGCTACCTTAGCCAAAGAAATGGCTGCCCACGCCAACCAATGTAAGCGCTACGCTGATGCTGCAGCTCTTCGAGCTCGGCAAATGATGTGGGGCACAACAACTGGGCAGCTTTTCCTCCGGGAATTCCGCGAACAAGTGGTGGCCGATTATACGTGGTCGCCCCAATATTTGAAGGAGGTGCAGGACTTTGGGGTGGACTGCTTTCAGTTTGCCCTACAAAAGGCTGGCGAGCAGATCGCCGAGGATGATTTCGAGCAGCTCGACCCCATGGTTATCTGGGAGGCCTTGCCAAGGTTCCTTCCAATTTCCAGGGCGATCCTAGCTTACCTCTCGAGCATGAGTGGTGGTCAGGACTGCTCGAAAGGACTCTGGCTCGATCAGACACTTTAAAGAAGACTTATGCTCTGCCCGATGGCCTCACTCCACCTGCCTCAATGCTAGCCGTGCTGACCGAGTCTATACGTCAACGTCCACTTAACGAAGCTTGTGACTCGACCTCCGGAACTAGCCATCCGCCCGATCCTAACGCTAATCAGAGCAATGCCGATTCGACCGCAGCTCCTCCTCCTTAGATGTAGCTTTGTATTTTCCATTTTGTCTGTTGTGAATCTGAATTATGTATTCCAATGAACTATGCAATATTCGTGAAATGGCGGTATTTTGTTTTTGACTTGTCTTGATCTTCAATAATGCTTTTGATACTTCGACTTGTTACCTTTGTCATAACTTCTCGATGGGAATACCAAAGCAGACTTCGGAGTATGATTGATGCGAACTTTGATATATGAATAACACGCTTTCATTAGTCGGTCCATTCGTCGTTGTTTAAGTGATGTTTGTGTGTTTGCTTCACGATCACTTGAATAATTTAGTCGCACCATACACATACATACATGCCCACCCCTGGAGGTGGTCGATCCTGCGACCATTCAGTCTCGTGGCCTTAAACATGATGGGTTTTAAACTTTTAAACACATGCCCACCCCTGGGGTGGTCGAAGCATGCGATCGTCCAGCCTCATGGCCTTAAACACGACGGGTTTTAAACTTTTAAACACATGCCCACTCCTGGGGGTGGTCGAAGCATGCGACCGTCCAGCCTCATGGCCTTAAACACGACGGGTTTTAAACTTTTAAACACATGCCCACCCCTGGGGGTGGTCGAAGCATGCGACCGTCCAACCTCATGGCCTTAAACACGACGGGTTTTAAACTTTTAAACACATGCCCACCCCTGGGGGTGGTCGAAGCATGTGACCGTCCAGCATCATGGCCTTAAACACGACGGGTTTTAAACTTTTAAACACATGCCCACCCCTGGGGGTGGTCGAAGCATGCAACCGTCCAGCCTCATGGCCTTAAGCATGACAGGTTTTAAACTTTTAAACACATGCCCACCCCTGGGGGTGGTCGAAGCATGCGACCGTGCAGCCTCATGGCCTTAAACATGACGGGTTTTAAACTTTTTGAACACATGCCCACCCCTGGGAGTGGTCGAAGCATGCGACCGTCCAGCCTCATGGCCTTGATCATGACGGGTTTGTCGTGCTATTGGGCTTCTCTTCTGTGTCCATGCTTTTGTGCTCGTGTTCTGGTCTTGAAGTTGCGCTCATCCTAGTGCTCACGTCTTCGTGTCTTCCTACCTGGCTATACGGTCTTCATTGTGGGGAGTCCGTCTTCACACTTGCCCACCCCGAGGAATGTTCTAAACAAGCTACCCCCCAGCCCGAGGGCCTTAATCATGGTGGGTTTTGGTCTTCACACTTGCCCACCCCGAGGAATGTTCTAAACAGGAGGTCTTCGACCAACCTGCCCACCCCAAGGGATGTTCTAAATAAGCGACTTCCAAGTCAAACCATACCACACACATCCTGTCATCCAAATTATACCAACATTCCAAGCATAAGAAAATGTACAATAAAGCGAATAAAATCAGAAGAATCATTGAACTTCATTGTCTTTTGAGCAAATTTTGCACTTTACATCTTCGTTCGAATTTCCCAGCTTTCTTTTAGAAGAAACAAAAATTTTCACACATAATATTTTTTCAAATTAGCTATGTTCCATGACCTGGCAAGTGATCGGCCTTCAGCATCCTTCAGTGAGTACGCTCCTCCTGCGTGCACTCGCTCGACCAGGTATGGCCCTTCCCAATTCTGCTCCAGCTTTCCCACATGCTTGAGCACATCGACACGCTTCCAAACCAGGTCGCCTACTTGGAGTCTGCGAATCTTCACCTTTTTGTCGTGAGTGGCTCGCATCTTTTGCTTGTACGCCTCCACCCTGATTGCCGCTTTCCCACGCAGCTCCTCAATAGTATCTAAGGCCGCCATCATCAGATCCTCGTTCTGTTCTGCATTGTATGTGCTCGACCTCTGGGATGGTAACTCGATCTCGACTGGCAGCAACGCTTCCATTCAATAAGCTAAACTGAACGGGGTTTCTCTTGTTGTCAAACTCGGGGTTGTGCGATACGACCACAGTACAGAACTCAACTCATCGACCCATGCTCCCGAGGCCTTCTCCAACTTTGTTTTCAACCCATTCAGTATAATTCGATTTGTTATTTAGATCTGGCCATTGGCTTGTGGATGAGCAACGGAGGCAAAGTGTTGCTCGATTTTCATGTCTTCACACCACGCGCGAATTCGCTTACCATTGAATTGGGTGCCGTTGTCGGAGATCAACACTTTGGGTACGCCAAACCGATAGCAGATGTTATTGTATAGAAATTTAATTACTTTCTCCTCCGTAATCTTCGCTAAAGGCTCGGCTTCCACTCATTTTGTGAAATAATCGACCGCCACTATTAAGAACTTCCTCTGCCTAGTTCCCTAAGGCATCGGCCCCACCAGGTCGATACCCCACTGGGCGAACGGTATAGGGGCACTCATCGTTGTCATTGCTTCTGCCGGTTGGTGAATAAGGGGGCCATGTTTTTGGCATTGCAAGCACTTCTTCACCATCGCTTTCGCATCTTCCCTCATCGTTGGCCAAAAATATCCCGCCCTTAAAATCCTTGCGACCAAAGCCCCTGACTTGCTATGGTCCCCGCAGCATCCTTCATGCATCTCTCTCAGCACATATTGACCTTCTTCCTTAGTAACACACCGCAAATGGGGTCCCCCATACGACCGTTTGTAAATAATGCCTCCATGCTCAAAAAACCTCCTCACCACTTTTATCGTTCCTTCTTTCAACTCCTCCAGGATTGGGGCCCTCCAATCTTCCACTTCTTCGATCTCCGCAACTTCTGCTTCGACCATACTCCTCTCAAGATGCAATAAAGTGACACTTCTGCTCTTGCAGTCCACCAAGCTCTGAGCGATTTTCGATAATAGGTCCGCCCGACCATTGTCTCCTCGAGGAATTTGTATCAGCTTGAATGAATCGAACTCCTCCTTCAACTTCCTCATCTCATCTACATACTTTTTCATCCGGTCCTCCTTGACTTCAAATCCCTCCTGAAACTGCCCAACCACCAGTTGAGAATCAGAATGCACTTGTACTTTTCGAGCTCCTCCCGCCTTGGCTAAACTCAGGCCTTTGATTACTGCTTCATATTCGGCCTCATTATTGGATACTTTGAACCCCACTTTAGATGCAAATTGCAAGTAATCGCCCTTAGGAGAAACAAGGACAATTCCTAAACCTGCCCCACTTCACGCCACTGATCCATCCACAAACAGCTGTCATACTCCCTCTACCTCCTCTTCGACTTTTGTGCCTTCCTGGATAAAATCGGCCAACACCTGCCCTTTATGGCCCTCCTTGGTTCATACAATAAAGAATATTCACTCAACTCAACCGCCCATTTCACCAATCGACCAGAGAGCGATGGTCTGCCAAGTGTTTCTCCCAGAGGCATGTTTGTTCGCACCTTCACCTTATGATTCAAGAAATAGGGTCTCAACTTTCGAGCGGTTACGACCACAGCCAAAGCGCACTTCTCGATCTCCGAATACCTCATTTCCGCCCCTTGCATCACCCTGCTCACGTAATAGATAGGAAATTGTGCTACTCCTTCCTCCCGTAACAACACCGAGCTCACTGCCCTCTCTCCTATAGAAATGTATAGCACCAACTCCTCGCCCTGTACGGGTTTAGCCAATAGGGGGAGATTGGCTAACACCCCTCGCAACTCCTCGAAGGCTCCCTGCGCCTCCTCCGTCCATTGGAATTTTGCACTCTTCTTCAATGTTTTTAATAATGGGCCACTCTTCTCCGCCACCTTCGATATGAAACGGCTCAGCCCTGCAATCGACCAGCTAAGATCTGCACTTCTTTAACATTCGTCGGCGACTTCATCTCCATCACAGTTCGAACCTTCTCGGGGTTCACTTAAATACCTCTCTTGGTCACCAAGTAACCCAAGAACTTCCCCGATCTCACTCCGAAAGAGCACTTAGCAGGATTCAATTTCATCTCATACCTCCACAATGTAAGGAATGTTTCTTTCAAGTCTCGCACATGATCCAACCCCTCCTTACTTTTCACCAACATATCATCCACATATACCTTCATGTTCCTTCCCAGTTGCTCCTTGAAAATTTTATCGACCAACCTTTGATATGTGGCACCCGCATTCTTTAGACCAAACGGCATGACCACATAACAATAGGTTCCTCGATTTTTTACAAAACTCACCCCCTTCCTGTCTTCTCTTGCCAAGGGAATTTGATGATATCCCTGGGAGGCATCCATCAGGCTCAGCAATTCGCACCCTACCGTTGAGTCGACCAGCTGGTCGATTCTGGGCAGCGGGTATAGGTCCTTTGGGCACGCTTTGTTTAGGTCACGGAAATCAATGCACATCCTCCATTTCCCCTCCGACTTCGACACCATCACAGTATTTGACAACCATTCGGGGAACTGGATTTCCTTGATATGCCCCGCTCCCAATAGCTTCTCCACCTACTTCTCAATGATTTTGTCCATCTCCGCCCCATGGTGCCTTCTTTTTTGTTTCACCGGCCTCACACTGAGGTCGATGTTCAGCCGGTGTTCAATCACTTCC
>CACSLK010027751.1:10976716-10987948 GCA_902706635.1 Striga hermonthica | reverse complement strand
ATCCCCGGAGATCTCCCCTACGTTTTCACCCACCGGATATTTAATCGTCATGTGGTACGTGGATACGACCGCCTGGAACGCATTCAAGCTTGTCTGCCCCATGATGATGTTATAGGACGACTCAGCCCCTACAACCACAAATCTCACCATACGCACCTTTCTCAACTCTCCCACTCCCAGCGCCACTGGCAAACTCACCTCATCGGCATCACCTCTCCTCCATTAAAGCCATAAAGTGCCGTGGTCACCGGTTTCAACTCCGCATTCAACTCCTTGTTAATCTGCACAAAACAGTCATAGAACATCACGTCCATCGAACTTCCGGTGTCAATAAACACCCTTTTCACATCGAAGCCTGCAACCTCCGCGGTTATCAACAAAGCATCGTTGTGCGGCAGGACCACTCCCTCGGCATCCTCCGCCTTAAAACTTATGACCGGCATGCGAGTCGTAATCCCCACCTCCTCTCTCTTCCTCTTCACCGCTCGAGCATGCTCCTTCCTGGCCCTATTTGAGTCGCCATCCCTTGGCCCACCGGAAATCATGTAAATCGTCCCTCTCTTCATCGGGGCTTCTCCTCCATTCCCTCCTTTATCGCCATCTCTCCTTGGCTTCTTTCCTCGACCTTCTCGACCATCTCCCTCCTCATCTCTATCGCTCCTTTCCTCCGAGTCTTCCCTACACCTTCTCCTCCCTTTCCCTTTCACCCTATCATGATACACAAATTCTTTCAAATATCTCGCTCGAATCAACCTTTCAATCTCGTCTTTCAAATGTCTACAGTTCTCCGTGGTGTGACCATAATCTTGGTGAAAGCGACAGTAAATATCCGACCTAGGTCGAATTGGGCCTGTAAACCTCGTCTTTGGCCAAGTTACATCCTCGCTCGGCATCTTCTGCTCCATGGCCTCGAGGACCTCTGTCATATCTTTCTTCAAGGGTGTAAAGGTATGATATCTTTGTCTCTCGAACAACATCGGCCTCCTCTGCCACTCAACCCTCTTCTCCCTTTTCGAATCCCGACTCTCTCTTCGGGGTGACGCCCTCTTCTGCCCACTCCGCTTGGGCGAATTTCTCCTCGGCGATCTCCCCCGTTGCGGACTTTTCTCCTTTTTTGGCTCTGGTCGAGCCACTCCCTCCAGCTTTGCAAACTCCATCTCCATATCTTCCAAGTTAATATACTTCCTGCACCGCTTCAGAACATCCTCATATGATCGAGCAGGGGTCTTTGCCAGGGAAGTTCGACAAGGCCCTGCTCGAAGACTCCTTATCAATCCACCTGCCTTCACCTCGTCCGAAGTCGAGTGCACCTCTAAACATGTTTGGTTATATCGAGCAACATACTTCCTCAATGACTCCTTCTCCCCCTGCCTCATCGCCATCAAAGTCAAATACGTTTTCTCCTGCACCACCGCGCTCGAATATTGATTGACAAGCTTGCCAGTAAAGTCCTCAAAGCTCGCGATTGACCCAGGGGGTAATTGATGAAACCAATCGAGTGCTCCTCCACGCATGGTCGATAAAAATGCCCTGCAGCAAATAGAATCAGAATATCCATGCAACACAGCCATATTTTCGAAGGTCCTCACATGCCTCGATGGGTCAGATGACCCATCATACACCAAGTTGGTCTCCTTGAAATTATTTGGCAAATGAGCAGCGAGAATCTCCCTTGAAAAGGGATGTCCTCGAGCTCTCCTCTCTGCCCTCCCCTCCACCTTGTCCTGCAGCTGGCGCAACTACTCCGCCATCCTCTCCATTGCCCGATCTCTTCCAGCTCCTCCTTCTCCATAACTAGACACATCCTCATCCTGGCTTCCAGCCACCGTGGTCGGCGCAGTGGTGGCATGAGATGTATGACTCGCGACTTGCTGCACCGCCTGCGCCGCTGCGGCCGCCGCTATCCTCTGCATCTCCTCCCGGGTCATTGCCACCATTTGCTGGCCGGGGGCTTGTACAGTTGCCTGTGGTGGCACTCCTCCTTGCGCCATCGCTCCTCCCTGCCCTTGTGTTGGATCTGGTGGCGGTGGTGGTGGCATCGCCGCTGCTGCTGCTACACGAGCCTCTTGGGCCCGACTGGAGCTGGCATCTCCTCTGGGGATCGCCGTCGTCACTCCCACACCTTGAAGGATAGGTGCGGGAGTGATCGGAGTCTGCGATGGGCCGGAAAAACCCGGAGGAGGGCCGTGCCCAAACGGCCTGGTCATCGTCCAAGCTTCGTCGAACGTTGACTGCAAGTTGTTAGGAATTCCGTCCGCCATAGCTGAGCTTCAAACACAACTTTTTGAACAAGGAATCCCCACAGAAGGCGCCAATAATGCAAGCGTAAGCGTCCTGGTCCGGTTCGGGATAGATCGGTTCTTGTCCTCGTCGGTAGAATGCCGGAAACTTGCAAATAACTCTCACACCGGGGGTTGTGTCCGATGAAGAGCCTCCGATGCTTAAGTCAATATGTGTATGAGTATACTGAAGTGAAGTATGGAAAATAGAATGTGTCAAGGGAGAAAGGCTCACCCCCTTTATATAGGGGTGAGATACCTGCCCTAATAGTTGTCCGGATAAGGTGAGTTGGCTGTCCAAGCTGCCCGTCCGTACTCTGTCACGCCGCGCACATGTCAGAGGTGGTGCAAGGCGTTGGGAGCTGTCAGAGGTGGTTATCGCTATCACCCACTACATTCTCGACACGTGTCCTCCTGCACATGGGGTAAATATTCTCCTGAGGTTCAGTTAGAGGCTCTTACGCGCGCCCGCGGTAACGCGCCCATGACTAGGTCGATTATTGATTCCTCGAAGTGATCAACCTATTGAGGTCGAATAGGTTGCCCGATCATGTATCTGGTCGGTCGACGGATTTCTCGATCGTCTTTCGGGTCGTGCGATGGACCGGTCGACCACCTGCTTGGTCTACTATCTGAATGATCGATCCTCCCACTTCTTGTCTTGGTTTCCTCTTAGTTTGACCCTCTCGACCGGCTGAGCAGACCGGTTTAGCCTTGTGTATATAAAATACGACAACCGACAAAACAAAAACAACAAATCAAAACGAGGTATGCACATAAGAAGATTCAACAAAAAAAAGGGGAGCAGTAATCTACAAAATATTAGTGGAGCACAAGAACTTCAAACTTCAGAAAACCAGAAAAAAAATCGCAAGAAAGCAAATTGATACTTACCCATGTTACTCATTTTGATTTGATAAGTTAATCCGAACGCCAGAGTTGCTAGAAAAGATCGCCAATAAAGCCAAAATTGCACAGATCACTGGAATCGTAGAGGAAATTCGACAATTGAAAGCTCTAAGAAAGTAAAAAGTGTCTGATGAGAAAGTTGAAGCATATTTATATATGGGGATGATAGATGTTGGCCGTTGGACTAGCGAAGAAACCAACAGTCCTGATGAAGCACGGAATACGAAGAGTTGGCGGTTGAGGTGACGCGCATCACTTCAAGAGTTTGTGAAATTTGAAATTCAAAAAAGGATGTCAGAACATCAGCCTTATCGAGAAGGTCAATCATGGATAGAAAAATAATCGACCCATGTGATAAGACAAGACAGAGGCTGGATCGAATCCCGTGGCCCAAGTCGAGGAGACGCAACAGTCGAACCGCTCTACTTACTCTTAAGCACCCTACTGCTTAGAGTAATTGTTGGGGGGGACTAGCTGATATAGCCATATGAAGATATATCGACCCCTTAGGCTCTATACGACTGGAGAACAATTAAAACTGGCCGTATCTCGACATATGTCCGTCGAAGAGTCGACTCATGCCTAGTCGACTCTCTATCGTAATAATAGTTCATGGCCTCCCACCAATCGACGTCGTGGAGTCGACCTGGTATAAGGTCGACTGGCGAAAGGTCAACGTCTTCCTAAGTATAGCCGCTAAATCAGGGCCTAAAATAAATCGTCCATACTCGAGGTCCACTCCTCGATCCTCGAGTCGTAGTGTATAATGACGATCTCACACACTTTGACATATCTTTCGCGAACCTCTTGTCCCCTTATGGATAAGAGGGAATCTGGTGATGACTCAACAAGGAGGGGAGACGGATCGACCAGGGCATTTGGACCTTTTAGGCCCACCGACTTAGGGTATTTCGGGCATCAAAGGTAAAATTTCCCTCCTATATAAAGAAGAAGAGGTAACCCTAAACCCTAACTCCCATTCATTCCATACTCTCCTCCATAGCTGCTGCTCTCTCAGAGCAGCTCTTTCCATCTCTCTCATATACTGACTTGATCATTGGAGGCTCTATGCCGGAAACATCTCCGACGTTGAGTTTTTGTAGGTATTCTCGCGGTCCAGCGACGGTTTGAAGATGATTTAGGCGGATCTGAGCTCGTTTCCATTGGTTCACTCCAGATCTGAGAGGAGACCCATCAGCGGGTTTAATGGCCTAGTTCACTAAGCCTCGCCCATATGAATCATAGTAATAAGTACTACACATATATGCCTGTTTAATATCTTACGGGTTAAGAATACCCAGTAATTAACCGAGGCCTAGTTTGTTTACGACGATCAGTATAAAATGAACTGCTCCTCTCTGGGATCCTATTCAATACATAAATGTACAAGTGCAACTAATCAGTCAAGACAAATTGTATGGTTGACACTACAACCGTTCACGATAGGGTGTTCATGTCTATCTGGGTTGTGAACCACTTATTCTTATTTCGTGAGTAACTGATAGTATGATCTTCAGTTTGCCCGATGACGACCCACACTATCTAATGCAAAGCAACAGAACGTAGAACTTGTTTAATCTAATATGTTTCTCATTAATAAAGGGTAAAAGTGTTATATCATCCAAAGTCAAGCTTTCAGTATATAACACTAACATGCATTTTTCTCATCTACGCACTTGAGTAAAGGCGACGAGTATCCTCGCTTGAACACTTCGCCGGCCATGATCGTAAACCGAGCTGCCCGTATGCGAAGCTGTTGGGCCTCTTTTGGGTCAGATGACAACGCGCTAGTCTCGATATACGACCGGATCGGTACCGTCCAGCTCGGATCTTCATTTGCAGCAGTCTGCCCGACACTTAGGATGGAATTACCGAGCACAAATAGTTGTTCTTTGTGGCCGACTTGAACATATTCTTCACTTTCTACCCCGACACTTGATGCTAGGCGGGCCAGGGCGTCGGCTTGTACATTTTTAGTTCGGGGGACGTGTTCTATCCGAGTGCGGAGTCTGGACAACTTCTTCTTCACCAGCCCCAGGTAGGGGACCAGCCTTGGCTCCTTCACCTCGAACTCCCCAAATATCTGCTTGACCATCAGCATTGAATCGGAGTATATGACGAGGTCAGTAAGGCCCATAGCTTCCGCCAGGGCGAGCCCAGATAGCAATGACTCATACTCGGCTTCATTGTTAGTCGTCGGGAAGAGAAGAAGAGCTTTTTTCGGGGATCCACGAGGACGACCTTCTGCTTGCTCGTCTAACAGTGGAGGATCCATCAACGTACATCACCCATGGCTCCTCGCCTTTAGCTTCCTCGAGTCCCGGCGTGAATTAAACTATGAAGTCCGAGAGTACTTCCCCTTTATTGCTATTTGGGATCAGTAATGGATGTCGTACTATCCCAACTCCAATGCCCACTTTACCATCCAACCTGAGGTATTTGGCCGGTGCAGAATCTGTCTTAACGGGTAGGCGGTGAGGACAGTTATTGAATATTCAAGGAAGTACGACATTAATTTATGGGCTGCGGTCACTAAGGCGAACGCAAGTTTCTCCATAGGTGGGTATCACAGCTCGGCATCGTGGAGTGCCTTGCTTACGTAATAGACTGGTGTTGAGAGGATTCGTCTTCTTGGATAAGGGCGGTGCTAACCGCTACGTCGGAGACTCCTAGGTACATAAAGAGCATTTCCCCAGGTCGGGGTTTCTGCATTGTTGGAGCCCGACTAAGGGTCTCCTTGATGGCTTCCAGCGCCTTTTGACAGTCGAGAGTCCATTCGAATTTTTCTTGATGGTGTCGAAGAAAGGTTTGCATCGATCTTTGGACTTGGAGATGAATTGGCTCAGGGTGGCGAGTTTGCCGGTCAGACTCTGGCTCCCTTGATTGAGTTCGGTGGTCAGAGGTCTTGGACTGCTTGGATCTTCTCGAGGTTCGCGTCGATGCCGTGCTGGCTGACGATATATCCAAGGAATTTTCCAGAGCCGACACCAAAGGTACATTTTTTTTTGGGTTTAACTTCATCGTGTAATCACGCAAAAATGGAAAACTTCTTATTAAGATCGTTAATGTGGTCGGACGCGTACACGAACTTGACTAACATATTGTCTACATACACTTCCATGCTTACACCTATCAAGCTAGCAAATATTTTATTAACTAAACGCTGATAGGTGGCCTCGGCGCTCTTCAGTCCGAATGTCATCATAGCGTAGCAGTAGAGTCCACGTGCCGAGTAGAATGAAGTGTGTTCCTCATCATCCGGGTGCATCGGAATTTGGTTGTAGCTGGTGTACGCGTCGGCCATGTAGTCAATGTGGGGCAGAGGGTATCTGTCCTTGGGGCATGCCTTGTTGAGGTTGGAGAAATCGATGTAAAGGCGTCATGCCCCACTGGCCTTTTTGACAAGTACTGGGTTGGCAACCCAGGTTGAATACCGGATTTCGCGGATATATTAGTTGTCCTTGAGTTTTATCACTTCTTCTTCGAGGTCCTGTTACCGGTCTGGTCCTAATTTTCTCTATTTTTGCACGACCAGCTTGACCTTAGGGTCGACCTGCAGCCTGTGGCAGGCAACCTTCGATCGATGCCGACCATGTCTTCATGGGTCCATGTGAAGACGTCTGCGTTTTCTCGAAAGAATTTTGTCAGTTCGGCTTTCAGCGGTTCCTGCAGTTTGCTCTCGATTCGCAGCTGTTTTTGACAGGTTTCTTCATCGATGAAGATGATCTCTACTTCGTCCATTGTCTCGGCCCTCTTGGTCCCCCATTTTTTCTCGTATTGGGTCCTGGGGTCGAGCTCATCATCTTCTGTGACCGGTTCCTTGCCGGCCCTCCTTCCTCTATCTTGTTCCAGGTTGGTGTTGGACTTCCCATTTGTTAGGCTAGTATCTCCCATGATCAAGGGAAATAGACCTGTCTTGTTTCCCAGCATGCGGTCGTCCCCCGTTCGGAGTTTACCAGCTTGGCTCCTGTGTTCGGGGGGTATAGTCCCTATGCGGTTTCGGTCTCCACCTCGGGATTTGGCGGGGGTTTCGCCGTGTCAATCTTCGTCTCAGGCCCCCCATTGGTATGGACCAGGACAACACTTGGCGTGGTAAGAGGGAGCAGACCTATCTGGTTACCCAGCGTGCGGTCGTCTCTAGGACTGTCACGTGCCAGCTCGGCATTTGTGGCAAGGTCTGGTTTGGCTCCTTCCACCTCTATTTTCGAGGTGGAGTTGGCCACGTTTATTTCGATCCTTGGGATGGTCAGGACACATTCCCTTACCTCCCGTTGATCTCCGTGGTGAGTCCCCTCTCCGTCCGAGGTCGGGAATTTGAAGGAGTAATGGAAGATGGAGACGGCGACTCTGAGCTTGTAAAGCGCCGTCCTGCCCAAAATGACATTGTATTCGCTCGGGCAGTCCACGATCTTAAAGGTTTCCAGAATCGTTTTTGTGGGCTGCCCCTTCTCCCCAAACCTGGTCGGCAGCACGACTTGGCCGATGGGGGTCGTCGTTTGTCTGTTAAAACCCTGGATTCACTAGTGACAGGGTTGTACGTCCTTCAGTTCTATCCCTATCTTCTTGAAGGTGTTGTAGTAGAGAATGCTCGCGTAGGCTCCAGTGTCAACCATGATGCGATGAATCTTTATTGCCATTATCGTCGCCGTGATCACCAAGGCGTCGGAATGGGGGTGGTTAAACAAAAAAGTGTCCTCGTCAGTGAAGGAGATTTTGTTCGGCGTTGGCTCAGGCGCCGCCCTGCTGCCCGCGTATCACCCTCTGCCCGGAATAGTAGGCTTGTCGGGGATAGGCCTTGGTCTGCCTCCTTGAAAGGAAGGATTCACCTCGGCTTGTATTGACGTGCCGAGGTGGACAGTCAGTCTGGTCGGCCCCTGAATGCGAGGACCAACCTCTTTTTCTGCCCCTGGAGGTACCGACCTCACTTTGGTGGGTTAGCAGAAGGTCTTGATCTTGTTGGGCCCGCTCTGCTGCGACTTCTTCCTCTGAGGGTTTATGTCGGCGTCTTCATCACTATCGAGGCCGTCCTCAAAACGACCTCCCTTCTTTGGAGTGGGTGAACTTCTTAAGTTGCGGGTCATCAAACAACTTGAGCAGCGCCGAGTTTAGATTATGGCATTTATCGGTATTGTGCCCGTGCGCCTTGTGGTAGGTGTAGTATCGGGACTTGTCTACCTTGTCTTTGTCGGTAAACATTTGTTTCGGGTCTGGCAACAACCCCTTGGCCTTGATCTCCTCGTAGACTGCAGCGGTGCCTACTGAAAAGACGCACTTGTAGTTTTCCTTTAGCTCCTCAGCTTTCTGTCTTCGCAGGGCTCTGACTTCAGTGAACGACTTTCCCGACTTCCTTGACGTCTCCTCTTTGGCCTTGCCCTTGCTCGGTGTTGCGTCAAACACCGAGATAGATGAGGGTTCCTCAGCCATGATGTAGTTTTGGGCTCGGGTGAGGAATTCTTGGTAAGTAATCGGTTTTTTTTTGGCAAAGGGACCACTTGAACAACGTCTTTGGCTTCAGGCCGGCTTGTGCCGAGATCAATAGCACCTCCGAGTGGCACTGCTCCATGTTTTTAACTCGGTAGTTGAACCAAGCGATGCTATCCTTTAGGCTCATGTCCTCGCCTTGGACGATGTTGGCAGATTCCTTGGGGGCAAGGTTGATCTGCGATCCGATGAAGTGTGATCAGAACGCCGACCTAAGCTGCCCTCAGGTGCAGATAGAGTGAGGGTACAGAGAGTGGTACCATCTCTGCGCCTTCGGTCTGAGTGTGAGGGAGAACATACGGCAGCGCAGGGCATCTGTTGCGCCGTGCAGGTCCATCCATGAGACGTAGAGGCTGATGTCGGAGTCAGGGTCCCGCTCCTATCATAAAGTCCGAGCTGCGGCACCTTGATTTTCTTGGGCACGGGTTCCTGTAAAATGTCAAGGGAGAGGGGTGAAGCATGGTCAACGACCCTGGGAGTTGGTCGTGGAAAGGGAGGAGGTGATGGTTGACTCTGAGAGGGGTGCCGACTCTCCAGCTCGACAATTCAGCGCTTGAGGGCCGCTACATCATCAGAGTCGCGCCTGATAGTTTTACCCCGCTCGATAACCTCTCTGAGGTCCCGGTTGGCTTGGTTTTTGTCTCCAAGGCGTTGGTAGACGGAGCGACGAATGATTTGAAGGCTTCGTTCCGGGAAGCTCCGCTCCGGATGGCTATCGCCTGTTTGCTTGGTAAGCGCATGTCTGGCACTTTTACCGCGACGGTTCTGGGCTTCATGATTGGGTTATTGAGTCGTGGTCTTGGATTTTGCCGGTCTCCGCTGTTGTTCTCCAGCCCCTTTGTCGGGGGTTTGGAGCATGGTGTTGTTGGGGTTCTCCGTGGCTGCAATGGTGTTGCCCCCGACTGCTTGGCTGGCATGCGCCTTGGTGAAGACACCCTCCATGGATATGAGGACGTCGGGGTGCTGCATTGCTGCAGCAAAGGTAGGGACCGATAGGATAGGAGCTTGAGTCCCTTGAGGGCGACGGGAGTTATCCGCGTCGTTACACCGGCGAGACTGGGCGCCGGACTGCTGGGTTGATTCTCCACGGCAGGATGAAGTTGTTTTCAATGATTTTTCAAAGTGAAGAGTGGGGAAAAAGGTAAGTTTAGTGTGGGGTTCCCCAAGATCGAATAATTGACACCAAGTAACTTATGATGCCCTTCCTCTAGCGCCAAACTGTTGATAAGCGATGTCGATCAACGGTTAAAATAATAAATGATGAAAATGCGAGACAGAAAATAAGAGGAAGATATGGATTAATTATGTATTTATTAAGCGATCGCGAGGTCGGCCTCTCGTACGAGGTCAGCACTTACGATATACTTACAATCCATACAAGAGTTTTCTTACGAGTTTTAGAGAGAGAAAGTAAAGAGAAAACATAGTTAATTGAGATTCAACAACCCAAAAATAAATGAATTGGGCCTCTATTTATAGTAGCCTTAAATTTGGTACTGTTCAGGTATTGTTCACAGGTCTTGTCGAAAATTCTTTTGCAGGGCAGGTCGGGCGTCCTCCTGACGATTATTAAATGCGATTTGAGATTTTTTCAATCATTACCTGTCAGGCATTAAATGCATGCATGGTGGGCATTCAGTGTCTGACAGGCTTTTGCTGGGCTAGGTGTAAGTAGGGTGGCAGGCTATGACGGCCCGTCCCCATCGCCGAATGATGACCCTCCAAGTGGGAATATACTAATATTACCGAGCCCGCGCTTGTCCCAGAGTGGCCGCTCTGGTCTTCTAGGTCGGCACCCGGACCAATTGTGATCCTTAGACCCTCGGGATCCCTTTTCCATTCCGGCAACCCGTGAGGTCGACACCCCAACTTTCCGATATTAGGTACCGATCTCGTAAGCTGCTCTCTCAGTTGTCATGATCACTTAATTTCGCAATCTAGCTCGACACTTCCGCGCTGGACCAGATTCTCAATCCGGTCCTGGGGGTTCGATTCTGTCTGGTTCCCTCGTGGCCAACTCGGATATCAACAATATATTTATATATTTTAATTCATTTTATTTTAATGCCCTTTGTTTTTTTTTTGTTTTTATTTAATTTTAATTCATTTTTTATATATATATTTAATCATTTTTTTTGGTCTTGCAGTGTTCTTTTATTTTTGTGCATTTAAATTTTATTATTATAATTTCGAAATATTAAATTTTTAGTTTTTTTTTAAATACTAGTACAACACCCGTGTATTACACGGGTGCTTGTTGAAAAATTATTCTTAAATTTTAAAATTAATGAGAAAACTATATTAAATTTAGTTTACTTTTTTTAAAAAAAAATATATTACTATATATTTTAGAATGATATGTGTTACTCATGACTTACATGTGTTATATTATATTAGTTTTTATAACTTATATCATATAACTACTTGAAATTATATTAGTTAATAAATAATTTTATTTTTTAAATTAATATTAACAATAATTTAATTATTGTTATAAAGATAAATATAAATTATTTTTTTTTTATACATACAATATGGATGTTAAATCGAAGCTCATCAAAAG
>CACSLK010027751.1:10957010-10975571 GCA_902706635.1 Striga hermonthica | reverse complement strand
TTTTTTTTTGCAGGCGAAAATGAGACCAAGGACGAGAAATCAGTGGGACCATCACTACAGGAATCTCTTCTCTGCTAATGTGAAGAAGAAGAAGAAGACGAAGACGCCCAACGACTATGGCGGGGAGAAACATGGTCTGGTGATCCTTGGCAAAAAGAATATTGCTCACGCGGGCCCAAGTGTGAAGAGGGGCAGGGGAAGGCCTCGAAAGATTGAGAATGTGAATAGTATTAAATGTGATGATGATTCAATTGATTTGGAAGTGGATAGGATTACAGGGAAGAGGTGCAGAGGTGTGCCCCCCGCCCCGCCTTTGGACGACTCACTGGTTGACTTGACTGAAACAACAAGTGAAGAAGAAGATTTTTCCGATGAGGACTACAGTGAGTCGAGCACCGATTCTGATCCTGACGAGAGGGCCGGTGAAAATGCAAAGATAATCATAATAAAAAAAGGGAATGTGGAGAAGGTGAATATCGAGGAAGAGAGTGATGATCGGGGGAGCCCTAGTCCTATAAGGCCCTTCAATCTGAATACAAAATCGCAAAACTTTGTTCCCCACATAAATGACAATCAGGAATTCATTGATGTTAGGGGGAACATAAGAAAAGGGGGCAAGATAGAGTGTGGGGCCGAGCAAGAAAGAGATTTGGAGATTGTAGACGCCGATGGGGAAAAGTTTTCAGGAATCAACAAGAGTGCAAGACATAAACCTTTGGCTGGATTACCTAGAGATAATCGATCACATTTGAGTAGTTATGGTTGTGTACTCAAGGACAGGAGAGATGGAGGCAACAGTGTTTCGAGTCGTGCAAAACGTCACAAACTGGGCTCGGATGAGAGTTTCAAGAATAAACCTTTGGTAGATGCGGGTGGTGGTCACCTTGAAGACGCGGTGGAAAGGAACCCACGGTTCACGCTAAGCAAAAAGAAGAATTCCCGAGCAACAAACCAAGACTTGATCGAGATTTTAGTTGACTCCATAAATTCAAATTCGGCAAACGAATATGATCAGTGTTATGGCAAGAAGAATGAGTTCACTGTGCCAGGCCTTCCGCTCAGGTTCAGGTTTGAGGATGAGGTGGAGCCTCCACGTGATAAACCCGACTGGGAAAAGGAGATTGACTCGCTCTTCTGTGCTCTGGACATTGGTCTTCTAGAATCTGAGATTGACAGAGCTAGTTCATGCGTGGTACTTATTTTACATCTTCCATTATATTTATGCTTTTCAGCCTTGTGTATGATGATGATTGATAATTTTTAGGTGTTCAATATATATATTTTTTCATTTAAGTGCACAAATATTAGTCTTGAATTCTATATAATCGGATGGAGTGTATTATAGCAAGTTTAGTGTATTATAGCAAGTTCCCACTGGTGTACATCTTTCTTTCCGCTCTCTGAAGAGAACAATTGACAAAGGTGGGATTGCTTCTGAAATAAAATGGTTTTCTTTGTTAGTTTTCTTTTGTATTTGAGACTTTCTGGATTGAAGTTCAGAGATAGAATATTTGATATTTCATTTTTTTATTTAATCATTTCCCACTATGTTACTGTGATGAAAGGAGAAGTGTTAAGTTGGGCAAGTATTCTTTGAATCCATGTTACATATGTAATTTAATTTGATTTAGATGTAATTTTAGTGTGATATCCAGATAAAGAATGACGACAACTTGACTGAGATTGATGAAAGCCGAGCTGGTTGTTGCGCCCGAGGACAGCATGTCCCCATCCTTGACGAACAGATTGGAATTATCTGTAAATACTGTTTAATCGTAGTACTGGAGATAAAGCATGTTTTACCACCATTTGTAAGTATACTTGACTCCACCTGTTCAGTATTCAAAATTTATGTTAAATATCCCCATGTCTGTTTACTTTATTTGATGCCACCAATGATGCAACTGGTGATAAAATACTTGTAAAAATGTGAAGTGGAGTTTCTAAACCACTTTGACCTTCCTCCTATTTGCTTGATAAACTTGGTTTGAAATGCATTTTAGTATACGCGGCCCCCGGGAAGGCACAAGTGGAAGGACCCCGATGATCCAGCAAGGTATTGTGTGGATGAAATTCATTTACACAGGTCAGGCTTTAATAAACCCCCGCGAGGGTCGATTTCCCGCAACAGGGGCACCGTATGGGATCTAATCCCAGGCGTGGAGAATGAGATGTACCCCCACCAACGTGAAGGTTTTGAGTTCATGTGGAACAACATAGCCGGAGGCATAGTAATTGAGAAGATGAAACAGCCGCTCTCGGGTGGGAGGGGTTGCATAATCTCACACGCCCCTGGGACTGGCAAAACCCGGCTCGCCATAGTCTTTCTCCAGTCATTCCTTAAGCTGTACCCATCTTGCAAGCCCGTCATCATAGCTCCAAAGGGCATGCTCCTCACCTGGGAGTCGGAGTTCTTGAAATGGAAAGTGGACATACCCTTCCATAACCTCAACAGGAAGGATCTGTCGGAAAACGAGCAAGCTTTTGCCGCACATGTGCTTGTGCGGGCCGGAAAGGGAAGTGGGCCCATGAGCATCGACTGCATCCGCCTCACGAAACTTGCCTCGTGGGTGTCCGAGACGAGCATCTTAGGAATAAGCTACCATGTGTTCAAGAACCTGGCGAGGGGAAACGGAGGAGGGGTCGCGGGGCAAATCCAGAAAGTGCTGCTCGAGTACCCGGGCCTGCTGGTGCTGGACGAGGGTCACACCCCGCGTAACGATGACAGCCAGATATGGAAGGCCCTCTCGAAGGTTGCGACAGAGAGGCGCATCATCCTGTCGGGCACTCCTTTCCAGAACAACCTGGCCGAGCTGTACAACACACTCTGCATCGTGAACCCGAGATTTGCAAATGGAATTGATTCGCCGAATGCGAGGGTACGGGGCCGGAAGAGGCGGCTTGTCGAGAAAAAGAAATGGGTGGAGTTTGCGGGGGGGTCCATTGGGCTAAGGAAGCTGAGGGAGATGCTGGGCCCGTTTG
Organism: Striga hermonthica; assembly: GCA_902706635.1. NCBI lineage: Eukaryota > Viridiplantae > Streptophyta > Magnoliopsida > Lamiales > Orobanchaceae > Striga > Striga hermonthica. Next base: position 10,972,589 of record CACSLK010027751.1, on the reverse strand, counting down.
TCCACGTCCACAAGGGGAGCATACTCGAGGAGAGCCTCCCGGGGCTGAGGGACACACTTGTGTTCCTGCGCCCGACCGAGGAGCAGAGGGTTCTTCTGGAAGATTCGGCACGGATAAAAAACATCTTCAACAAGATCCACCAGGTGTCCCTCGTATCTGTCCACCCTTCGGGGTCGGGCGTGAAGACAACATTCGTCATGAAACTCATACAGTTGGCAGACGCCCTGGGAGAGAGGGTCCTCATCTTCAGCCAATATCTCAAGCCACTCATGTTTATCAAGAAGCAGATCAAGTCTCGATTTTCGTGGCAAGAGGAGCGCGAGATACTGTACATGGATGGGCAGCTGGATGAGAAACACCGTCAGAACTCAATATCCTCTTTCAACGACGAGAGGAGCAAGGCCAAGGTGCTGCTGGCGTCCGAGCGCGCCTGTTCCGAAGGGATCAACCTCGTGGGGGCCTCCAGGGTGGTGCTGCTTGACACCGTTTGGAACCCCTCAGTCGAGAAGCAAGCCGTCAGCCGAGCCTACAGGCTCGGCCAGAAGAGGATAGTGCACGTGTACCGCCTCTTCACGTCAGGAACCGAGGTCACACAGTATGCACACCAGATCCACAAAGACCGTATCTCGCACTTGCTCTTTTCATCTACAGAGAGAGGTGAGAACTTGGGGTGTGAGCTTGGGCCATACGAGGATAGGATTCTCCAGGCTATGCTCCATCAGGAGGGGTTTGCTCATATTTTCGACAAGGTCATTTACCAGCCAAAGGAATCCGACCTCATCAACATTTTCGGGCCGGAGTTAGGCGTGTGCTCTGTATGAGCACTCTTGGTCTGGACATTGTGATGCTTTTTTCTTCTTCTTGATGATGTATTAGGACTGTTGTATTTTGGTTAGCACAACTGTTTTGTTCCTATCCGGTTGATGTTGCTTGGATAGTTCAGTTGTGTTTCTTGCTGCTGTTATTGCCAGGTTCAGTTGTCGGGTGACCGACTGTTTACTTCTGCCTGAAAATAACAATTTGGTTGTGCGTTTCTTTATTTATTTATCTTTGTGCGTTTCTTTATTTATTTATAAATGGCAGATTAAAAGAGTTTCAATACATCTACATGTTAAGAAGGCTTTTCTATGGTCAGGTACCCTTGTACTCTGTACCTACATAACAACAGGTACCTTTTAAATGAACGCCATGTGTCCTTTTTTTAATAAATTAAAAAAAATTGAAAAAAAGCTTAATGCAAATACGAAAATGTCCTTATTTTTTTTTTAAAAAAAACCTTATTTACTTAAAAGGTGTTGAACTTTTGTAAAATTAACATTTGACCTAAACATAATTATATATCTCAAATAAACAAACAATTAATCCAAAATTTCATTTCGAATGATCTTCTGCAAACAAAAAAACACTCATGAATATATGATCGAAAAAGGACGTTCTAAGATTTGACATTTGAAGAATAACACGAAGGTACATAATTTTATTTTCTGATTCGATATTTGAAGAGCAACATTATGTGAAATTTATTTTCAATTTCATGTTCTTCATTTAGATTACTGTCCAATCATGCGGTAATTTGCATCCATGATTTTGTTGTGCATCCGTGAGTTACAAGACATAGATACGATAAATGTTGTAATGTGAATTTGTATTTTCTAATATGGATAATTCATTGTTGTTTTTTCTCATAAAGAAGCACAATAGATGTTTGACGGAATGTCTGAAGGGACTGAAGACGGAAAACCGATGAGCACCAAAATACAACTTGCCAAAAATTACAACCGAACAAGTTGTTGTTATTGTTGTTGTAGTCATAAACAACGTTTATGACATCAGTTTGACATTTTAGAATACCATCATGAGCTTTAGTCATAAACAATCACAATTGCACAAACTATGGTTTAAAAGGCAACTTGATAGACATGTGCTATTGTAGAGGTTGGTTGTTGCTATACATTTACTTGGTTGTTTATAAACACACAATATTGATGGTGAACTAGTTGTGTCTTATTGATAAACAAATTTCCCTATCTGCTGTTTAATGTATCGCCATAGTGGAGTTCATGTAACAACTTAGCATCAAAATGGGTAAACGAAAACAAGTCATGATAAAGAATGAAAGATCCTTGTTCATTTTTAAATCTGAGATCCACTATTTCATTGATATGTTTTCTACGCAGCTGCTACATTGGGAAGATAACAACATATATACTATGCATGAGAGTATGTGTAGATACAGGTGGCAAGGATCCAACGTGCCTAAACAATGGAATAGATGATACCATAATATTAAGTGAAGTTTGTCTCACTAAAACAATAAATTGTTCATTCATTAACGACCGTAGTTGTTCCTCCATATTTAGCTGTTCATTAAAACTAAAAGCTTTAATAGAAAAAAATGTAACTGTTCAGACATCAACTTGAAAGAACATTATTTAGTTCTTATCTATATGTGATGGTTGGTGTTTATGTTTTTTCTTGTATGCAAATGCAGGTACAGGGGCGTGTCGCAGTATTATAATTGTTTCATCAAGCTCATTTGTGATTTTTCAGATCCTTCAATGGTATGTTTTATTATGCAAAATGAGTTTTTTTTTTATTGTTTGTTCTTTACTTCGCAATAGGTGTTGAGTGAAATTTCGGAAGATGAATACCGTGATATTGTACCTCTAAGGTGCACTCTGACTACCAAAGAAGGTTGTGTTTATGAAGTAGTTATGAAGTACTTGGATAAAAGACTCCAATTTGTGGATGGTTGCGGGAGGATTTCATTCACAAAGAAAGAGTTAGGAATGAATTTACTGTTCACTTTGAACGCATCATTGCATCAAGCTTTAACGTATCTATATGGACGAAGCTGGTGTGGAAAGAGCGCCGCAATATCGGTTTATGCTTCAGCTAAAGAAAACTCATATTGAACATGCTCTCCTGGTAACTGCATGTTTTAATTTGTCTAATTTCATCATGGAATTGTTGTGGTAAATTGTCCTTAACAAAATTAATAATGTTGCTTTTTGTACAGTTCATTCCAATGGCGTTATGGAATATGCACATCAAAGATGAAAGATGTTTAAAAAAGACAGCGTATCTTTTTACTGACCAGTGTTTTTACCGATGTAACTGAAAGGCATGGTAAAAAGTTGCAGCTAGGAGAAGATCAACTGGTGTTTAGGATTATTGTGTAGTTGTTGTGACCGGTATAAACTATTCTATTTTGACTTTGTTAGAATTATGTTGTAATTTTATTTGGTGTGTGTTCTGGATAGGGATATGTTTATTATATGCGGGTTGGGTTCACATGGTTCTCAATGAAAGAAATGAGAATAAACTGTAGCCATTAGATTGCATGATCCAACAGCTTATAAAAAAGCCAAAAAAATATCTTCATTAAGAGTACTATAGTAATTTACAGTGTTCTAAAAATCTTCCTAGGCGCCCGCCTAGGCGGCGCCTAGGCGCTAGGCGGCGTTCCGGCGCCGACGATTTGGTCGAGTCGGCCATAAAAATCGGTCAGGCGGGCTCGGCGCCGCCTAGGCGGGCCTAGGCGGTCTCGGCGGCTTGGCAAGTTCGGCGGGTCTAGGCGGCAGCAGGCGGGGCAAGGCAGGAAGATGGCGGGGCTCGGCGTTTGCATTTTAACAGGTTTTTCTATGTTTTTTTTTATTTTTGTAGTTAACTACAAAACTACTTCGTTTTATCTCAATTTAAAAAATAAAAATAAAAAATCAAATCAGGTGGGATACGACCTTTCAATCTTCATTACCTTGGCTTGGACCAAACAAAAGCACATAACAGAAGTTAACCCCGTTCAAAAATTCAACGCCGTAACCCTACTTCTCAAGCCGTCCTGACTCGTCGCCAGGCGTGACTCGCCGCCAGACGTGACTCGTCGCTGGATTTGACCCTCTCTCTAGTCAGTCACTCAATTATTTTACTACTCAAGCGCCCCTTTAAGCCAATCCGGTAGATCTGATCTTCTACGTGTGTAAAAAATAGGAATGGTGGGAAATCCAAGGAATAGACCCTTCTTTTGACGAAAAGTTTATATGAGATTTTTCAGCCTTATGTTTGTTCACTTTGTTAATTGTAATTTGTACCTTATATAATTAGGTTTTCTTAGTTTTAAGATTTAATGAAATTTATTGGACTGTTGTTGTGTGAAATATCTGAAATTTGGAATTGAAGGGTTAATATAATGTTATTATAGTGCGTAATGGCTTAAAACATTTGAATGTAGACAACGTGTTCGATGAAATTTCCAAGTGAATAACTTAGTAGAAATTTAACAATTAACATTCGAAAAAAGAATAGAAAATAGTATAAATTTATGTTCAATTTTCATTATAGTATTAACGTATTAATATTATTGTTTGGATTTAGGTGTGTGGACATTTATTAATTATTATAAGGTGAAGTTGTTTCATTATTTAGGTAGCAAAAATAGGTAAAAAAAAATAATTAAATAAGATATTTAATAATAATTTCTAGGCCCCACCTAGGCGCTCTAGGCGCTAGGCATTGGTCGAGCGCCTAGCGGGCGCCTATCGACTTTTAGAACACTTGTAATTTACCACAATACACTCAAACATGTGGGCTCCACTCAAACATGGTGGTATTTTAACCACCAGCCCCACCACACCCCACTCACGTACCCCTACACACTCTCACCTACACACACGCATGCACAACACACACACACACACACACATACGCACACACAAAATCACACACTGCCGGCCACGACTACCCGAGGTTTGCCGACCATACACACATTACTCTCTCTCTCACACACACACACTTCGCACTGGCACTATTCACACACACACACACACATGTTATATTTTGGTTAAAATAAAAATGTAAGATGAATTATATGTTACATGCAAAGGTGTAAGATAACTTATATGTTACATGCATGAGTGTAATTGAGTTACACAATGCATGAATGTAAAATAAGTTTCAAGACAATGCATGTAGGATAAGTTTTAAGATAATGGATGTGGATAAGTTTCACTTCACAAACTTGAAACTTGTGGTTTAATTAATCTTGAATTAATTAAACAAGTTGCAATTTAATGAGATTAATGTATCTCATTAAACAAGATGAGTTGTAAAAAATAAGTTCTTACATTTTGTAACCACAAGGCAATGAGTCCTATATATACTTTTCTTTTTTTGTGAAATCTTATTTAGAAAGTAGAAGGCTTGATCAATCCCAAAACTCCTTTCCATTGTATGTTCCCTAAAGATTTCAAAGAGAGGGAGGAAATAGAGTTTTTGGACAAAGTTCCAAAGAACTTGTTTGAGCCTTGTATTACATATTATTGTTCTTGAGAGAAATATTAAATAAAATAAAAAGTGAGTTTTGTTGAGTGTCTCTTTCTCCATTGTTATCTATTATTTCCATCAATCAAAAACTCTATTTTGCATGGAGACGGAGACGATCAAAATCATGAACCAAGACCTTGTGAAGTTGGATAGGTTTGATGGCTCAAATTTCACAAGGTGGCAAGACAAGGTGAAATTTCTTCTCACGGCCCTCAAGATATTTTATATCCTCGACCCTACCTTGGCTCCTCTACCAAAGCCAAATGAAAACGATACGCTCGAAACTGTGGCTGTATGGAAGAAAAGAGAGGAAGACGGGTTAATATGTCGGGGTCATATTTTGAATGCCTTGTCTGATAGGCTATATGATCTCTACACCAATAATTCGGCTAGAAAAATTTGGGAAGCTTTAGAAATTAAATATAAAACCGAAGAAGAAGGTACTAAAAAATTTCTAATCTCTCAATATTTTGATTTCAAATTTTTTGATGAAAAGTCTTTATTACCTCAAATTCATGAGTTGCAAATACTTGTGAATAAATTGAGAGTTTTAAAAATTGAACTTCCGGAGGCTTTTCAAGTTGGGGCCATTGTGGCTAAACTACCTTCAAGTTGGAAGGGGTACCGAAAAATGATTCTCCACAATAAAGAAGATTACTCCTTGGAGGAGATTCAAAAACATATTCGTATTGAGGCAGAATCGAGATTGAGAGATAAAATGGTCGATGAGTCCAATGGTGGGACTAGCAAAGCAAATATGGTTTCAAAACCAAAACACTTTGTTGATAAAAAAAAAAAAATAAAAAATTCAATAACTCTTTTGGTCCAAAGAAAACACATGACAAGTTCAAGGGCAAGAAAGGCTCTTGTTTTGTGTGTGGAAAACATGGACATTTTGCAAGAGATTGCAGGGACCGAAAGGGGGCTGAAGTTAATGCAATTGATGATGAGATCGTTGCAACTTTAAGCCATGTATGTGCTGTCCATGGTAAGGTTCAAGGATGGTGGTATGATACCGGTGCCACCGTTCATGTTACCTATGACAAATCTCTTTTCAAAACCTTTGAAGATGCAAAAGGAGATCAAGAGATTCAAATGGGAAATGAAAGAAAATCCAAGGTGCTTGGCAAAGGCACAATTGAGATTGTATTCACTTCGGGGAAAAAGATTACACTTATTAATGTTTAGTATGTTCCCGATATGAATAAAAATCTTGTCAGTGGTGATTTACTTAGCAAACCGGGTATAAAAGCCATGTTTGAATCCGGTAAGCTAATATTAACAAAATCGGGAAATTTTGTTGGAAAAGGTTATTCTACTGATGAGATGATTAAGCTTTGTATTCAAAATAATTTGAATAAAGAGGCATCTACTTCTGTTTATGTGTGTGACTCAAATTCTTTGTCATTTTGGTATAATAGGCTTGCACATGTTGGTTTAAGCACTATTAAAAGAATTGTCAAAAGTGGTTTAATTAATTGTGATATAAATGAATTTAAAAAATGTGAAATATGTGTTGTATCTAAAATGATCAAAAAGTCTTTTCAAAGTGTGGAAAGATCATCGAATTTGCTCGATTTAATACATAGTGATCTTTGTGAACTTAACGGTGTAAAAACTAGAGGCGGGAATAGGTATTTTGTTACATTCATTGATGATTGTTCAAGATTTACCTATGTGTTTTTATTGAGAAACAAAAGTAAAACTTTTAATGCCTTTAAAGTTTACAAAGCCGAAGTTGAAAATCAACTTGGTAAAAAGATTAAAATTTTGAGAAGTGATAGAGGTGGTGAATATTTCTCAAATGAATTTAATTTATTTTGTTAAAAAAATGGCATTATTCATGAATGTACAACACCATATACACCACAGCATAATGGTGTAGCAGAGAGAAAGAATCGAACATTTCTAGAAATGGTGAATGCTATGTTATTGCATGCTAAATTAAATTTTGAGTTGTAGGGTGATGCATTGTTGACTGCGTGTCATATTTTGAATAGAATCCCTATGAAGAATTGAAAAATCTCCATATGAGCTATGGAAAGGAAGAAAACCTAATATAGGTTACTTCAAAGTGTGGGGGTGTCTTGCATATTGCAAGAAAACGGACCTAAACAAAAGAAAATTGGTTTGAGAGCCATAAAGTGTGCGTTTGTTGGTTATGCTACAAATAGCAAAGCTTATAAGCTATTAGATTTGGAATATAATGTGATAATTGAATCAAAAGATGTAGAATTCTTTGAGAATTTATTGAGTAGTTCTCAAGAATCTACTAATCTTGAAGAGTATCAAGAGAATGAACCAATGACGGTTGTTGAGAACCTATTGGTGCCAGTGAGAAAAAGTCAAAGACAAAGAAAAGAAACATTGTTGGGATCGGATGAGATTGATTCACAAAGAATTTCCTTTTATTTAGTAGAGGGAAATAGAGAAGATATTATTAGGAAAATTCCTATAATACTTCAAGTGGAGGAGGATCCCAAAACATACAAAGAAGCCATTGATTCGAGAGATGTCGCTTTTTGGAAAGAGGCAATCAATGATGAAATGGATTCTATTGTATCTAATCAAACATGGGAATTGGTAGATCTTCCAGCAGGATCTAAACCAATTGGTTGCAAGTGGGTGTTTCGTAAGAAATACAATACCGATGGGAGTATTCAAACCTTTAAAGCTAGATTAGTAGCTAAAGGATTTAAACAAAAAGAAGGTATTGATTATTTCGATACATATGCTCCAGTGGCAAGAACAACTTCGATTAGGATATTGTTTACTTTGGCATCAATTCATAATCTATTTTTCATCAGATGGATGTCAAACGACATTCTTGAATGGAGATCTCAATGAGGAGGTCTATATGGAACAACCAGAAGGTTTTGTTCTACCGAGAAATGAACATAAAGTGTGTACGCTTGTTAAATCATTATATAGTTTAAAGCAAGCTCCTAAACAATGACATGAAAAATTTGATAATGCTATTATTTCATATGGATTTAGACATAATAACGCTGACAAGTGTTTCTACTCTAAATCTTGTGATGACTATGTAGTCATAGTGTGTTTATATGTGGATGACATGTTAATCTTAAGTGATGACATGAGAGGAATAATGGAAACGAAGAGGTTTCTATCATTAACCTTCAAGATGAAAGATCTTGGAGAAGTTGATACCATTTTGGGTATTAAAGTGAAAAAACATAGTGGGGGTTATTCTTTAAACCAAACCTACTATATTGAGAAAATAATTAGCAAATTTAATCATCTCAAGATTAAAAATGCTAATACTCCATTTGATTCAAGTTTAAAGCTTGAGAAGAATGACGGTAGAGCGGTGGCTCAACTTGAGTATGCAAGTGCAATTGGAAGTCTAATGTATGCTGCACAGTGTACTAGGGCTGACATCTCATTTGCAGTTAGTAAACTAAGTAGGTTTACTAGCAATCCAAGCGCAGAACATTGGAAAACTATTAGTAGAGTTTTTGGCTATTTAAAAAATACCAAAGAACTAAGCCTCCAATATTCTAAGTTTCCCGCTATACTTGAAGGATATTCAGATGCGAGCTGGATATCAAGCGTGGGAGATAATATATCAACCACGGGTTGGGTGTTTACTTTGGGAGGAGGAGTTGTTTCTTGGGGATCAAAGAAACAGACTTGTATATCACATTCAACCATGGAGGCAGAGTTTATAGCTCTTGCTGCAGGAAAAGAAGCAGAGTGGCTTCGGGATCTCATGTTGGATATCCCTTTTACTAAAAATAATATATCAACAATGTCAATACACTGTGATAGTAAAGTAACTTTAGCCCGTGCATATAGTGGAGTATAAAATGGGAAGTCTAGACATATTAGTCTAAGACATGAGTTTGTAAGACAATTGATTCAAGATGGAATCATATCAATTTCATTTGTAAGATCAAGTGGGAATCTTGCAGATCCTTTTACTAAACCTCTGGCAAGAGATTTAGTAAGAACAACATCTCGAGGGATGGGACTAAAACTCCTTAAATAAATTCACCAATGATGGCAACCCAACTTAATACTAAGAAATAATTAGTTTTAAGTTCAATGGGTAAAAACAAGTCGTTGATAAGTGAATTATAACAACATTAAAATTTGGAGTTCCATCTGAGATATAAAATGTTGGTCGTTACGGTTGGAGGGTTAAGCATAAAGCTTTTAATGAAATCCAGTCTACGTGTGACAAGCATTTTAAGTAACGAGAATGCTGTAAGAATTTCACCTATGTGAACTTAGAAGTGGTGCCGCTTCTCATGAGAGTTGGAGTTTCTCTCAAGAAAGTTCATCAATGGATTGAGCACATGGCCATAAAAGTGCTAAGCGAGAAAAAGTGATAGGTGCTTGCCGAATAGTGGAATGTGTGTGTTATCACCGGTTTCGTCACAAGGAATAACTGGTTCAATGCTACAAGCAACCTGGGATTTCGACGAGGCTTTGTGATGATTACACTAATGTAAAGTTCAAATCGAAAGATACTTTATTTTATGCATTTTCACTATGGTGGTTATAATGTTGGCTTTTATTTTAACCAAGTGGGGGATTGTTATATTTTGGTTAAAATAAAAATGTAAGATGAATTATATGTTACATGCAAAGGTGTACGATAACTTATATGTTACATGCATGAGTGTAATTGAGTTACACAATGCATGAATGTAAAATAAGTTTCAAGACAATGCATGTAGGATAAGTTTTAAGATAATAGATGTGGATAAGTTTCACTTCACACCTTAAAACTTGTGGTTTAATTAATCTTGAATTAATTAAACAAGTTGCAACTTAATGAGATTAATGTATCTCATTAAACAAGATGAGTTGTAAAAAATAAGTTCTTACATTTTGTAACCACAAGGCAATGAGTCCTATATATACTTCTCTTCTTTTGTGAAATATTATGAAGAAAATAGAAGGCTTGATCAATCCCAAAACTCCTTTCCATTTTGTGTTCCCTAAAGATTTTAAAGAGAGGGAGGAAATAGAGTTTTTGGACAAAGTTCCAAAGAACTTGTTTGAGCCTTGTATTACATATTATTATTCTTGAGAGAAATATTAAATAAAATAAAAAGTGAGTTTTGTTGAGTGTCTCTTTCTCCATTTGTAACACCCCGTATTTTATTAATAAAGGAAAATACTAGCTTTTAGTTTTAAGCTAGCCTTTGTTAATAAATAATCATGTTCATATTCAAGTTCGAGTTAATCAACTAGTCATATTCCAAGTTCGACTATTAGTCGATAAATTATTCGGTTTAATTATTTAAGTAACAGAATAAGTTTCCAAATTTAATTCCGATTCGTTTATTTAATTAATGAGTTCGGAATTAATTATTCAGTCAGGAATAGCCCGTCAGATTAATAATATAAATCATGTTTTAGTTCTGATATAATAATATTGTCGAGTATTATTTTAGAAATTAATTATTTTCAGTCAAGATTACCCGAAATTATTTTCGACGTCCCGTTTACGTTGGAAATAATTTTGGTAATTAAGTATTATGCTTAATTAAATAATTAAGCATTAATTGTGATTAATTAGAGAATTAATCATGATTAGTTTTAATAAAGTCGTAGCATTCGGTCTTTTATTTCCAATTGCCATAAGGATTTTTCCTAAATTATTTTCAAGAGTGCCGTAGCACTTTTCCCTTAACCAAGGGAAATCTTCCTATTAGATGAGCATGAGGTGGCATAATAAGGGTGATTAGTCACCCTTAAGCCTTTATCTAACTTCCAAGTGGCATGACAAGAGTTAACCAATAAATCACTTCATCATCCCATTTTCTTTAAGGTTCTGTTATATATATGTGTAATGAGTTGGGAAAATTTTCCATCTTCCTTGATCATATATATTCAGCATATCTACTTATATATTCAGCATACTAAGTCATATAAGTATAAAGAGTTAGAGAGCTTGAGAGTATTTACCTTAGTAGCTACCGCAAAGGCTTAACCGCACACTAGTTCATCGCACGGCGAGAGCATATCTTAGCACACGCGCGGAGGTTCCGGTGGTCCCGAGCAAATAGAGCGATCAACGAGTGTTCAAGAAGTTTGATCAGGCATCAGCACTACCTTCATTTTCAGTAGTTCAGGTGGGGACTCAGACTAAGTACTACATTGATTATAATATCGCTACCATGTTTGAGGTATGTATTATCAGTATCCGCTCGGAATGGTCGCCGGTCCATTCTGGGTTCTAGTGGCCTTAGTCTGCCCACTAGAGTGTGCACATGGTGTCCGACATTTTTATGCTGGCAGATGAAGTAACGGTCATGGTTCACGTTCACGTGATGATATCAGGTTCATGTTCATGTTATTACCGGTTTCATGTTCAGGTTATGTATATACCAGGATAACAATATTGTTATTATTTTCACTGTTTTACTTTAGTATGAGTTTCTGCGGAGCACAGTGTTTTAGTGCTCATGCCCCCACGTATTTCATGTTTTTCAGGTCACATGGTCGGGGACGAGGAGTGAGCTGACGAGCTGTTCAGGACATTTGTTTTGTTATGTATAAACTATGTTTTGGCCACGCTACATTTCCGCTATAACTTTCAGTACTTAAACTCAGTTTTTGATCCGACATTAGTCGGTTAAAATATTATGCAACCGTTTTTATTATCAGTTTAAAAGTTAACGGTTTTTCAGATAAAAGTCAGATTTTCACGGTAGCACTCTGAATCAGTTTTCGCAGAATAAATATTTTATTAATTTATTCAGAAAAATTTGCAGAAAAGCGTACTCTGATTTCAGTAAAATAGCGGGGTGTTACAATTGGTATCAGAGCACGTTTCTGCGTCTCTGAAAAGTTTTATAAGTCTGAAATTTTCAGAAAAACCTGAACCGTCACGCTCACGCCTCGCCGACTACAGGTAAGTGCTGATTTATGTTTTCAGTTATAAACATATTACTTTGCCTATGCTCAGAAATTATTAATCATGACTTAGTTAAGATGCTCGAATCAGGTTCGGACCTTAGAATTCAGTGTACTCAGATATAACTCTAGATTTCCTCAGAATTCATGTCAGTAATTTCCCAGTCATGTTTAGCGACTTGTCAAGAAATTTGTGCGCTTTACTGATCAACTTCCAAATGTTATCAGTAAAGAAGTTCGAATCAGAATTCAGAACCTTAGAAAGGAGCTATGTTTGAGAACTTTAGATTCAACTCTAGATTTATTCAAGTCAAGTTAATGACCCGTCAAGAGATTTGTAAGTATTTATGTTATACAAATCTTAGCAATCATGTTCCTCAGATATTTTCTATCGAAAATTTCCATTTTGCCAATCAATTGGCAGATTTCAAAGAGGAATTCCTTGAGTTAGATCAGGGAATAGACTCAAATCTCTTAAGACAGATCAGTAAATCATGTTTAGGGCTAAATTTTCATGTTAAAGGTTGTTATAATTTTCAAGTCATTGTCAAGGTAACGGTTTCCAGTGTATAAGAGTCAATAGTCCGAGTTACCATGGACGCTTGAAATAAGAGCCACTCAGTCGGGTATACCATGGAGGCTTGAAGCTGGGGCCGGAGCAGTATGATTTCATGTAATCACAACCTTTAAAGTCAGTCATGTCATGTATTTTACCAATCATGATATTCCAAGTTATTTTCAAAGTTAAGATCAGTTAATTCCTTTGTACTTGCGGGATCAGTTGACACTGGAGCAGTCCTATACAGTACATAGTCATGAGTTAACGTTCAAGATTTAAGGTCAATGTTCATGATTTAAGGTCGACGTATAATAGTTGTTCAGCCGGGTTAAATATGGAGGTCTGCAATACAGACTATTAATCCAATTCTACCTGGAAACTTGAAGTCGCACCTTATCAAGTCAAGTAAATCAGTAAATGTCATGTTCCAAATTTCAAGGCGACTAGTTAGTTGTCTCGAGATAACTTCCAGAGTTCAGGTAAAGTGATTCAGTCATGTCATGATTATTCAGTTAGGTGAATATTCAGGCCAGTCATGTCAAGATCGAGGATAGTTTGTCTAATAAGATAAGACTTATCAATCAATTCAAGTATACTTAGTGCCTCGATTCTCAAATTTTGAAAGTTTGAGAAATCATAGGAAAGATAAATTCATGACAGACTTTTCTTGAGGTTAAGTTTGACCTCAGGGGAAGGAAAAACAGTTGCAGGTACCACAGGTTGACATACGACGCAACGGAGAAATTCCAATCAACAGCAACAGATCATGCCATGATGACAAACCGACGCTTTCCATTCAAGGATGCATGACGCAAGAATAGAAGGATGTCATGCCTGAGTCACAGTACACTGGGAAATTACAGAGAGTTAGCATTATAGTACACTGAGGTTACTAGCTTAAGGTACATATATACAGGCTACGTCGACGACGCAGGTGCAATGTTCGCCAGGTGCTGTATGCAGGCGTGCCGCACTCACTTGGTGAGGAGCAGGTGTGCCGCGAACGATGTGCCGCGTTATTGAGCAGATGTTCATGAAAAGTAATTACCGATATTGCTAGTTATCCTCATTTGTACACATGCGTATCTCTGGAATCTTCCGGGTGTACCAACGATCGGGGTTTCCACCAACGACCGAAGATCAGCAAGCAGACAGGAAATGATGACCAGTGCGTACAAGAATTACGTTTTGAGATCATGTGTAATCAATAAAACACTTTATTTCAGGAGAGTATCCATTCTCAGTCAGCAGTAATCAACAATTCACTTAATTGTGAATTGATGACTCCTCAGTTCAGATCAAGTGTATTATTCAGTATTAAAGTACTGAATTCTCAAGTCATGTAATCAGTAAGTATAAGCTTTAAGTTAAGCTTGTATATTCTAGTTTTAGTATTTCCGAGGACGAAAATATTTTAAGGGGGGTGGATTGTAACGCCCCGTATTTTATTAATAAAGGAAAATACTAGCTTTTAGTTTTAAGCTAGCGTTTGTTAATAAATAATCATGTTCATATTCAAGTTCGAGTTAATCAGCAAGTCATATTCCAAGTTCGACTATTAGTCGATAAATTATTCAGTTTAATTATTTAAGTAACCGAATAAGTTTCCAGATTTAATTCCGTTTCGTTTATTTAATTAATGAGTTCAGAATTAATTATTCAGTCAGGAATAGCCCATCAGATTAATAATATAAATCATGTTTTAGTTCCGATATAATAATATTGTCGAGTATTATTTTCGGAATTAATTATTTTCAGTCAAGATTACCCGAAATTATTTTCGACGTCCCGTTTACGTTCGGAATAATTTTGGTAATTAAGTATTATGCTTAATTTAATAATTAAGCATTAATTGTGATTAATTAGAGAATTAATCACGATTAGTTTTAATAAAGCCGTAGCATTCGGTCTTTTATTTCCAATTGCCATAAGGATTTTTCCTAAATTATTTTCAAGAGTGCCGTAGCACTTTTCCCTTAACCAAGGGAAATCTTCCTATTAGATGAGCATGAGGTGGCATAATAAGGGTGATTAGTCACCCTTAAGAGTTTATCTAACTTCCAAGTGGCATGACAAGAGTTAACCAACAAATCACTACATCATCCCATTTTCTTTAAGGTTCGGTTATATATATGTGTAATGCGTTGGGAAAATTTTCCAACTTCTTTGATCATATATATTTAGCATATGTACTTATATATTCAGCATACTAAGTCATATAAGTATAAAGAGTTAGAGAGCTTGAGGGTATTTATCTTAGTAGCTACCGCAAAGGCTTAACCGCGCACTAGTTCATCGCACGGCGAGAGCATAGCTTAGCACACGCGCGGAGGTTCCGGTGGTCCCGAGCAAATAGAGCGATCAACAAGTATTCAAGAAGGTAACACCGGTTTAGCTTTGATTTGATCATGTTAAAGATACGTTATTTCGGTTTTGTCGAAGTCATGCTCATGTAATGGCTTTAAGCCATTCGGCCGTATGTATATTTCATGCCGAACACATCATGTTTAATTCGTAATCCCTCGAGTAATGGTCATATAATCAGTCCCCTTGTATTGTTTATATTCAGTTCAGGTCATGTGTTGGAAGAATGTTCATGTTGTTCGGTGTTTCGGCCAAGGGACGTGGTCGCGCACGTAGTGCGTACCACGGGCCGAGCATGGTTGTGGTTTATGTTAAGTAGCAGATCTCCGAGCATTTCATGTCCAGTTATTCAGTAAATTTTGTTTCATGTTCAGTTGAGTTTGAATTGCCGAGAGAAAGGTCAGTTTGGTCGTGAAACGGCTTACCGCCGTTGGCGGCTC
>CACSLK010027751.1:10933166-10949573 GCA_902706635.1 Striga hermonthica | reverse complement strand
TTCTTGGTCGATTTTGGCCGTCTCTTTGGTCGTGGCCGCGGAAATTGTGCAGGTAGGTGTTGGATTTGGCCGCCAGCAAATGTTCCTGGTGACCATCAAAGCGGAAGGAAGGCAGTGTCGACAGAGACGCGGGAGGAAGGCGGTGGCGACGGCGACGCGGGAGGAAGGTGGTGGCGATGGCGACTCAGGCGGAAGGAAGGCGGTAGCCGGCGACACCTCCGGCGAATCTGAGTGTCTGTGTGTGGTTATGTGCGTGTGTGTGTATTCTGCTCGAGTGTGTGTGAAAAGTGAAAAATGAGAGTGTGTGTTCGTGTGTGAATATTAGTGTGATTGATGGGGCCCACATGGGGTATTGTCTGATTATGCAATTACCATAATACCCTTATTAAGTGGACAAATCTATACATTGAGCACTTTATATACTCTTAATTACAGTATTTCCATTACTGTTTGACTATTGTTTATTAAAATTGACTTCATCTTAACCATTGACATGTTAGATCTAATGGTACATATTCGTTCTTATTTCTTTTATTATCACCTTTTCTCATATGATCCTTTCTCTATTATATGCCATGACAACTTTTGAATTATGTTTCATAATCCATTGAACATGTTAAAATTTAAGATTAATATGTCACATAATAAGATGAATATTTTCCATAATAAGTTGAACATGTTGCATATACCAAGATGAACATGTTGCATTATGTGATGAATATGTTGCATAATCCATTGAACATGTTAAAAATTAAGATGAACATGTTATATAATGAGATTAATATGTTATATAATAAGATGAATATGTTGCATAATATATTCAACATGTTAAAAATTAAGATGAACGTGTTACATTACATAATAAGATGAGTATGTTCTATAATAAGGTGAATATGTTATATAATAAGATGAATATGTTGCATATACTATGATGAACATGTTACATAATAAGATTAATATGTTCTATAATAAGATGTATATGTTACATATATAATAAGATGAACATTTTACATATACTAAGATGAACATGTTGCATTATGAGATGAATATGTCGCATAATTCGTTGAACATGTTAAAAATTAAGATGAACATTTTACATATACTAAGATAATATGTTGTATAATGAGATGAATATGTTGTATGATAAGATGAATATGTTGCATAATCTATTGAAAATGTAAAAATTTTTGATGAACATGATGTATAATAAGATGAATATGTTATATAATAAGATGAAAGTAATGAATTGATGGAAGGTTGTTCGTGTTCACTTGTTTTGTTTGCATTAATGCAATGTTATCCAGAATTAGAAGTCAACATTTCTTTCAAATGATATAGGTTAGTACATAATACTGCTGTCAATCTGTCACGACGGGCTAAAAAAAACTGATAACTGAAAGAAGATAACCTTATGAAACAATGGTATAGTTGTAGTTGCACCAGGTTAGAGAAGAGTGGCAAAACATGATTTTTTGGGTTTACATAGGACAAATCAGCTCTTACAATTTGGTATTTTCTTTATTCAAACTGACTTACAAACGTGTGAATGTCTTCAATGCCCTTGTCCTGACTGCCATTTGAAATGCAAAAGTCACTGTCGTTTCCAACTTCAGATTGTCATGGTTTGCTACTCATTGGTTTTAGATAACATTTGGTTGACTTATGCCCGAGGTCCCTGCTAGTAAAATATTACATAAAATTCAGTTCTAAAAAATTTAAGCTACTATAAAATTTGTGTATATTTAACAATGTACTTACCCGCATGATTTGCATCTTTGTTTTTTTGCTGGGGGTGCCCCTCTAGATCTAACCCTACGTGGGTCGCTTTTATTAGTCGAACCTCTCGCCAGATCCTTAATATTATTTGATGCGTTTGGGAAATCATTAGGTGAGGTTCCTGAATTGGCTTCTTTATTTCTCTCAAGGTTATCAATTGCACGTCTGACTTTCTTCACGCACTTTTCTGTATCGATCTCGTTCTCAGATTCCTTTGAACACATCTGGACTGACTCTTTATACAGTTCGTGAAATCTTTTGTTTTGTGGATCAACGGAAGCAGACACATAGTGAAAACTTTGTCTAAGATGTTTTCCCGCTAAGGTCGTCCACCTATCAAGTATGCATTTGGTTGGCACCTTTCGAAGATGTAAGTATTTGAATGCAATAAATAGATGACTACATAGAATGCCATATGTTTTCAGCATCTTTCAATCACACTTGAATATGCCTTCATTTATATTCACCTTGACCGACCATTCTCTTTTGGTTGTTAGATCATAATTTTTCATTTGGAAGACATATGACTCCCCATCATCAGTCCTCTTCTCAATCACAATATTATTTTGCTCACAATTAACCTCCCTTCGAACTTTCCCAAAACCGAGCGTGTATAAAGTCCAGACAGCTGAACAAGAATCCCGTGGAGTGGTGTGACTTGCGGAATATCTTGTGGGTTCATCTCCGATTCTTCCTGCTTCTTGAAAAAAGTCGCATGCAATGACCCCACAATATTATGGTAGTTTTTAAGGAGCTCCGCAATAGTGTTGCCCGATTTCCCCCCTGCTTGAAGAGTGCATTCACGGATTCCGCTCTTTGGGTTGTTCTAGTCATCCCCACGAAATTCCCTCTAAGATATGCGTCACACCATTGATGTTTCCTTTTATATGTATTTTCACCCACGTATTGTCTGCCACACCATGTATGTTTGTTTGTAATTCCCATTCACATTCAAACTCACTGGGAGTCTAATTATTCATTATAAACTTCCCAAATATTTTGCAAAAACCGTGGGCCTTCACTCGCTGTGAACAATTTCTCTCAAGATGCCACGCACACAACCTATGTTTAGCATCGGGGAACACCTTAATTATTGCAAAACGTATAGCATCGTCTCGATCCGTGACAACGGTGACAGGCATCTTCAATGTCATTGCCGCTAAAAATTTTGTTAGCAACCACAGGTAGGATTCGGATGTCTCATTAGGCAGCAAGGCCCCATCAAAAATTGTTGTATTTAGGTGGTTATCTATTCTCGAAAATATGACCAACGGGTATTTGTATGTGTTTGTTTTGTAAGTGCTGTCAAAAATGAGAACTTCACCAAATTGCTCATATGCAGATTGCGAAAACCCATCTGACAAAAAAATTTTGGTCAATCCACCTTCGTCGTCACAAGTTGTCTCCACCACCATCAGCGGGTCGTTGATCATTACACCTTGAAGCATAGCAAAAGCAGTCTTAAAATTACCATCACGTATCGTATCATTTCTTATCTTCGTCAGGAAGTTGTATGCTTCTTTTTTGTTGTGATGTAAACTTCCAGGACCACCTGACATTTCTTGAATATAATTGAACGCCTGACATGTACGAATGCCGAAACCATTCATTAAGGTCAACAACGATTTTTCAGAGTCCGTAATTTGTCTACAATAGAATATATAAACATTATCTTAGACAAACACTGAAAGCAAAAACTATATGTAAAATATATTTCTATAAATATTTATTACCTGTTACACTTTAGACGATGTGCTGTTTTTGAACTCTCCAATGGATGATTTTGTGATTTGTTGAAATTTGTTACCATGTACAATTCATCACGGATGTCACGTGCAACACAAAATTTAGTAGGGCAACCACATATATTGTTTGGTTTTTCCCGTCTAATTCTTTGGTGCCCTTCTGAAATTATCCTTCTGTAACCTGCGTTTGAACACTCCCATTGTCTGTTCTTCACTATGCCATCCTTTGAAGTCTTGCAGCAGTATCGTCGTACATCGAACCCGACATTTCTTGCATAATCAATGTACCATTTTTCTGCAAGTTCCCAAGTTAAAAATTTGTTATTCAGCATTCGATCGTTGCAAACGTTTTGGCGCTGATCGGGTGTTTGTTGATCGCTCTCTTTATCAAGATTGATACCAGTATCTTCGTGTTTTTCCATTTATTTATGTATTCATATTACTGCGCCCAACAAGAATCTAGATCGTACCTCCAAGGGGAATTGTATGTTCGTATGCCACCGTTCGAATTTGAGATGATGAAATATTAGATTAATATATATTTATTTTATTAATAAAGCTTATCGGTTTCCAAATCAGTCTCTTGAAATTCAGATGTGGTGTAGTGGATAGTAGTTAGAGATTGATCATTGATATTTAAAGTAAATCAATTAATTGGAAACCTTTCGTGATTGCCGCAACAGTTGTTCACCATATCTCATGATTTTATTGAATTTGATTCTATGGACTAATTAGTCGAACAAAATTAAAAATAAACGGTCCCGCTAGACGTACGTAATTGGTTGAAAACATTATTTCATAATGTTGTATTTTCATTTTAAAAATTTATATTCCATAAACAACAAAATTCATTGTTCATATTTTATACACTAGAGCGTAACCCGTGTGATGTATGAGATGATATATTTTTATAGAATGTTTAACATTTGAAATATTAAAATTTATATATTGTACACAACTTTTTTGTTTGAGATAACGATTGTCCCAGACTCTTGTTTACCATCATTGCATAATAAACCATAACTTCATTGTTTAAGAAGTATGCAGTGTATATGGATATGGAACCTTGCACATTAACAGTACATGTTGATCTTGTAAAACATTGCATGTATATATTATGAAATAAATTTTGTATAAAAAGTTAATTAATACAAATTTTCTTGGTCTTTTATACCGTAACCGATATCATGTGCAACACATAACCCAGCTTTGCAACCACATCACTTATTTGTTATAGATATAAGTTTTTCCCTTTGTAGTCATTTAATTAAATAAAACATTTTATATTTTTCCAAAAAAAGGTATGTTTAATCATTTAAGATAAGAATTCAAATCATCTCCTGAAGTGCCCTGTTATCATTTTATATAAATTTGTCATGACCAATTTTACTTGCTCTTTTGCAATCATTCTTTTACAGTTGTTATATTTTATTATTAATTTGGTTTTACCCAATTTGATCAAAATTGAAAAGTAAGCAATTACACGTGTTCAATTACGTTTTGTGCCACAAAATACTTCGAACTATTTGCCAACATACCCAACTTAACTAAACACATAAAAATGTAATAACCACACGAAGCATTCAAGTATATAAAAAATGTCTCATATTTTCCTCACAATTCACGGTAATTTTTAGCTGCAAATGACTGTTCAATGTCGACATGATGGGTCATAATAGTACGTTTAGGCAGGCAACTACGAGGCTGCTATGTTACGACGTACCCAGTCAAGTTCGATATGAATTGCCATCAGACCAATGAACGCATAACTAGATACATATTTTCGTAATTGCTCACTCGTCGTAATCAAAATGTCATAAGATAAAGATAATTCATCAGGTTGACAATCATAGTAAAGAGGCTCAGACTATTCGAACGATGGTTCACACTCATCGAACATTATTTATGCGAAAGTTTCCATAATTACTGTCTTCGAGTCATAAGAGTCTGCGTGGATTTCAATGCCTGAATACCGGGAATAAACGAAGAGCCCAACCATAGCCCCACGAAAATACATGCATGCATACAACATGTTGCAACATTAAAATATTGATTGATAACAATTTAAAGAAATAGTGAACGGTTCAGAAAACGTGTTACGTACCCTCTTTCAATTTGGTTGTATTTGGTTGTGTAAAGAGTGACAGCCACCCTCTTCCTTGCTTCAATAGATTCATCCTTACAAAAAAAAAATAATCAATGGAATGTGCAAATTAAACAACACTTGCTAATGATAGTGTCATTACCTCTTTAAGTCCACGCCAATTTAAATATGTAGATGGAGTGGAATGACATAACATATGAACACACACATAGAGACCACAATCGTATCTGCCAGTAAACCAAGTAAAAGTTAGAAAAGTACAACACATAGGAAACAATTCGAAAATAATATGTTTTGTCAGTTGCTTTAAATGACTAATGTCCGTACCCATTCCGTAGTTGGGGAACATTTGGGTCGATGACATATTAGTACGTGTCGACAATATTTTTATGAATGAACCCATTCCCATCCCACGCAGCGATAATCCCCTCCAGTCGCATTATCTAGTCACGAATAGTTTAACATTAGCATTAGCATTACTGAACATATTGTCTTGTTACAAATGAATCATAACCAACAAAATAATTCTTACCACTTTCTTCGCATGTTCAATCCTCGACTTATTTGTACCTTCTGAACGTACGGTATTTCATATTCGAACAACAAATCTTTTAATATCAACAATACAAATGTACCAGTGCAAACTGGAATCTGATATCAGCAACGTTATACTAACACATGCGTCCGCACGACCGTTTAATACTCTATCTCGAAAGAACCTTTTATAAATCGAGTCGTCGCTGTACAACGTCACAGCCATGCCCTGCAATGATCATAGACATTGATAGACTACATTGGAGAATTATTAAAATGATAATGTGTTTCACACTGAAAGATGCCGGTAAAACCCAGTTGCGTTTATTACTATCTTCTGGGGTCCGATTCAATGACACATGCAGGGCAACCAAATCAATGACCTACACAGAGAATGAACTGCATATGAATCTATTTGAACTTGTGCACCAATAAGAAAACAAATTTATGAATATTTTCGCACTGGGCTTCTCAACCAGTGTGGATAGTTAATTACTAACATCTCTGCTCTAGTGATCATCCAGCCCTCATACTCGACCAACATTTGGCTGAACAAAGATATTTGTCAAACATGATTGTAAATCCAGTGCTGCTGTTTAGTTTTGAAAGGAAAATGTTATAATATATATATATATATATATATATATATATATATATATATATATGTAAAATCCAAATCCATAATATGCAGGGGTGCTTTTTGCTTACGAAACATCTGTCTTATTAGTGAAAATGTACTTGTCCGCATTCATGTCCATAATCGTTATTTCTTGAAAATACTGAAAGATGTCTTTTCCCGTGTTGCATTTATACGACGAGCAAGCATCGACATCAAATTCCATGGGTTTCATTTTCTCGTCAAACGGTTCTTCGAGGCACCTTTCAAGAAATATGTTATGCCACATACCGCCTGATTAAGAATGGTTAATTGCTCAATGATCTTGTTTGTTACATCTGAAAATGTGTTTGATTCACGCTGAACAGGATCCTTGGAGACGCTTTCATCCATATTCATTCCATCCCACTTCTAATTAACTTTCCAATTCTGAAATAAATTTAAAAAAAAAAAAGAAAAATTACATTATTAATATGATAATGGCCAGTTTATAAAATTTCATGCAAACAAATTAAATCCACATGTGAACTTACAAAATTCTTATCATAACCTCCCATTTGCTTAAAGACCTCAATTGCTCTAGAAATATCTTGCTGGCTCCATTGTTCTAAAAAAAGGGATCCAGTATGCAATTGTTTTCCGACAATTTGAAATGATCTCGTCACATAATCAAGGAAAACCACCTACAATTGTTTAAAATAAAATTAACAATATATGTTATGCAATCATTTATTAATAAATATATGATGCATATAACGGTAGTGTACCTGCAGTAATAGAATACACCCCGAGACGTACGATTTATTACTGCATTACACTGACGTAGTTTCTTCATCTAACTTGCGCAGAATTATTTCACACCAATTGTATTCTTGGACAACATTTAAATCAACCAAGTAGTTTAGAAAATCATAGTCCAGAGGTGTATCCATATCCCGTGGAAACAACACCGTGTCGAAAAGCAACATCAAATAGGGAACAATTAATTTAGTCTCGTTCGTCTTGCAATTTGTCACCATATTATGAAGCTCCGAAAATACAAAGAATTGTCTTTCTTTCCGACAAAATAAATTACTGTACTTGACTCTACCCTCGACAGTTTTATATTTTACAATTCCTTCACTTGAAAGACCGAAATGTTTCTCCAAAACACCGAGTGACAAAATAATTGCCTTACCTCCGGACTTAATAGTTCTTGATATGGGATCATAATTTTTAACCAAGAAAGCAACCAACTTTGAATCCATTTGTGAAACGTTCATACGCGATAATGTCCCAAATCCACCCTTGTCTAAATCACGGCGCTGGCCAGGAGTCAACTTTTTATTGATCTTGAGCAGTGTCGCTAGTTTTGTTCTTTGAAAGAAAACTAAGTCATCCCTTGAATAACCTGGTGCTTTGATAACTTCTTTTCATCTTCTTCTGGAACTACTAACAGGTTTAGCCTTGAAATTGAATATTAATTTTAGTAAATATTAAAACATTTACACGACATATGAATCTCATTACGAAAGCATGTAATATGAATTAGCCAACAACAGAACAAAAATTACCTCTTTAAAATCAATCATTTCTTCAAAAAGTCCCACCTGCTACGTTTGGTAATGGCTCCACCTATGTATACGAGTAATGCGTTCCCGTTGTTTAAGATGAAGATGGAGGTCTATTTTCTGAATATGGACTATGGAGGTATATTTTTCTCTACCTAGTGGGCACGAGTATAGGGGGGGTTATTTTTTCGTGTGTCTGTTGAGATCTTTTAGGTGAATTACGTATTATGATATCCATGCTTTCAATACATACGAAATTACCGTGATCAATGAAAGTGTGAATATATTTTGAATTATATTAGTAGTAGTTGACATATAAATATAAATCTGAAATTTGGTAAATTTGCATTTAAGATTGTATATTTGGGCAAGATTTGTTTGTTATTATTGAAAAAATAATTTTTTTTTAAAAAAAACATGATGTTGAACATATTGATTTTATTACAAAACAAAATAAAAAAACATTTTCTTTTGTTTGTTGTTGTTTAATAAATTTTAATTTTCAAGTATAAATTTTTCACTAGTACACTAGCTGTGGTGTACACGGGTTGGTTGCTAAAATAATCAACTGTAAAATAAAACTTTAATATATATATATATATTGTTTGATAACAACTCGTTTTATTTTGGTACAATGATAACAACTTGTTTGTTTATTGGTTCGACACGTTCGTGTTCGTTCGTATATCTAATTGAACTTCTTCTTGAACTGTTCGACAAGTTCATGTTCGAATTGTTCGACATGTTCGTGTTTGTTAACTTTTTTTTGTTATTCTAATGGCATACAATTTATTTTATTTAATATTTATTATATATTAATATTTATATATTATATTATACATGTATATAACTAAATGTGATATAAAATTACAATTTTTTTTTGTTCGCGAACGCTTGATTAGTTTGCGAACTTGTTCGTGTTCGTTCGATAATTAAAGTAACATAATTTCATGTTCGAGTTCGGTTTGATATCTCCAACAAAAGAGCTGTTATCAAACACGAACGAGCTTTGTTCGCGAATAGCTTGGTTTGAATATCGACAAATCTATGGAACCGAACTAAATTTTGGATATCATTAAATTCGATCTCCATATCCGTACCAAGAAATGGGGACAGTTGGGTTTGGGGATTTTTATCCCTTGCGACTGAAAGGTAATACAATCTTATACAAATGTAATAAGTAATAAACATTTTTTATATGTTATAAAATTATGATTAAAATTTTTAAGTCGAATAGGTGTACAAGTTATAAATTGTGGTTTTAGCATATTAGGCACGTTCACGAATAGAGAACACATACAACAGCTAGAAATTGTTAACTCGAATAGGCGTACACAAATACCATCGAAATTTGAACTTTACGAATCATGCTTCATTAGCATATGCATATCCAACCAATGGTTGATAATACAGCATGTTGTACTTTGGTCTGATGCTATGGTACAATAGTAAAGTTAAAAATTGTTAACTCGAATAGGCGTACACGAATACCGTCGAAATTTGAACTTTACGAATCTTGCTTCATTAGCATATGCATATCCAACCAATGGTTGGTATATGTAGCATGTTGTACTTTGGTTTGATGCAATAGTACAATAGTAAAGTTAAAAATTGTTAACTCGAATAGGCGTACACGAATACCGTCGACATTTGAACTTTACGAATCATGCGACATTTGAACTTTACGAATCATGCTTCATTAGCATATGTATATCCAACCAATGGTTGGTATATATAGCATGTTGTAGTTTGGTTTGATGCTATAGTGCAATAGTGAAGTTAAAAATTGTTAACTCGAATAGGTATACACGAATACCGTCGACATTTGAACTTTACGAATCATGCTTCACTAGCATATGCATATCCAACCAATGGTTGGTAAATATAGCACGTTGTACTTTGGTCTGATGCTTTAGTATAGTAGTAAAGTTATTAACTATTAACTCGAATAGGCGTACACGAATACCTGAAATTTGAACTTTACGAATCATGCTTCATTAACATATCCAACCAATAGTTGGAAAATATAGCACGTTGTACTTTGGTTTTGATGCTTTAGTACAGTAGTAACGTTATAAATTGTTGACTCAAATAGGCGTATACAAATAAAGGTCGATTTTTGAACTTTACGGACCATGCTTGAAAAATATTAGACGGATACACGAATACCGTCGAAATTTGCACATTACGAATCACATTAGAATTGAGTGTACGAGCATCTCCAGTGCTCCGCTACTCTAGAGTAATACGGTAGAGTAGAGATATAATTGCTCTCCAATGCTGCGCTACATCTCTGCATTACTCTAGAGTTATGAACAATATCGCGCTACGTTTGGCGCAGTACTATTCATTACTGTACACTTTTTATTACTTTTTTATTATATGCAATAGATTTATCTTAAAATTCATTATTTGACAAAGTTTTACCATTAAATATATAATTTAATTTGAGAATTATATAAAAATATTATTATGAAAAAATATATTTTTATATTAAATTAATATAAAATAAATCAAATATTATAATAAAAATAATAATTCTTTTTGGAACAATATTTCGAACTAGTGGAAGACCAATCCACCCCATATTTCAAGAGCTGCAGCTCTGGGTTCAGGTTTTTAATGTACCCCTTAACTGGCTTAGTACTGATGTGGGTATGAAAATAGGTAGGGTGTTCAAACAAGTTAAAAATGTTGTGATTGTGGGAGCAGGAAGTCACGGAGGAAGAATTATGCGTCTTCTTGCGGTCGTGAATTTGAATGAACCTCTTCCTAGATGTGCTAAGCTCAGACTGGACGACCAAGAAGCTACTGTAAGCTTTAAATATGAAAAACTAGTAAACCACTGTCATTATTGTGGTTGGATTGGTCACTTGGATAGAGAGTGTTCAAAAAGACTGGAGGATATCCGCTCAAACTCAGTCAAGGAAGGACAATTCGGAGATTGGATGCGGGCCACTGAAAGCCGACATTGGGCTGGGACTAACAATGCAGGATCTCAAAGTCCGCCACGAGCAGCCTCTGCCTCACCTCCAACTCCAGTCAATGCCCCCACATCCCCTTTCAGTCAAGACAATGCCAGCAACCAGCTAATTCCATTTCCTGCTTCTTCTTCACACCATAATATCCAAACCTCAGTTGCCTCCTCTTCTCTTCATACTTCAACTCAGAAAACACCAAAGCCTACTGAAAAACTACCTTCTACCAGTCTCACAATCCCAGAACAAACTCCCCCTCATCAACTCCCAATCAATATCCCTCAGATTTCTGATATGGAAACTGAGCATGCTATTTCCAAATCTCACAATAAGGCTATGGTCTCAGTCCATGATTTGCACAAATCTATTACCAAAACTTGGAAAAGATCATCAGCAAGAACGGGTAGACTTCAAAGACAATCAGATATTCTTTCTCTGATGGAGAGTAGTAGCAGTGGAAAAAGGTCTAGACATGAGCAAATTCAAACCCCAGAAGGTACCCATGATGATAAGCTACCTGAGGAAGGTGGGAAAAAATAGAAAACTGAAATAAAAAAGGTGGAGGTGGCCAGCCTAGATTGGCACCCAAGTTCCCAATGCCAGTTGTGGTGTGGAACTGTAGAGGGCTGGGTGGGCCCTCTACAGTTTCCCAAATCAGAGAGTCTTGCAAGGCTTATCACCCTCTTTTTTATTTTTATCAGAAACTAAAAAATCTTCTGCTTTTGTGAAAACAGTTGTTAGGAAGCTGGGTTTTGACAACAGGTGTGCTATTGTAGATCCTGTTGGATTGAGTGGTGGATTAGTCTTATGCTGGAATAATGAAGTGCAAATTTCTCAAGTTATCTGCCAACAATTTTTCATTGCTGTGGAGTACAAAATGGCTGATGTTGCCTCTACATGGGGAATCTTTGTTTATCTTAGCACTTCAAACAACATCTGACAAGATCAATGGAGGGATTTAGAATCAGCCAAATCTCTCTGGGGAGACAGCTGGTATATACTAGGTGATTGGAATGACATCAACTCTAAGGAGGACAAAAGATGGGGAATCCCTAGGTCAGAATCCAGCATGGCAGGCTTCAGAAACTTTACTAATCTGATGGGAATGGAGGAAATAAGGATGATTGGGAACAAATTCACTTGGTGCAACAACAGATTCACTGAAGGTCTGGTGGAGGAAAAATTGGACAGAGGATTTGCTTCACCTGATTGGCTAGAGAATCACCCTCATGCTTATATCTCTACTATGGCCAAAGCTTCCTCTGATCACTCAATGCTGATATTGCACATAGGGGACAGTAAATCCAAAAGGAAAAGTAAGTTTTCCTTTGACAAAAGGTGGCTTACTAGAAAGGGTGTTGGTGATATTGTGAAAGCAGCTTGGATCTTACCTCAGTCAGGCACTCCATTTTTCATCCTGAAAGAGAAAATTAAGACCACAAGACTGGCTTTGCTGAAGTGGAGTGCCTCTTTCAAAACCGAGAACCAATCTCTTATTGCAAATCTCTCAAAGAAGCTGGATCTTCTTCAGGAAAACAGAAGCACAACAAACTGGGAGGATTGGATTAGCACAAAAAGAGAGCTTGAAGCTGCCCACAGATCTGAGGAAATTTTTTGGCAACAAAAAGCCAAAGTTCAGTGGCTGAGGGAAGGTGACTGCAACTCAAAATTCTTTCATGCATACACTATGCAGAGAAGAAGACAAAATGCAATCACTAGACTTGTTACAAGTCAGAACAGAGTCTGCATCACTCACAAGGAAATTCAAGATCATATAACAGATTTCTACTCTGAACTCTTTACCTCAGAAGGATCATGGGGAGGAGATTCCATCCTTCAGCTAATTCCTCACTCTGTCACTTCTGATATGAATCTTCAGCTCTTAAAAGCAGTAGATGAGGAGGAGATCAAAGCAACTCTCTTCAGCCTTCACCCTGAGAAATCTCCAGGAGAAGATGGTATGACAGCTTTGTTTTATCAATCTTTCTGGGAAATTATTAAACCTGAATTAGTTGCTGCTATAACTAGTTTCTTCCACAATGATGGTCTTCTTCTCAAATACTGGAATCACACTATTGTCTCATTGATCCCTAAATGCTTGAATCCTGATTACATCACTCAGTACAGACCAATCAGTCTTTGTTCTATAGTCTACAAAATTCTCTCCAAACTTCTTGCTACAAGGTTGCAAAACTGTTTGAATGTTTGCATTAGT
Source organism: Striga hermonthica (assembly GCA_902706635.1). NCBI lineage: Eukaryota > Viridiplantae > Streptophyta > Magnoliopsida > Lamiales > Orobanchaceae > Striga > Striga hermonthica. The sequence continues at coordinate 10,936,055 of CACSLK010027751.1, read as the reverse complement.
GAATCACAGTCTGCCTTTATTAAGGGCAGACAACTGTTGGATAACATCATTGTGGGGCAGGAGGCTTTCCATTTTCTGAATAGGCACAACTCAGGGAGGAACTGCTTTATGGCTCTGAAACTTGATCTTATGAAAGCCTTCGACAGAGTTGAGTGGATTTGTATCAAGAAGATTATGCTGCAGATGGGATTTCACAGTAACTTTGTCAAATTAATCATGATCTGCATTTCTTCTTGTTCTTACTCTTTCAAAGTTAATGGAGATGTTTGTGGCTATGTCTTACCTTCAAGAGGTATTAGACAAGGGGATCCTCTATCCCCTTACTTATTCATAATTGTTGCTGAAGTTCTTTCTGCTTTGGTTTCAGAGGCTCTCTTCTCAGGTTCTTTATCAGGCTTAAAACTCTCCAAGAATGGCCCCACAATCTCTCACTTACTCTTTGCAGATGACTCCCTGTTCTTCTGCAAAGCTAGCAGTGATCAAGCCTACACTATTCTTTCAATTCTGGAGAGATATAAACTGTTCACTGGGCAAACAGTCAATTTAAGCAAGTCTTCAGTATTTTTTAGCAGGAACACTTCTGACCACCTAAAATCCAGCATCTGTTCAGTCCTTAATGGTATCACTCCTCAGAGGTCTACAAGATATTTAAGTCTCCCTCTGGGCATTGGGAAGTCTAAGGTTGAAACCTTCAGTTACATTGTGGACTCTGTTCAAGCAAAGCTTCAGAGTTGGAAATCCAAGCTCCTATCCCAAGCTGGTAAAGCTGTTCTTATCAAAGCAGTTCTTCAAGCCCTCCCAATCTTTTCTATGTCATGCTTCAGACTTCCAAAACCCTCTGTGCTACAATTTAAAAACTGTGCTCTAATTTTTGGTGGAATTCTGGGGAAGAGCTCTCTCAAGGGATTCATTGGAAAGCCTGGCATTTGCTCACAATTCCTAAGGATGAGGGAGGTTTAGGCTTTCTTGACCTGCAACTTCTCAATGTAGCTCTTCTATGCAAACAATTATGGAGGATCACCACACAACCAAACCTCTTGGTCAGTAAGCTGCTGAAGGACAGATATTACCCCAATTGTTCAATCTTTGAGGCTGTTAAGACCAGAACTGTTCCTGGTTATGGTCCAATTGGCTTGATGCCATCCCAACCTTTGCAAAAGGATTTGCTGTGATGATTAGATCTGGAGATTCAACAAGAATTTCAGATGTGAACTGGGTGCCTCAGCTCAGTCACCTCAAGCCTTCTTTGCTGGAGTTTGCTGAGGGCCACTTAATTTGGGTGAAGGAATTGATCAAGGATAATGGTCTGGAGTGGAATGATTGGTTAATCAATCAAGTCTTCAATGAGGAAGACAGCAAAGCAATCCTCAACATCAAAACTCTTAAGCCTAACTCTGCAGACAAGCAGTTCTGGAAATTTCACTCCAAAGGTACATTCACGGTTTCTAGCACTTACTCATTCTTAATTCAACAAAAACTTCTGTCTCTGGACTTGCCAAGCTGTAGCAATTTGAGTGCCAGAACATTGATCAAAACTAACAACAGACTGTGGAAATTGAAAGTGATGGGGAAGGTTAAATTATTTGTCTGGAAATGCCTTACCAACTGCCTTGCTGCCAAAACAAATTTGATCAAAAAAGGCATGCAGCTTGATGTGATTTGCTCCATCTGTGGTGAAGCACCTGAATCTGTCCCTCATATCTTATTCCATTGTAAAAGGGCAGTTGAGTTATGGCACATATCCCCTGTCACTTGGAACATCAATCACTCTCAAGATCTATCCTTCAAAAGCTGGTGGCTCCATGTCTGTTCTGTGGACAATTCAGAAACATCAGAGGCCCGTATTAAATTGTCAACATACATCCTCTGGTGGCTCTGGAAAACCCACAACCTTAGCATATTCCAAAACTCTCTCATGCCAATCCATTTGGTTCTTAAAGCAGCTATGCAGGATTGGATGGATTTTTCTCAAGCTCTCTCCTCTAATTTATGATCTGTTTGTTTTTCCAGTCTCCTAGCTGTTTTAGTTTGTTCAGGTTTTGGTTCTTGTAGTAGTTTTTTTATCATCTCTAGGCCTTTGGGCAGTGGAGTGTGGTTTGTTTCTTCTATTTGTAGTTTTTGTTGAGGTTCTAGGCCGCCTTGGGCGTGTCCTCTCATTTTTAGTTTCTTCGGGTTTGGCCTGTACTATTCGAACATTGTTCGTTTTGAGTTTATATATATTCTCTATCGTTTCATGAAAAAAAAAAGAAGACCAACTAATATCATGATATATTTAATTTTATAAAATAATATGTCCAATTAAATAATATTTTGTCATATTAAATAAATTAAAATAATATGAATAATGTAAGTGGAGTAGAATGTAGCGCGAACGGTTGGAGACCGAATTCCATTTTTGGTTAACTCTACTCTAGAGTAGAGTAAACTATGCACTAAAGTAGAGATAAGGACTGAAGATGGTGACGTTCATATTTGTTCGCTCCTACAGTCGTACACGGCTTGATTACTGTCGGATTATATCAACTTCGTGACAAATTTTAAATCGCGATATAATTTAAAAGTAGATTAATTAACCACTTTTGAAATAGTTATTTAATTTAAAATCCAATTATTAAAGTTATTAATTTTATAATTTTGTAAGTTTATAATTAACATTGTCAGTTTAAATTTTCAATTAATTGACCTAAAAAAATGTACTACATGTAAAACATTGTCAAAGTGTGAACATAGAAAGCACAGAAACAACAAATGCGTATGTGTAAAGTAAAAAGGAATGACTATTTGAATAGACATCTATAACATTCATTTCCATTCTAACGCCTTTTATCAGAATTAATAAATATCTTGGTATCTCCACCCCAGCAAATCCACGTTTTCCTTTACGACTTT
>CACSLK010027751.1:10908924-10933070 GCA_902706635.1 Striga hermonthica | reverse complement strand
ATCAAAAAAGTTTGCAGATGGTTCCTTCGTTCATCGTCCGAATTGATTCACTCGAGCACCCAATAACGGTAAAGTGCTATCATTTAGTAGTATTCATACTTGAATATTTATTTATTCTTTTTTAGCCCTAGAACATATAATAAACCCTAATAAATAATTTAAAAAAAATTCAGATTTTGTCCCCGTCCGCCGATGCATATATTCGGCCAAGGAAGATTGTAAATCTCCGTTTGTACAACGACAACTGGGATCAGTGGATTGTAGTCGCCGGTCTGAGTTTGGACAATGTCATATTTCAGCAAGGCTGGCGTACCTTTCTTCATATGAATGAAATACAAGAAGGGAACACCGTTATTTTCAAACATGTTACTCTTGACATGTTTGAAATAAAAACTTTTGATAAAAAAGGAGACGTAAAATCCTCTCCTGAGTGGGGAGATATGCCACCATATGATGGTGGAAATGATTTTATGACATAGATTATGGATATTATTATATTTTGTTTTTTGGTCGAATGTAATTTAGTTTAAATATTAGTATGAACAAATTATTGAATATAGTGTTTTCTATTTATGATTCCCTATGGATGCTGCATTACTTTTTTATTGATTGCATTTTACATTTAATAACTTACTTTTATAAAAATATGTAGCCAAATAATTCATTTACTCTAGTCTTTGTGAACAAATTAAGTAATAACTTACTTTTATTATCAGTTGAATATGTTAAATTATAAGATGAACATGTCTCTTTCTCCGGATGAACATGTTTATTAACATAATGAATATGTTGTTTTTGTACAAATGAATAAGTTGATGTTTATTTTAACAACTAAAAAAAAAATTGTGTATATACATCTTTATGTATAAAATATATATCCACCCAGCCCAAAAAAATTAATATTTTATTAACAAAATATTGTGAAATTACGTCTAATTATCACGTATGTCCTTTTGTGTCACATCTGTACAAATATAATTATTATTATCATTTATTGGAAATGAGGATGGTAGTTGCGTGTTCATCTTGGTTGATTAAAGGGACCTTTTTTTTCTCTGAAATAGATGTGAAGTTGGGGAACACTATTTCAAGAGGTACTCCATTTTTTATCTTCTCCTTTCATTTAAACGACTCAAATAATTTTTATTCAATTATTTTGTAGCTTTAATACAACCATGACGAACAACAGCGATGTAAAACAAATGGCAGCAGTATTTCGCTGACTAGGATGGAGCGACCGGTACGTGTTGGTGTGTTACAAAGTCTTCTTTAAAAAGGCTCTCACATTGCCCGAGATGTATATCTAGATTTTGTACGTAATATGTTTCTTAACATGATGGATATGTTTATTTGTAAAAAATGAATAAGTTGATGTTTATTAACAATTAAAAAAATGTTTTTTTGTAATTTTATTTTTTTTAATTCCCGCCAAAATAATTTCTAAAACGAAAAAATTTTTCACAATAAAATTGAATATGACCGCCCACCATCAATTCAAATGTTCTGATATTTTAGTTATTGATTTCAACCTATTTTGATTTGTACTTATCTATTTCTACAATTCGATCTTTTTATTTACTTAAAGATTTGATCATTTTTTTTACCAAAATTTGTAGATACCTTATTAAATTCATTCCATAATCATTGCACACTAAAATCTTGCACACACGCTTTTATTAAAAAAATTGCAGTAAAAAGAGTCGGATTATCATTAATAAGAAATTAATAAACTAAAAGTCTGACTTTTATTATTAAATTTATTTATAATTAAACTAAATCTTAAAAGATAAACGCATTTATCTATTTAACATATTAAATTCACGTAAAATTAACGAGTGAATATGCAACAATATTTGCAATAATCTAATTCACAAAGTAAATAATATTTACTTTGTTAAAGAGACAAGGGCCTTGAAATGTTAACTAAAAATCAGTAAAAACATTTGGTTTCTGCCTAAAAATAAAGATTTACTATATAAAGTAATTGTTTTAACTAAAATTTAAAAAATTCCGCATTAAGTTAATGTAATTAATGTAGAGTCATTTTGGTCAAATTAATTTACTGGTCAATATTAACTTTGACGTGAATGAAATAGTCAATTATTTATACTTTAATAAATTACTCAATAACATAACTTTTTTTTCATTTGAATAGTTTATACAAAATAAATAAATTAATTTTAAGTAATGAAATAATATAGTTTTTATTTATACTTATTATTCACATATGGTGTTAAATATGTGATAAAATTTTACAAAAATAACTATTTTATAGAACCACATTATAGTCAAATCGAATTTCTGAATAAAAATTGTTAAATGATGCTTATTTTGAAACAAATAAAATGTAATTTATTATCAGTTATGTGACTTCATCCATTGTGGCCTTAATAAATATAAATAGACATTTTTATGTAATTGGCTAATTGCACAATTTAAACTTTATATAACATTTTCAATAAATTAATATAGGCAAATTATATTTCATATTGATTCTAGATTTTTTATTTGTAAATATTAATTAGAAATTTTTAATTTATAAATATTAATGAATATCTCTTACCCGTGCACTGTACGAGACTCATACTAGTTGAATGAATAGATGGGTCTCATATATCTATTTAAATGAATGTGTAGGAATGTGGGTGTGTGTTTAAATGGTGATATATTTAATGGAAAGATGATGTGGATGGGAGAGAGTTACTTTTTTATTAAATGTATGATATTTGTGTTAACAAAAATGTTAGAAGTACATAAATGTACATAGAGGTTTACATAACAGGCACATGGAGTGACATTTTTTTTTTAATTTTTGAACTTTGGTAGGTCCCACTAAATGTGAGTATTATGTACACCCATATTTACGACATTATGTACCTATAACATTGCTTGTGTTTAAATGGATGTGGATACCATAAAAAGGCAATGAAATATAGCAATATCTGTGCCATTGGAGATGTTACCATTTGTAGTAATGTCAACATTGATGTGAAGCACAACTGTACAAACATGGATCATTGACAATAATTATGCTGACACTATCCTATCATTATCTATACTTATTTAATAAGTCATTCTATTTACTAATATTAGTAGCAAGAAAAATGAAAAGCAAATTAATGCATTCTATTTTTGTAATGTTTTTTTTTTCAAATTTTATTTATAAAAAATGTGGCACATTTAATAGTACCATAAATTATGAAATTTGTTATATTTGAGTTTTAAATTTCAAAATTTTTGGGGAAAGATTTATATCCTGAAGATTGGAAGGAAACATTTAGATTTTATCTTAGTAAACATATTTTATTTTTAATTTATTTACATAATTTATATTAATTACATTGGTAAATAATATTTACATACATCAAATATTTTTATTACATAAAATAAAAGAAGAAGACTACTTCTATACCATTTGTAAATATTAAATAAAATAGTAACTAAATATAATGTGGTGAACAAGACTAATCTTATACGAAAGATTAAATATGTACATTGTAATTTAATTTAAGTTAGTATAATCATGTTAGCAAGATAATATATTAATTAATTTACCTGTTAGCGCTAATCGTCTCAAGTTTAACACTTCGTCTAAAAAAACTACTCTGAATGAAAGAAGTGGAGAATACATTATCCAATTGTACTTTCTTCTTTTGTATAGATCGACCATATGTCAGTGATGCATTTTACATTTCTATTCCGTGTATCGCACGAGCTATGTACTAGTTATTAAATATATATCAATGAATTTTTATCCGTGTCCATTTAACTGTTACATTCCAAAAGGGCGTGTCCAAAATTTAAGTGAATTTAATTTAAGGCTATAACAATGGAAACTAGTACAACACTAGTGTATTACACATGTGCTTGTTTAAAAAGTTCTAAATTTAAAAGGACAAATATTTTAAAAATTAATACCCGTGTACTACATTGTTCTTGTTAAGAAATTTGTTTTTTAAATTTAATAACAACAACAATAATTTTTAAAAATGAAATATATGTTTTAATTTGGCAAATTTGAGGTTTTCAAATTATTTACTTTATTACATTCTTCAATTATATATACTTTACGATATTTTAATTATTTAGATGGATTACCCGTATCCGTTATTACCGTGATAATAACAAAATAAATATTTAATATCAACACAAAAAATCCAATCATTTTAACTCAACAATTTTATTTAATTTAACTAAATCAATCATTTTTACACGCAACATTGAATTAGAATAATATTATTTTTTATTCAACCCTAACTACGAAGCATGTTTTTTCTCCAAGTAAGATTTTGAATAATGCGAGGTTGCCACTTAAACTCAGCGCATTCTGCAATTATATATATATAATATAATATATATAGTATAATATATATAATATGTAATATAATATATATATATATTTAATGGTGATATAGGGGTGAATATGTTACATATGCTTAGATGAACGTTATACATAATAAGATGAATATGTTCAATAATAAGATGACCATGTTAAAAATTAAGATGAACATGTTACATATACTAAAATGAACATGTTGCATTCTCAGATGAATATCTTACATTTACTAAGATGAACATGTTGTATTCTCAGATGAATATGTTGCATAATCAATTGAACATGTTAAAAATTAAGATGAACATGTTACATAATAAGACGAATATGTTGAATAATGAGATGAATATTTTACATAGTACGATGAATATGTTGCATAATCTTGAACATGTTAAAAATTAAGATGAACATGTTACAGAATAAGATGAATGTAATATAATAAGAAGAAATTAATGGATTCAATGGATTATGCAAAATAATTCAAAAGTTGCCATGGCATATAAGATCGGAATTTGTGTATTATATGCCATGGGAACTGTTGAATTTTTTTGCATAATCCGTTGAACATGTTAAAAATTAATATGAACAATGTTACATGATAAGATGAATATGTTGTATAATACGATGAATATGTTGTCGTGATGAATATTGTTTTATAATATGATGAACATGTTACATATATTAAGATGAAAATGTTGCATTATGAGATGACGATTTTAAAATAGAAATAATAATGTTCATAAATTGACGATTTTTTTTTACGATGACCGAGAAATAATGATTACATTTCGAAAGGGACGAAAAATTTTGACGTTTAATGACATGTTTCATCTGACTTTTTTATGTAACATTCACTTTTTTTACAGACACCCTACATCAACTCCTCCACTCCATACACGGTGCTAAGCAATCATTACGATTTGGAAGATAAAGAGTCTGTCATAAATTAAAGGCAAATAACCGAGAATCACTTTCAATTTTACAAAGTAGAACAACTCGTCAATTATTTTACTCATCGAATTTTGCAAATGGACAGACCCACATTCATTTAATTATGCCAATTGTTAATATGATTTTTTTTTTAAATTTTTATTGAATGACTACCTAATTATATTTTAGTATATGCTTTAGAAAAACAACATTCATCAATAATTCATCATATTGAAGATTTTATTTTGAAATACAATTTATGTAACTTTAAGTTATAGTTATAATTTTTTTATGCTTTAATAAAAACCAACATTCAACAACACTTCCTCATATTAAAGATTTTATTTTGAAATCAACATTAGAACTAAGTCTATTTTAGTTAAGACTGAATTTGTTAATCTAATATTGAAAATTTCAAATTCAAACAAAATTTTATATTTTGTTCTTAAAAAATATTCTTTAACCTTTCATATTAATTTAAATACTTATTTTGTAGTAGAAAAAAATTCGAAGATCAAGCTAAGCATGAAATTTAATTTAATTGAAGGTTATGGTTATTACTATATTTTATAGGATCAAAATTGACATCAAATATAATAATAAAACATCTAATGTTGTATTTATGTTCTTAATTTCGGTTTTTCGGTTCGGTACGGTATGGGGCGGTACGGTTCGGTCCCCGGTACAAATATTTGTGAAATCTCCAGAACCATAAATTAAATGAAAAAAGTGTCTAATCAAATATATTAATAAAACATCTAATGTTATTAAACGCCGCTTGCTTCTCTTCTCTCATCATATCAACAGTCGTGTCTAATCAACTCAAGCGTCCATTTACCCTCATCCCAACGCATCTTCTGTTCTCTCATCTGAACCGTCAAGTTCAATTTTACACTCATAACAACTCCTCTTCCCAGTTTTCACATCAAAATAAATTCTCCCATTATAAATAATGGAAAAAATACAAAAACATCTTATCCCCTTTACAAAAAAAAAACCTAAAAAAAAATTAAATATGTTTTCTGCAAAGCCAATAAACATAATGGATCACTTCCAATTGGTGATAAAGGAGATGAGCGAAATTCGTTCTAATGAGTTGTTGGAGTTGGTATTTTGCAGCAAACTCAGACGATTTGTGGTTTTCGAAAACATAAAGGACGAGATTGACCTGTGGTATTTTTTTAATCGGATACACAAGTGTTTTGTTGAGGAGACAAGGGCCTAATATACAAAAGATGATAGTTATCGCTTGTACTACCTGTTGAAGGAGAGGTACAGAACCTTCAAGTGGTTGTTGGACCAACCAGGTGTATATCTCGACATTTATGCAGGGACTTTTCTGTTGGGTTCTGTGAGGAACGTCAAACAACATGCAAAGTATTGAACTTATCGAAATAAATCCTAACGCAGCGGAATCTATAGTAAGGATATGAACGTTTAACTTTTAAAATTTTTGTCGACTCAGAGACGATGTAGAATACCGTTGATGTAGTTCGTCTGAACACCACAATCTAATGGGAAGGTAGATTTGGCATTTAATCGATTCTAATCGAAAGTTCCAACGAAGCCTTGATCACACGGCAACACGGTCTCAGACGTCGGGGTGCAACGGCAGGTCGTGCGCGTCAGGCACTGACAGCGTGCGGGTACACGGGCAGCAACAGACGTGCGTCGGGCGTTTGGCGAATGCGCGGGGCTGCTGGGATGTGCGATGGACGCTGGTAAGGTGCGCGCGTGCGGGGCAGCACTCCTAGGCCTGGGCGGACTGGGCGTGCGCGTCTGGGACCACGCAGGCGTGCGGAACGCGTCTCCTGGTCGCGCGAGGAATGATGCGCTCGTGCTAGATGGGCGCTGGGATCTCGGGATCAGCGATGGCGAGCATGCAGCGTGACTGGGACTTGCGGACGTTGCTGGCCGGGCCTAGGCGATGCGCGACTGTGTGCGGGGCGTGCGGTTGCACTTGGCTGGATTGGGGCGGCGACCGGCGGCGGTAAGCGATTTCTGGTGATGGCTCACGACGGCGAGGGGCGGCGATGAGGTGATGATGATGACCAGAAATATATATAGTATAGAGGCTCAATGTATTGTACCAAAAAGCCTTCTAACGGATTACCTAAACAACTACTTCGATTAAATCTTGATGGAGCGTTTAATTGAATCTCCCTAACTCTCGAACGAAGCTACTTCTCATGCGTATGTAGAGAGAAAAATAGGCCAGCATAAACTTGTAGGAGAAATTGGGACATGGTGTATTTATAGACTCCATTAGGGACCTTCAGGAGGTGCTAATTATGGGCTTATCCCATTAGGCCTAGGAATCCTAATTCTACTCCAATACTAATTCAATGTAGGAAGGAGATCTCCTACTAATCTAACTCTTTTAGAAGACTCCTTAGTCTGCTAACACTAGAGAAGATCCTAGTAGGAATACCTTTCCTAATTAAAATAATAATTATGGAATAAAATTAGTTCTTAATTTAGGAAACCTAATTCTGCTCCAATTAAGTATCTAATGTAGGAAATATATCTCCTACTAATCTCCATCTTCTAGAAGACTCCTTAGTCTTCTAATCCCTAGAGAAGATTCTAGTAGGAATATTATTTTCTAATTAAATTAATTAATATGGAAGAAAGCTAATTCCTATTTAAATGGAATTAAATAATAAAACATCCCACTAGAGTAATATTATTGCTCTCGCCATTTAGCCACTATTTTACCAATAAAATTGAGCCTCCATGGTTAAATAATATTAATCCGACTGATCGATTTACCTCCCTATGTCTAAGATATAACGTCCGTTGATTAATTAAATTACTGACAAAATAATTAATCAACTTCTTATTCGTTTCCGAAATTAGTACCACTCAGAACCTTAACCATTATGTTAGACAATCGTCTACCTGCAGGGTTTAACATAATGTACATTCCTGAGCTCATTTTGGGGACGTCATCAATCTAGCGCACTGGAACATAGTGACCATAAATAATTTATAATAACATATCATATAATTATTCTTACTAACAAAAATACCTCGTATGTCATCCTAATAAAATAAGAATCACTTGGCAAATTAAATAAATAAGAGATAAATATATATGCCCATTTTATATTATCTTACAACTTAAGAGAATGCATCAATCACTGAAGGTCTAGGTTACAACAACGATTAGTGAGTCTCATAACCTTATCCTTCCGTGGTCCTGTTAAACACTTAACATAAGTGCTAGTGTAATTCTTCAGTCAAAGACCAACTGAATCAAGAATACACTACAGTCTTTTTCCAAGAGGGGTCTCACTGCCTGTCTAGACTGTGAACGAATAGTTTAGTCTTACAAGAAACTGATAGGTGATCTTTTTGTTCGAAACACTTCGAACCACACTACCTCATTATAAGACATGGAGTATGATTTTCATAAATAAATACACTGCAAATATATATAGTTTGACTGAAACATGATGGCCAGATCAAAATGGAATCGATAGAATCTGCAAAACATAGCTTTTACAGCATATATCTAGCAATCTCCGACTTATGCTTTATAAGCTCATGGCTAAACAAACTAACCACAATTTCTTTCAATATAATTCTGAAAGACTAGTCTACTATGTCGCCCTAACATCTGACTCCCATTCCTTCTACGTGTCTTGTAAAGACTTTCGCCGGTAGGCTCTTCGTAAAAGGATCTTCTAGGTTATCCTATGATTGTATCTTGGCAACAACGACTTCTCCTCTTCCAACGATTTCTCGTATCAGGTGGTACTAGCGCTCTATGTGTTTACTCGTTTTATGAGTTCGTGGCTCCTTCGTATTTGCTACTGCTCTGCTGTTATCACATAACACTGTAATCACAGCGTGCAAACTCAGTACCACATCAAGGTCGAGGAGAAAATTCCTGAGCCATACATCTTCTTTCGCTGCCTCTGAGGCTGCTACATACTCATCCTCCATGGTTAAGTTTGCCACGCATTTCTGCTTGATACTCCTCCATACTATGGCTCCTCCTCCTAAAGTAAACACAAACCCTGAGGTTGACTTGCTTTCGTCCCGGTCTGCATGGAAGTTAGAATCGGTGTAACCCAACGGATCAATTTATCTCCCTGGTAAATCAACATGTACTCCTTGGTCCTACGTAGGTACTTGAGTATATGCTTTACCGCAGACTAATGTTCCAGCCCTGGATTAATCTGATATTTTCCTACCATGCCCACGGCATAACAAATATCAGGTCGCCGTGCACAACATTGCATACATGAGGCTTCCCACTACCGATGCATAAGGAACTGCCTTCATTTCCTCTATCTCTTGAGGTGTCTTCGGGGACATCTTCTTAGATAGAGGTATTCCGTGCCGAAAGGGTAAATCCCCTTTCTTGGAATCCTACATGTTGAAACGCTTTAGGACAATGTCTATGTATGTGGATCGGGATAGGCACAACTTTCTCTTCTCTCGGTCTCGAATGACCTTGATTCCGAGAACATGTCCTACTTCTTCCAAATACTTCATATCAAACTGCTTGGATAACCATACCTTTACGTCTGATAACATCTTCACACTGTTTCCAATGAGAAGAATATCATCCATATATAACACTAGAAACACCACCACTTTTCCATCACTTTTCTTGTACACACAGTGCTCATCCGGACATTGGGTAAATCCATACGATTGGACAACCTTGTCAAAACGGATGTTCCAAGACCTCGAAGTCTGCTTCAGCACATAAATGGACCTCTTCAGCTTGCAGACCAGATGCTCTTGGCCCTTTGCAATGAATCCTTCTGGTTGCTGCATATAGATGTCCTCGTCCAAATTCCCGTTAAGGAAAGTGGTCTTAACATCCATTTGCCAAATCTCATAATCCATATAAGCGGCTACAGCCAAGAGAATCTTGATGGATTTGAGCATAGCTACCGGCAAAAAAGATTCCTCATAATCGATCCCTTCTTTCTGAGTATACTCTTTCGCAACAAGCCTAGCTTTGAAGGTCTCAACCTTCCCATCTGCTCCTCTATTTCTCTTATAGACCCACTTGCATCCAATGGCGCGAACGCCACTGGGTGGCTCTACAAGATCCCAGACCTGATTAGAGTCCATTGACCGTATTTCAGATTTCATCGCCTTTTGCCAAGACTCTGCGTCCCGATCGTGGAGTGCCTCATTGTATGTCCATGGGTCGGATTCAAGAACATTCGTGATGGCCTCAGAAGACTCTCCCAGACCCATGAACCGTTTGGGCTGCCAGACAACCCTCCCACTACGACGAGGTACTACCTGCTCAGGTGCATTATCAGCGATACGTGTTGTAGTACTTTGTGGTGTTACATCTAGCACACTCGGTATTGAAGTACTCACTCCCTCTAACTCCTCGAGGATATGTCTACTACTGTGCTTATGATCTAAGACATAGTCTTCTTCCAAAAACCTACCATTCGTGCTAACGATTACTTTATAGTCCTCGGGACTATAAAATAGACCACCTTTCGTTTCTTTAGGATATCCCACAAACATCCTTACTTCTGTTCTCAGTTCCAACTTATCAGTATCGGTTCTCAGCACGTGTGCTGGACTACCCCAAATCCTGAGATGCCTTAGACTGGGCATACAACTCCAATGGTTTAGACGATACTGATTTAGAAGGTACTCTATTCAGAATGTATACCGCTGTTTCTTGGGCGTATCCCCAAAACGAATCTGGTAAAGTACTATAACTTATCATTGTCCTAACCATTTCCATAAGAGTCATATTCCTCCGTTCTGCTACGCCATTTTGCTGAGGCGTGCCAGGCGCAGTCAACTGGGATGTAATCCCATTATCCGTCAAGTAGTTCCTAAATTCACTAGAGAGATATTTGCCACCACGATCTGATCGTAATGACTTGATACTTTTTCCTAACTGCTTCTCCACAACTGCCTTATACTCCAAGAACTTCTCAAGCATTTAGACTTACGGTGCAGAAGGAAAATGTACCCATATCTCGAGTAATCATCGATAAACGTAACGAAGTACACGAAACCACCTTTCGCTTGAATACTCATAGGATCACATAGATCGGAATGAACTAGCCCTAACACATCTTCGGCTCTATGCCCATTCGAACTAAAAACCCTCTTAGTCATTTTTCCTTCCAGGCAAGACTCACAAGTTGGAAAAGTCTCGACTTCTAACGACCCCAGGGGCCCGTCTGTTACCAACCTTTGATCCTCCTAAGGTTAATATGACCAAGTATTAGATGCCGAAGATATGTTTCGTTCATTTTGGAAGGTTCATTTCTCTTATTTACATTAGGTCATGAATTAAGTAATTGTTTCTGTTGCAGTGGAGATGGCTTAGATTCTAGAATATATAGATTGTCAACTAATGAACCAGAACATATGAACTTTTTGCCAAAATGAATAATAACTTTATTGTCGAAAGTAGCAGAAAAACCGTTCATAAACAACTTAGAAACTGAAATCAAATTCTTTCTAAAACTAGGAACATAAAGACAATGTTTCAAAACTGAAAACCTATCTAAGCCAAAATCTAAATAGACGTCTCCCAATGCAACTGTTGACGCTCTACTAGCATCGCCCAAGTAGATGGTAACTTCTCCTTCCCTAAATCGCTTGGTTTCCTGGAACCCCTGCATTGAATTGCAGACATGATCAGTGACTCCTGTATCTACACACCAAGTTCTAGTAGATAACACCGCTAAACATGTTTCAACGACTAAAGCAAAAGGTGTACCTTTGTCGAACATCTTGAGGAGAGGGCAGACTGCCTTCCAGTGTCCTTTCTGCAGGAATCTGTGGCACTTGCCTTTCGGCTTCTTCACCTTCTGTCGAGGTTGTGCGTCATTCATGACCGCCTTGCCCTTTCCTGCGGACTTCTTCTTCTTCTTTCCCTTAGGAGCCATAGAAGTGGAAGCACATCCCTGTTGGGCCACCATAACTTGGGTCTTCTGGTGAAACATGCCCTCTGCCGACTGAAGTTCAGAGACAAGTTCCGGAAGAGTCATCAACATCTTATTCATGTTGTAATTCAACCAGAATTGCTCGAAGGTCTTCGGCAAAGACTGGGGCACTATATCGACCTGGGTTTCCCCGTCAATTAAAGCCCCAAGAACCTCCAACTCATTTAGCTGGGCCATCATAGCAAGAACATGTTCCCTTACGGGAGTGCCCTCATGCATGGTCATATTCATCCGAACCCTCATGGTCTCTTGTCGGGCAGCCCGCGACTGATGACTAAATAACTCCTTGAGATTTAGAAGCATCACTGCTGCAGTGTTCATAGACTGATGTTGATGTTGAAGTACATTTGACAAAGATGCCAAGATGTAATACTTTTCCATCTCGTCAGCCTTTTTCCACCAAGAATACTCCTCTTTCTCTTTGTCTGGTGCATTGTCAGCAGGCACAATCGGACAAGCCTCAATAGTAGCAAATTTGTACCCCTCAGCAGTTAACACAATATCCAAGTTCCTTTTCTAGTCAATAAAATTGGGACCAACAAGTTTGTTTTCTTTGAGAATAACGGACAACAGATTAAAAGACATTTTGAATTCCTGGGGTCATGCAAATGTAGTCTTTACTCAATTAAGTAGTTTTGAATTTAAACATCAAATATTGAACCCACAAATAAATTCACCAACACCTCAAAACACAGAATCCCCATAGGCCACGGAGTGTGGACATCTACGATTCAAACATTCGCAAGAGGAGGGATAGATCCCATTAGCTTAACATACTACCGAGCAATACTTAACTAGTAGTCGGTTACATCTTTGGGCTAGTGCAATTAACTTATGAAAGAATAAAAACGACCTTATCCTTTGGGACTATCATAATTATTTGCACTTTAAGTGTAACCCATTAATTGGTACTAAGTTTACTACCAAAATTATACGTCCACCTATGGGTGACCCGTACGCTTTTGAAATAACTTACTATAACCATCCCGAAGGAGATTCGTCCTTGTGAACTGTGAAATAAAACATCCTTTGGGCTCGAATTAAATCACTTCACTGACAAACCTATGATGGAGGTCTTGGATGTAATTTATTTCAACCCATTACACACTTAATATAAATATTAATTTACGGGATTTTCGAAAACATGTCTGATTTTGAACATAAACAATCACATAAAACATGCATGATTAATAAGAAATAATAAACTAGAAATTAATCCAACTATCATGGGCATTAATCAATCTCCAATGTTATGGAGAAACACAATCTTGTCCTTGTTGACTGTGTCCCCCAATTAAGGTATTGGAACTCCTCTTTCGCAGTGACTCCCACTAAATTGGCCATCTCCGGAAAAGTCGCCATTGGATCATCACCATGGCATCTGTGTACGCGTTTATCGCCTCGCCCCGTCAAGGTTGGTCCACGTCCACCGGATCAATAATGAATAATATAAACAAAAATTACATAATTCATCATATGATCCACGCAGGAGCCGTACATGAGTTTTAATGAAAGCAATAAACTATGCGGTGTCCCACCGCGCGAATAATTTATTACAAGCATTCACCAACTCAAAATTCCTAGACATGTCCAAGGCTTTAAAAACAACATACATTCAACATGAATTAAAACCCATATATACGGGCCACAATAGTCAGATTCGAAATACCTGGAAAAACGTACTGCAATTTCTAATCTACTATGCTGCTGCGTCCGTATGCACATAATTCATGTAAACAGGCAAAGTCCAAATTCAAACTGTGCCCGAGGTTGAATTAAACCTGGGCTCGGATACCAGTTATTGGGTTCTGTGAGGAACGTCAAACAACATGCACAGTATTGAACTTATCAAAATAAATTATAACGCAGCGTAATCTATAGTTAAGATATGGACGTTTACCTTTTAAAATTTTTGCAACTCAGAGACGATGTAGAATACCGTTGATATAGTTCGTCTGAACACCACAATCTAATGGGTAGGTAGATTTGGCCTTTAATCGATTTTAATTGAAAGTTCCAACGAAGCCTTGATCACACGGCAGCACGGTCTCGGACGTCGGGGTTCAGCGGCAGGTCGTGCGCGTTGAGCGCGGACAACGTGCGGGTACGCGGGCAGCAGCGGACGTGCATCGGGCGCTTGGAAAACGCGCGCGGCTGTTGGGATGTGCGGATGGACGCTGAGAAGGTGGACGCGTGCGGGGCAGCACTCCTTGGCCTAGGAGGACTGGGCGTACGTGTCTGGGACCACGCGAGCGTGCAGAACGGGTCTCCTGGTTACGCGAGGAATGATGCGCGCGTGCTGGACGGGTGTTGGGACCTCGGGATCGGCGATGCGAGCAGGCAGCGCGACTGGGACTTCGTGGAAGTTGTTGGCCGGGCCTGGGCGATGCGCGACTGCGTGCGGGGCGTGTGGTTGCGCTCGGCTGGACTCGGGCGGCGACCGGCGGCTGTAAGTGATTTCCGACGATGGCTCACGATGGCGAGGGGCGGCGATGAGGTGATGATGATGACCGGAAATATATATAATATAGAGGCTCAATATATTGTACCAAAAAGCCTTTTAACGGATTACCTAAACACCTACTTCGATTAAACTTGGTGGAGCATTTAGTCAAATCTCCCTAACTCTCAAACGAAGCTATTTGTCATGCGTATGTAGAGAGAAAAATCGGCCTTCATAAACTTGTAGGAGAGATTGGGAAATGGTGTATTTATAGGCTCCATTAGGGACCTTAAGGAGGTGCTAAATATGAGCTTATCCCATTAGGCCTAGAAATCCTAATTCTACTCCAATACTAATTCAATGTAAGAAGGAGATCTCCTAGTAATCTAACTCTTCTAGAAGACTCCTTAGTCTCCTAACACTAGAGAAGATCCTAGTAGGAATATCTTTCCTAATTAAATTTATAATTATGGAATAACATTAAATCCTAATTTAGGGAACCTAATTCTACTCCAATTAATTATTTAATGTAGGAAATATATCATCTACTAATCTCTATCTTCTAGAAGACTCCTTATTCTCCTAATCCCTAGAGAAGATTCTAGTAGAAATATTATTTTCTTAATTAAATTAATTAATATGGAAAAAAATTAATTCCTATTTAAATGGAATTAAATAATAGAACATCCCACTAAAGTAATATTATTGCTCTCCCCATTTAGCCACTATTTTACCAATAAAATTGAGCCTCCGTGATTAAATAGTATTAATCCGATTGATCGATTTACCTCCCAATGTTTAAGATATAACGTCTGTTGATTAATTAAATTACTGACAAAATAATTAATCAACTTCTTATTCATTTTCGAAATTAGTACTACTCAAAACCTTAACCATTATGTTAGACAATCGTCTACCTGCGGGGTTAAGCATAATGTACATTCCTGAGCTCATTTCGGGGACGTCATCAATCCAGCGCACTGGAATGTAGTGACCATAAATAATTTATAATAATACATCATATAATTATTCTTACTTACCAAAATACCTCGTATGTCATCCTAATAAAATATGAATCACTTGGTAAATCAAATAAATAAGAGATAAATATATATTCCTATTTTATATTATCTTACAGCTTAAGAGAACACATCAATCACTGACGGTCTAGGTTACAACAACGATCAGTGAGTCTCATAACCTTATCCTTCCGTGGTCCTGTTCCACACTTAACATAAGTGCTAGTGTAATTCTTCAGTCAAAGACCAACTGAATCAATAATACACTACAGTCTTTTTTCCAAGAGGGGTCTCACTGCCTGTCTAGACTGTGAATGAATAGTTTAGTCTTATAAGGAACTGATAGGTGTCTTTCTGTTCGAAAGACTTCGAACCACACTACCTCAATATAAGACATGGAGTATGATTTGCATAAATAAATAAACTGCAAATATATGTACTTTGACTGAAACATGATGGCCATATCAAAATGAAATCTATAGAATCTACAAAACATAGCTTTTACAGCATATCTCTAACATTTTTCATGTACCAACTCTTATTAAGGAAGTAGCACTTAAGGTAAATTGTTGAATAATTAAACCCTTTCATAATTAAGTTGTTTATGTTTTGTGTATGTTTTGCCGCTAATGTTGTCTATGTTTTGTGTATGTGAAGCATTGGGCACTTGCAGATTACGTGGTTGATACACCGGAACCAAAGTGGAGGTATTGAACGCAATTTTCAAACCGATGGGCCATTTGGAGGATTACCCTGGCGAACAGAATTCGAAGACGATTAGTGAATTCCCAGAACTTTGTCGTCTATATGAGTTACAGTTGGAAAAGTTGAGTAAGCCGTTGCTGCCTTGGGACTACGCAGATGACAAGTGACTTTAGAAAAAAGTTTTTGGTTTTTGTTTCTCATGTTTTGGCTAATTTGGACTTATTTTGTCGATTTCCAGTGTTTTGTTTAAGAACATTTTAAGATGAATATGTTATGTTACAAGATGAATAAGTTGATTTTGCACGAAATATTAATCTTAACAAGATGAATACGTTTCATTGTAAAATGAACATGTCAAACTATAAGATGAGTATGTTATGTTACAAGATGAATATGTTGATTTCGCACGAAATATTAATCTTAACAAGATGAATACATTTCATTGTAAAATGAACTTGTCAAATTATACTATGAAGATGTTATGTTACAAGATGAATAAATTGATTTCGCACGAAATATTAATCTTAACAAGATGAATATGTTTCATTATAAAATGAACTTGTCAAATTATAAGATGAAGATGTTATGTTACAAGATGAATAAGTTGATTTCGTATGACATATTAATCTTAATAAGATGAATACGTTTCATTGTAAAATAAACATGTCAAACTATAAGATAAATATGTTATGTTACAAGATGAATAAGTTGATTTCGCACGAAATATTAATTTTAACATGATGAATACGTTTCATTGTAAAATGAACATGTCAAACTATAAGATGAATATGTTATGTTACAAGATGAATAAGTTGATTTCGCGCGAAATATTAATCTTAACAAGATGAATATGTTTTGTTGTAAAATAAACTTGTCAAATTATAAGATGAAGATGTTATGTTACAAGATGAATAAGTTGATTTCGTACGAAATATGTATCTTAACAAGATGAATATGTTTCATTGTAAAATAAACATGTCAAATCATAAGATGAATATGTTATGTTACAATATGAATAAGTTGATTTCGTACGAAATAAGTATATATATATATGGGGGATACACGCGCGGGTCAAGGCAAATAAAAGTGGGATCCACTTTTATTTGCTACCTGAAGTACACGCGCCTATTTTAAAATTTACAACCCTGCAACTTCTATTATTGCGCCTCGATATCCCAAATCAGCGATGCTAAATTCAGTTGTAATTGCGAAGCAAAAATTAATTACTATTACTATCTTTTTTAGCAAAGATAATTACAAACCGGCGAAGCAAATTGAAACTTGGAAACGCTCAATTTCCGACAAACCCTCACAAGTAAGATTTCTTTGTTTTTTATGTCAATTAAATTTCTGTTTCATGATTGTAAATGTTAAATTTACAAATAAAAAACTACTGAACCGGTCAATGAATAGCAGATGGAAAACGAGACATTGAAGAATATGATGGTATGTATTCTGTGCCTTGGGTTGAAAACCATTCCGATTATGATTTTAATTCACTTTCGAAGTATTTTTTTGATGTATAATATTTTATTAATTTTGTCGCTCACAGGATAAAATAGTGGCCGCAAAGATGAAAAAGAGCAGGCCAGAAATTGTTCCCGAACAAAGCCGGCAACAAAAAGTTCCACAGAAAGATAAACGATATTTCATTTTAAACTTGTTTACCTTGATTCGCATATTGGTTCATTTGAATATACTGCTCTTCTTTTCAAACGTGTTAATTTTGTATTTAAAAATGTCCATTTTAATATTAAGCATGTTCATATCATACTGAAACATTGTCATACATTAAAGAGCTGATCATTCTCATGTTTTGGAAAAGTTTGGAGAACATTTATGTTTGATGGGTCTCCTCTCAGATCTGGAGCAAACTGGTGGGAACAAGCTCAGATCTGGAGTGAGCCGATGGAAACGAGCTCAGATCTGTCTGAATCGCCTTCAAACCCTTGCTAGGCCGCGAGAATACCTGCAAAAGCTCAATGCCGGAGGGGTTTCCTGCATAGAGCCTCCGACGATCAAGTCAGTATGCGAGAGATGCAGAGAGCTGCTCTGAGGGAGCAGCAGCTATTAAAGAGAATATGGAATGAATGGGAGTTGGGGTTTGGGAGTTACCTCAACTCCCTTATATAGAATTAAAACATTTACTTGAAGTCCCCAAAATTCCCTGGCCGACTTATGCGGAATGTCTGAAATACCCCGGTCGGTTTACATTCCGCCTACCTCCTAGTCAGCATCCAGATTCCTTCTTATCCTTAACAGCCTTATCATGATACATTGAAGTGTGTAAGAGTCGTTGGAGGTTCTAGGGCCTCGAGGCGCCCCGAGTCGGCTAGTATACTATCGAGTCGACTTAGGTGCTTAAGCGTCGGAAGATCATGTTGCGTCTGTCCATCCTTCTGGGTGAATTCGACTTCTGGAGGTCGACTGAGGCGGGTGTACTTGGAGCTCGTAGGGCTGAAGGCGGCCTTTTAGAAGTATGAGAGAAGAATCGACTTTACAGAAGTCGATTCCTTGATGTCGATTACCAAAAACCGACTCACCTACCTACTCTTCGACCGGGTAACTGGTGTTTGAACCGCTATGCCACAGTATGGCTATATATATCATCTAGTCCCCCCAAAAATTACTCAAAGTGATTCTGAGCTTAAGAGTCAATTTTTCGATTGAATCCTTATAGGATTTCTTCTCAGTCGATTTTTTTATTCCCAGCCGTCTATATTTATCTCTCGACTTGCGAGAAGCTCTTTCACTTTACTTGGGCAAATTATCATATTGATTGGATAAGCTCGGATTTCTTTCTAAATTTCAAAATTCAAAAAGGCTTAGAATCTGACAAGACGTTTCTCTCTCCACCGCTTCGTATTCCGTGCGTCATCTCATCCGTCGGATCTGCCTTTAATCTGAGGGCTAGGGTTTCTCTACTCCCCTTATAAATACCCCTCTCCTTTTCCTTCTCGCACTTTCCGCACTCAGATTTCTCGAACTTTCTTTTTCTCCGGCAAATAAAGCATCCCAAGCTCTCCGGCGCTCACTTCATTTTCCGACGCTCTTCTCGGATTTTCAGGACTTCTTCGATAATTATCATGTGTAAGTTCTCTTTACTTTTCTATTTATTGTTATGCGATTTTTTTTTTCTTTCTTGCTTTTCTGGGTAATATTCTTGAGATTCATAGATTCATCAAGCTTTCTGGGATTTTTAGATGATTTTCTGGCGATTTTTCCTTGTTAGATCTTCAGTTGTAGATTTTTCGTCTCCCCAAGTGTTTCGTTCAACAGTCGATTTGATATGAAAAATCAATTCTTCTTCTTCTGTTCGGTTATCATTGACTTGACATTCTCACTCCGAGTCGAGTCAATCAGAGATGGCCTACAAGTCCTTCTCGACTTTCCCTTTCTCTTGTTCTTTTGTCGAGTCGATTTGCACGTTTCCCTCATTTCTTCACTGACTTATTTTTTTCTTGGATTCGAACCCCAGTTATAATTATCTTCGTCTATTGATTGTTGTTCTCTTTTTTCCCCTTTTTTTTAGATTCTGACTCTGCCCCTGTTTCCGACCATATTTCTGGCTCTCTTGCCCGCGAAATCGACGACTATTTGGGTTCTGACTCCGTTCAAATAATCGATGTTAGACCGAGTGCTAATCAAAATGTCAAGCCAGAGGGCTCTGTTAACTCCAGTGCCTCGCCCTTCAGCATCGACTGGGACGTTTATAATCAAGCGCTACTATCGGGCACTCTTTATGAGGACCCTGAAGCCCTCGTGCTCCTGAATCTCCTCGACTTAGTTTAATCCCTCGAGGTATTCCCATTAGGCTTTTATACATTCCTGTGTATAGAACAAGCCCTATACATTCATTAATAATGGATCCTTCAATCGAGCCTGTAACTGTAGCATATTCCGTAGAAAAGTTAGTCTTCCTTAACCTTTTTTGTTATGCTCCTGCAGCCGAAATCGACGGCTTCAGAGAGTACAGTGGCCTTCCCTCCGACTGGGAATTGGTTGCTCCTTCACTCAAAGACGACTTCCAACACCCTCCTCGGGGCTGTTTCGCCTTTTTTGTTAACCAAATAATGTCGGGATTGCGCTTCCCGATTCAACATGAGCTACTATCACTGAGTAACTTATTCGACGTACCCATAAACCAATTTACCCCCAACACTGTCCGAATAATGGTGGCCTTCATAGTCGTCATCGGAATAGTTTTAGGTAGTTTTATACCCGACTTTTTCCTTTATTGTTACGATTGTAGGTTCAGCAAAGACGCCCACTGCCTAGTTCGTCGTGTGGGGGTGTCTTTCCTTGACGATCTTTCTTCCAATATTACCGAGTGGAAGAAGAAGTATTTCTTTATTGGACCTGCTCCTAGCCAATACCCCTTCACCAACGAGTGGCTCACCAGAAAGGTGCAGCAGCGTAAGCGCCCTCGTTCTTCTTAGTTTGCGGATATGCTGAAGGGGTTGAATAAACACGTTTGGAGTGCTCGTCGACTGACTAAGGATAGCTCCCTTCTTAATCATGTCGGGATCTGTGTCGACAAGAGCGCTCCTCGAATTAAGGATCCTTGTAAGCCCTTTGTTATTTTAGTTTTCTTCTCAACCTACTATTCACTATCTAGACGCCTCTTTGCCTCCCTTTGATGTGAACGTATAAATACTCTTTCCTTAATTGCTGTTGTCGTTTTTTTTCTTATGTCGACACTGAAAGCACTCAAGCGATTCTAGAAGAAGAAGGCCGAGGCGGCCGCTAAGTCTGCTGCTCACCCTGCCCCTCTCCAGAGGCCTAAGGAAGGCTCGGACTCCTGTGCTCAAACTGCGGCAGTCGAGACGACTGCCGCCAAAAAATCTAAAGTTGTGCTTCCTTCGGCTTCTAAGCAGATTCAACAGTTGGGTTCTCACTCCCGCAAAAGGCCCCAGGATGAGAAGGGCGTGACTCTGTTTCCCGACTCCCTAAAACACCAGAAAGGGAAAGAGCCGATGGTCGAGAAAGACGCGGGGCAGTCGTCCCCTGTGAAGGTGCAGCCCGTAACCCTGCAACAGCCTTCCCGACTTTACGAAAACCCGATCCCCTTCAAATTCTCAACTACCTCCTGTCGACTCTTCCTGAGGACGACCGGGTCTGGACCGACGGCAACCCCTACCATCGGGCCCGCTATGCAGCTCGGCTCATCCCTCGGGTAAGTTGGATATTGTGCTTTCTCCTTCTTTTTTGTACTATCTCGACTTCTTATTATCTCATTTGTTCACTCTCTTCTCAGCTTCTTGCTTGCATTCTCCCTTCCATGATAGAGGAAGCGACTTCTCCCCATACCAACGTCGAGGTTCTGGGGGAGAAGTATGACGCCAAGTGTAAAGAGCTCGAACCGAAGGAGAAAGAGCTCGAAGCCGGCAATGCCGTCATCGCAAAGCTTCGATACGACAAGAAGGCGGCTGTCCGGAAAGTCGTGAAGTTGAGGGCCGACCTGACCAAGGCCAATGACGAGGTCTTGGTCGAGAGGGAGAATGGGATTCAGGAAGGTCGTAGGACCTTCTTGAAGTCTCCTACGGGCGCTGTCTTTCTCGACCATTACCGTAAGGCTGTGGTCGAGGCGTTTTACAGCTCGTCTGACTTCCTCGACGAGCTGGTTCCTACGGCGGTTCAATACTTTGACTTTGCCTGTGACACGTGGGAACAAGCTGTGGTCCAACCCGACTTTCCCAGAAAGATCGACCGGGAGAAAGTGAAGAAGACCCTCCCCGACCCTGACGGCTTCCAGGGCGGCGAGGACCTCCCCCCTGGTCGTGAATGGTGGACTAGCCTCGTGGCCAAGGCTATTCATGCAGCCGGGCTTTTTTCTAAGCTTGAAGTCCCTCCATCCCCTCTAGTCGGTCCGACTGAATTGGTCCAGCCTAGTGGGGCTGATTATGAGGAGCTAGTCGACGAAGAGATGGAGGTCGAGAGGCTGGATGGGCAGCAGGTGATGGAGCCTGCTGCAAATGAGGGCGCCAGGACGGAGCCCGTGAATGGTGGAGACGAGGGTGGT
The DNA here is from genome assembly GCA_902706635.1 of Striga hermonthica. Taxonomy (NCBI): domain Eukaryota; kingdom Viridiplantae; phylum Streptophyta; class Magnoliopsida; order Lamiales; family Orobanchaceae; genus Striga; species Striga hermonthica. Next base: position 10,910,662 of record CACSLK010027751.1, on the reverse strand, counting down.
GCCGAGAAGTCGATTGCTGACTCTTAGGCTTGATAGCTTGTATCGTTTTGTTTTGTTTGTTTTTTGTTGTATTTCTTTTTTTTTTTATTGTTGCCATCTCGATCTATTTTTTGATGTAAAGTTTGAGATGGCTCCAGATGTACGAATCTTTAATATAATGGTATCTTTTTTGGTTAGTTATTTGTCTACATTCTGTCGATTGTTGTGGTTGATCGGTTTTTTCTTCTAGTTTTTTTTAGTTCTCTCTCGTTTTACTATCCTCTCCCAACCCTTCTTGCGAGCTGGTGGAAGTCGAGCAATTGGTTTAACAACTTCATAGTTGTTGAACCAAGTTTTTCGAGTCGTCTTCTCCCAACCTTTCTTGCGAGTTGGTCGAATCGAGCAATTGTTTTAACAGCTTCATAGCTGTTGAACCAAGTTTTTTCGAGTCGTCTTCTCCCAACTCTTCTTGAGATCTAGTCGAAATCGAGCAATTGTTTTAACAGCTTCATAGCTTTTGAACCAAGTTTTTCGAGTCGTCTTCTCCCAACCCTTCTTGCGAGCTGGTCGAAGTCGAGCAATTGTTTCAACAACTTCATAGTTGTTGAACCAAGTTTTTCGAGTCGTCTTCTCCCAACCCTTCTTGCGAGCTGGTCGAAGTCAAGCAATTGTTTTAACAGATTCATAGTTGTTGAACTAAGTTTTTTGAGTCGTCTTCTCCTAACCCTTCTTGCGAGCTGGTCGAAGTCGTGCAATTGTTTCAACAGCTTCATAGTTGTTGAACCAAGTTTTTCGAGTCGTCTTATCCCAACCCTTCTTGCGAGCTGGTCGAAGTCGAGCAATTGTTTTAACAGCTTCATAGCTGTTGAACCAAGTTTTTCGAGTCGTCTTCTCCCAACCCTTCTTGTGAGCTGGTTGAAGGCGAGCAATTGTTTTAACAGCTTCATAGCTGTTGAACCATGTTTTTCGAGTCATCTTCTCCCCAACCCTTCTTGTGAGCTGGTCGAAGTTGAGCAATTGTTTTAACAGCTTCATAGTTTTTTTTCCTTTTGACATTCGTGAGCTGTGTAATGTGCATACTGCTCATGACTTTGCAGTTGTTTGATTCGATTTCGTAGTCCTGGGCGTCATGATTTATTTCGAGATTCGACTTTGATAATTACCACTTTGTGATTGTATTTGTCGATTTTGTAGTTGATGGAGTGAGCTGGCTATATAGCCGTTTTGAAAAATTCGATTCATTTCGGTAATTATATAGAGACCGATGTGTAATCATGAAAAAGGGTTCGATTGTTGCATCTTCTCGACTTGGGATATCTGATTCACCTTAGCTCCTGTCATGTCTCGCTATCTGGATCGAATATTTTCCATTAATGAGTATCTTTCGAGATAAGTCTGACACTGACATTCTTTTTAGATTTTGAATTTCAAAAACTCTTATTAGTGACGCGCGTCACCTCAATCGCTGACTCTTCGTATCCTGCGCTTAATCAAGATTGTCATTTCTCTTGATGATCCAACCCCTCTGTCCTGTTCTCCTATAAATATGTTTTATCTTTCCCTTTCCACACTTTTTTGCACTTGTAAAATTGCTCAAGCTCTCGGATATTCTTAGTTTCCGGTGATCTTTGTGCCTTCAGTTCTACCGGCGTTCCTTCCTTCTGGGGACTTTCAGCTCTTCAGGTTTCAACTCGTCAGGCCAACATGAGTGACATGGGTAAGTATCGTTGATTCATTCTCTAGTTTTTGTCAATCTGCT
>CACSLK010027751.1:10712599-10723907 GCA_902706635.1 Striga hermonthica | reverse complement strand
TTTCTGCCATAGCCTGGGGAGTTACTTCGATCTGAGTATCCCTCACGCTGGTGACGAAGGTGTCTGGCTGTTCTAATCTGGCTTCCATATTAGCATAGAACTCCTGGACGAGTTCGGTGTAGGCGCTGGATTGAACGTTTAGAAATTCTTCCCACTGTTGAGCCTTGATCCATGTCTTGAATGGTTTATTGGCTTTGACGAACTCCCAGTCCATAGCCTTGGGTTTGAACACAGATAATTTGTTGGCAGTGGGATGAGGTCTGAATGGGCCTTGCACCTTTTCTTTGGCAACACCTTTTCCTTTAGGGTTTCTCATTGTTCTTGCCATTTGAAGATTTTAGGTTTTAGATTGGAGAGATGAGGAGAATTTGATTTTCGCAGAGTGATTGCAAAGATAGCAAAGGTAGAAGACGATGCCTGTAGAGGCGCGTGGTTCTTATAGTGAAAACTACCCTGGGTTATTACCTAGATACCCTTACTGTAACGGTAAATTTTGAAAAATTACCGTTAGACAGCTAATTTTCTAACGCTTTCAGTTAACTTAACTGTTAAGTTACTGAAGAGTTTCATCATTAATCCACCTCTTGGGTGAATAAATGTCAGTTGTAGCATTCATTCGTACATATAGACACTCAAGCGTTTTATTTAAAATACCTGGATAGATGACGCGTCTATCTTACTGGATTTGGATTTGTTATTCTAATAACCTTTCTCAGTAAGATGGATTGCTCTTTACTGAGCGCTTCAGTAAGAATGTCAGCATGCTGGTTCTAAGAATTTACTTGATATCTCCCTTTTTGATTGTCATTCTTCTGAATTCCATAATTCTTAATTTGCTGCTTGATTCAGCGGATTTGAGCTATATGGCTTCTAGCATCAACATATACATCTTCAGTAGTTTGAGAGCTTTACTGATGCTTATTTCTTACTGATCCAAGAGATGAGCCTTTCCAAGATGAACTGACATCCTTCAGATGTGCTTCTTTCCTCTCAGTCAATCTCCCCCATAGTTACTGCCAGTATAGCCATGGAATTTCGAAGCTGCTGACAGGATACTAGCTACCTTTTCCTAAAGATTTATGCGAAAGACCTCGGAATTCTCTTAACAACAGTTATGTGAGATTCCGTGGGGTTAGACCGAAAACATGCATAATCTTATACTGAGAAGTGGATATCAAGTCCATTGGCAGTTAAATATAGTAGAGTCCTTTCATACTATAATAAGGCTTAGACTCAATAGTCTTACCAGTGTGGTCTTTATTCAGGATATCGCTGAGCCCATAGGGATAGAAATTGATTTACCACTCTTTATACTGAAAACTTTCAGTACATCCCTTGCATATTTAGACTGATTGATATTTTTCATGCTTGCCTTGTTTGACTTGAAATTCAGTTCTCTCACTAGAAATATTTCAAATTCGATTACTAAGCTCTCAACACAAGCTTTCATCAGTACTACCAAGGATAATATCATCCATAATAAAATACTTTCCAGTTTCCTATATAAGAAAAAGGATGATATCATTTCTTTCTCTTTGAGAGTTTTGAACTTTAAAAGTTCAGTGAGATTTCTTTATCAAGCATGAAATACTTACTTCTTTTAAGAATGGACTTTTGACATTCATTTGTCAACCATTTAAAATCCATAAATTTTGCGAAAAAAAATATAAGGTTTGAATAACCACTAACCTGGCAACTGGTGCATCAATACTTTCTTTGCTGATTATATTCTTGTGCAACCAGTCTGGCCTTGATTTTCTCGAATTAATTCAGTTCTTCTTGTATTGCATTTATCCAGTACTCAACATGCTCAGAGTCAGCTGACTTATCAAGCTTTAGCATGGAGACGAATGCAACATTTTCCATTTTTCTACTGAATTGACCTCCAGTCAATACTTTGTTCTGAACTTGATCAATAATGTTTTCTCATGGATTTTTAACTCCCTAGGTAGACTATAGTTCTCTTCCTTTTGGGATTCAGTAAGAGTTGTGTTGTCAGTCTTACTGAAGTGACTTTCTTGAGTCAGATAGAATTCTTTTCTTTTTCAGAGTGATGAACTGACTTTTCACCACCTGTTATACGTCTTGAGCATGCGCTGTCAGTATATCATTGTGTTGATTTGTCCACGCATCTCAGACGATCCTGCAAATCAAAACTAGTTAGATTTAGGAGCCTAATTCTTTTTGGGTCCTATATCATCAGTAGGATAATAAAAATCTCTTTCGTAGACAGTCATAAGCCTACAATCTCTTGTTTTATGTCCAGGCTTTCCACAGATATTGCACCCCAATATCCTCTCTGTATACTGAGGCTCTCTGACCTAATTAACCCTGTTCATCCAGGTCTGACTCTTTGGAATTGTCTCAGAGAAGTATTTATAGGCTGTTTTTCTTGTCTGAGTGACTGGGTTCTTGTACTGCTTTTGTTTTTTCAGCCACGCTTCCCTCCTCTGCTTCTCCTCAGAAGGGTACTGATGATACATTCTCCTTCTCTGAGAGTTCTTGTATCTCATCTGATACTGAGGCTGTCTCTCAGTATGCTGATAGACTCTCTGAGGTAGTGGTCGCCTATTCTGTCCATACTGACTGCCTCTGTGGCCGCCTATTCTGTCCATATTGACGATGTCTCTGATTCTTCACATACTGATTATGTCTTTCAGTATGTTTTGATCTCTGAGTGTTCTGAGGCTGTGACTTTTGCTGAGCTGTCTTCGATTCTTTCTGTGACTGAAATTTCTGAAATTCTTCAATCCATTCTCTCAGATTTGCACACTCCTGAGTGATGGTCTGTATATCTTCTCCTTGTAGTTTCAATTTTTCTTCATGATCAGGAAGTGTAGTAGCAAGGTTCTTGAATTGCTCCTCATGGAAGCTTCTATCTTCTTCAAGTTCTACAATTCTCCTCTGAAACCTTTTCATCTTGGCTGCTGACTTCTTTGCAAACTGATATAATGCAAATAAGGCACAGTGCATCTCAGAGGTAGACATGGATAGGACTTGTTCCTGAGGATCTGCATCTCTGTCTGCCTCACTTTCAGACTCATCTGATGTGTCTGAGCTAACTTCCTCAGTATGCTCACCATCATGAGCCATGAAACAGATATTGGCAGTTTCAGTATTTTCTTCTTCATCAGATGATGATGAAGACTCTGATTCTTCTGAATCGCTCGAGGTTGCCACCATTGCCTTCTTTTTCTTGAATTTCTTGTCCTTTCTTAGTTTAGGACAACTAGTTCTGATGTGTCCTAGCTGGTGACACTCGAAGCAGGTGATGGATGGCTCTTCATCCTTCTTCAGATCCTTCTTTGTGCTGAAGTTTTTGTATCTTCTATTGTGGAACCTTCTACCTTTCTTGAACATTCTCTTCAGCTTTCTAGCAACGATAGCCATATCATCTTCATCTGAGCCTTCATCCTCAGATGAATCAGCTTTCAGTACGATGGCCTTCTGCTTCTTATCATCAGATCTGCCTTGTTTCTCCTTTTCATCGAAATTTCTTACTGAAATTTCGTGAGTCAATAAGGAGCCAATCAGCTCATCAAATTTATAGCTCTTCAGATCATGAGCTTCTTCGATGGCGGTCTTCTTTGCTTCCCAGCTCCTAGGAAGACTCCTCAGAATTTTCTTCACTTGCTCTTCCTCAGTAAAACTTTTACCAAGGCGCTTCAGCTTATTGATGATATTGACGAATCGATTGTTCATCTCGCCAATAGATTCTCCTTCCTTCATCTCGAACAGCTCATAGTATCTTAGCTGTTGATTGATTTTGGACTCCTTGACTTTATCAGTCCCTTCATAGGTAGTCTCAAACTTCTCCCAAATCTCCTTAGCTGACTCGCATCCAGATATGCGGTTGTACTCAGCTGCATCCAGTGCACAGTGGAGCATATTTATGGCCGCAACATCATACTGCATCTTTCTGAGATCTGCATCAGTCCAATCTGACATGGGCATTACTGAAGTAACTCCTTCCCTTACTACTGATGGTTGGTAAGGACCTTTTATAATGAAAGCCATGCATTCATGTTTGATGCTTGTACGAAATTTTTCATGCGATTTTTCCAGAAAGTATAGTTTTGGCCAAAAAACAAAGGAGGTCTAGTAATAGACATCCCTTCAGGGAGGATCTGGGTGGTCTCATTACCTGGTAACTGCCTAGTAGAGTTGCTTGCCATACTTTATGGATCTTTGGCTCAAGATCGATTAGATCGAGAATAAAAGAGCACAGGCTCTGATACCAATTGTTAGTCCCGATTAGTATGGCGCACAGTTCTAGAAGGGGGTTGAATAGAACTGTATAAGATTTTAAAATTCTTTTTCAAGAACAACTTATTTCAATACAAGGAAACTATGAGAAATTCGTTTTTAAAGAAGTATACTGATTCCTTGTCTTCGTTCAGTATGATGGATTCCTCAGTGAGGTGCTTGTTCGAACTGAGTGCTGCTGCGCTGCTTTTACTGAAACTTCAACAGATTGATCAGTAAACAAACTTGCTCAGTATGCTGAGAAAGCTTACTGAGGGTTTCAGTAAATAGTTGGTTCAGTATATATATTTCAGTATGTTCAGTTTAACAGTTAAAGCATAATATATGAATACTGAAAGAGAGATAGAAATACTCAGCAGATTTATACTGGTTCGGGTACCGTCCCCTACGTCCAGTCCTCAGAGTACCGTCCTCTGAGATTTCAACTATCAAGCTCTTTCACAGGTAGAGCAACAACCTTTACTTACAAGTGAAGTACCGTCCTTCACTTCAGATAGGATCCTCAAGGTGAGTACCGTCCTCAGCTTGATATCCTCTCTTCAATGGCTGACTACTGTAGCCAAATACAAGTTTCTTTCTTAAAAGAAATTGAATCTCTAGGATTCGAAAATGAAGTTCAAGTATTTCTTTTGAACACAGATACGACAATGTGTGTGTTCTTTTACACTGGAAATGATTTTACAAGCTATCTCTTTCTAGAACCAGCAGCGTTTCTTTCTCTTAATTTCCAGCAATTTGCTCTTCCATGTCTTCAGCTATTTATAGGCATGGATCATAAATGTGACCGTTGGAGAGCTTTGAATTCTTGAATACGCTGAGTTTCTTCGATGCAAAAAGGATTTGACAGGTTTCTGTCAGACTTTTGATCGACGAAAGAGAGAGAGAGGAGTTGTTGAAGGGGAGAGGCGCCTGTCTGCGCTGAGAAGGAAGGCAGCGTACTTCCTTTTCCCTTTTTGGTACCAATCATTAATTGCTTTTGTCTTTTAGTGCCTTTGATAGTCAAATTTGAATCTTTGCAATAAATGAGGTATCTCCCTTTTGTCCTTTATTCCTATTAGGAAACTTTCAACAAAATACTCCAAGCCCGATGGTTAATTTTCAAAACCACACATATATTAATTAATTAAAAAATTAATTAAATAAAATAAGGTATTTAGGAAAATCAATTTTCCTTTACCGACAAATCCCATTTGGGAATGCAACATTTCCAACAATGTCGTGTGGCATATCTCTAAATCCTCAGAACCTTCACGAAAATCGAAGCGCCACATCAGTAATTCTGGAAAAAGATATGTCGTGCGGTTTAAGATAAGCCGCGCGACATATCTCCCAAAAATGCAATTTCTCTCAATTTTGAGTGAAATAATGACTTGGTGTGAGGTCCTCGAAAGAAGTCCGTTCAAAAAGAATCGGAAAAGAGCCAAGTTCGTGATCTGATTGCGAGCCACGACCGGAGCCAAAAGGCATCGTGCTCACAGATCCCCTACACTTAGAGAACATAATGTCCTTATTGCATACAACATACAAAATAGAAAACTAAGATAACATAATCCATTGTTATTTTCACACATAATGTACTTATTTTGACATAAAACAAAATAACAAGGAATAGGAACATCATTACTCCTTTGATGATTCTGATGGAGGAGTAAATTTAACATTGGTCTTTTGAAAGAATCACTTTTTCATTAATTTTTATGCTTAGCTAAGCTTACACATTTGGTAATCCATTTTGCCAATCTTAACTTGAATCTCCTACTGGCCTTGATTAACACCATATAAATGGCTTAGCACATATTACCATTAGGAAAATTGTTCTCGATTCCCTACTTTAGTTCATCTCAATTACTCATTTTCTTCTCCCACTTCAAATTGGTTTGTCTCACCTATAATAGCTTCAGATGCTTCATGACTGACTTTTAGCTCTTTAATTCTCATTCTATCTTCATAAGTCTTTGTAACATACTCCTTATTCACCTCCCTAGCAAGCGCTACCTTCTTAAAGAAAGACCCATCCAAGTACCAGAGGAAATTCATTAATGGCATGCATAACAAACAATCATGAATACCTTGGAACCCATGCCAACGATATTCTTATTAAGGTTCAGAGAAATTTTATAAAAAGTGTTAAAGACAATGCAGTTTGTATCAATAGTATCATGTCAGTAAATTATATCTAACATAAAAATATTTTTGACTTGCACTTTTATACAGTTAACACAACCAAAATAAAGTGTTAAAGCAATATGCATGTGGAAATAAAAAAATTCTAGTATCCTTAATCAACTTTTTAGAAGAGTTTTTGGGATTAAAATAATCCAATTCGATAAAATGCTTCTAAAGATTGTCGATCTATTAGCTCTGTTGATCTTCGGGAGCAGTCAGTTAGTGAACTATTCCATTAGGTGTTAGCCATATAAGCCACATCATGTAAGCTCTAAAAATTTAGGCCTTCTCAATTAGGCATTACATAGTGACCATTATCATTAGGCATTATCGATATAATAGCCACTTCATGTAAGCCCTACAAAGTTATACATTCTTAGGCACTACATAGTGACCATTATCATTAGGTGTTATTCATATAATAGCCACATCATAAAGGCCTTAAAAAGTAAGGCATTCTAGGGGAGGCACTACATAGTGACCATCATCATTAGCCGTTATTCACATAAAAGCCACATCATGTAAGCCCTAAAAAGTTAGGCTTTCTTAGTTAGGCACCACATAGTGATCATTATCATTAAGTGTTACCCATATACTAGCCATACTATGTAAGCCCTAAAAGTTAGGCATCCTCAATTAGGAACCACATAGTGACCATTGTCATTGGGCATTATTCATACAATAGCCATATCATGTGAGCCCTAAAAAGTTAAGCATCCTCATTCAGGAACTACATAGTGACCATTATTATTAGGCATTATTTATATTATAAGGCATATCATGTAAGCCCTAAAAAGTTAGCCATTCTTAATTAGACACTTCACAATAATTATCATTTGGTGCTATCCATAAATTAGCATTTGGCATTTACTATTGGAGATTGATAAAAGTAGAAACTAATCCAATGTCGACGTCCTTGCAACCTGATATAGAGATCAGGATCAAATGAAGTTGTGAGTGCTATGGAGTGTAAAGCTAAAGAGATCATCCATTTCTGTGATTAACATTTTCTATCGGAGGGAAAAGGGAATAACAAAGCATTATTTTTTATACTGAAAATTATGGTCAGAATCATGCCATGTGTCATGATGGATGATGGGTCTGTCTTAAATATTTTCCCGTTAAAGATCCTATCATAATTAGGCCTTGGGATTGGGGCTTTACAACAAACTGCCACGGTAATAAGGGCATGTGATAATAGTAAGTCGTCTATCATAGGGACTTTTGAAGCAAAATTTAAAGTTAAAGGGGTGAAGTCCTAAGTTCTATTTACTGTAATCGACATACCAATTACCTTTTCCCAACTATTGGGGTGCCCATGGTTTCATAAGTTGAGGGCGTACCATCAGCGCTAAAAAAGTGAAATTGACTGTTGGGGATAAAATTGTGACTGTGCAAGTCGATGAGTCTTCTATCATAGCGGCAACCGTAGATACAAAAATGCCAATGAATGGTTTTCAAGTGGCTATGTCCCGAAGAGAAGAAAAGTATATAGCGCCAGTATGGTTACAGTCATACATGGTTAAGCACAATTATGTTAAAGGAAAGGGGTTAGGGAAGGAAGAGCATGACATCACTCAACCCATCGTCTGCCTGGTATAGAAAAATACTGAGGGCTTGGGCTTTTAAGGTAAGTCGAAAAATAGAGGAAATGTGGAAAAATATTACTTCTATTTTTACGAGAGCCAAGGAGGATGTGTACGATGGACACGTTGAGATGATCAAAGTCGATGGGAAGCATGTCCCTGGCTTTCAAATTTTTGGTGTATGGTAAACTTTTCAGCTCACCTGTAAGGATTTGGAGTCAAGATACAAGAGGAGAGAGAACTTAAGACAAAAGGTAAAGGTGATAAATCTATTTATTGTGAGGAGAAATTTGATGTAGCTTTGGATGCGATCACTCAAGCGTCAACCAAAGTGCTGAAAAAATGTTTAAGTTTCAAACCAGAAAGTGTGGCCATGGAGAAGGTACAAAGTAAGGCTATGGAAGTCATGAAGCTCTTTGCTAAAGACAAAGTCAAGGTAGTGTCAGATCCAATGGCAGAAGTCCCCGTGCATCTGAGTGATTTGAATTCCACTACCATGTCGAAAGAAGTAGCACGTGCCAAAGCTATAACCGAATAAGAAATTGAAGGCCCTCCGCCTATGGAGGATGATGTAATTTATGTAATAGATGTAGCTTCTATTTTTAATTCAGACAATTCATCCCATGAGGCATTTGATAATATGAAGTCAAAATATATGAGATTTCATGCTATGCTATAATAAAATCAAGTCAAAGCATATAACGAAACCTACTCGAGAGACACCTGTGATGACGAAACCATGTGGTGCTCTCATTTGAATCTATCTATTACCATATTGGTGAATATGTACTATATTCCTGATTGATATTTCATGTATTATGCATAATAAGACACTACTATATAGTCAGTGAAGAGGTTTGTGATTCTATTCAATCCCATGATTAAGACAACCCTAAGATACTATTTACGATTATGATTTTTCATTGCTTTTGGTCATGTAAACTAATATTTTACCATGAGCAAGTTCAAGTAGATAATAATCAATAAATACTCTGTTTGTTTCATAGCATAAAATAAATAAATAGATTATTGATTTTATAGTGTAACATGAAAAAGGCATATTTACACAAAACTACAATAATGTATAAAATCAATGCTTAATAGCTAGGACATACTGACAAAATTTTACATATTTTTTTAATAAGATTTCTACTCATTTAGGTATTATATGATATCGAAAAATAATTTCTAGGAATAATCATTATTTTATAATCATTCCTAAAATGAATTATTTATGTATTAAGAAAATTGCATAATTAATAATTTTTACACTTTACTTTATAGCCCATATTTGTTACATACGTAAGGTACAATGCGACACTAGGGGGTCAAGCGTGCCTAAATCCGAGGTGCAAGGCAAGGCACGCACCTGGGGCATGAGGCGCACAACAGAAAATTAAAAAAAACAATGACCACTAGTAATATTTTTTAGTGCGGATCCTCTGCAGTTCGTCCTGTTGACAGGACAGACTGTGGACCGTCAGATCAAAATGGACAGCCAAGATCAAACTCATTTTGGCCGTCCATTTTGATTGGACAGCTGGCAGTCCGTCCTGTCAACAGGACGAACTGTAGAGGATCCCAACTCAATATTTTTAAAATGCAAAACATAGTCGAATCGTTAGACTAGTAAATGAACTAATTAAAAAAGGATGAAATAAGTGATAGTTAAATGGATTTTGTAACCTATACACGAAATAAATCAAAGGTAAGAAGGAAAAAAATAAGAGATAGACTAAAGATAGACATTTATTTAATTATTTTACCTAAACTAATAATTTATTGTATGTGCTATTTAAACTTTTTCTTAAACTAATCCTTAATTTTATATTCTATTTAAACTTTTTTTTCTAAACAAATCTTTAATTTTAGGAGCTATTTAAGTCTTTCTTATCCAAAAATACCCTTTTATAAAATAATTTATTTTTTTAAGGACGGAATGGAAAGGAGTAATTATAAAAAAGTGAAGTGGAGTATGATATATCGAAGGAAAATAAATAACCTTGCTTATTTTGTGGTTAAAAATCATAAGGTTAAATTCTTAAAGTGACTAATTTTTTTACAAGAATACTCTTTTCTAAAATAATTTGCTTTCTTTAAGGAGGGAATAGAAGGGAAAGCCATAGACTCTGTTCTTTTTGACTTAATTTCAGCTTTAGTTTAATTAGATTCAACTCTGTTTTTAATTTATTGTTTTTAATTAATAAAACATAATAAAATTATTATTAAAGTTATAATTTGGTAATATAGATATTATTGTATATGATTATTAATTTTATATTATTTTATAATTTTTATTATATTTATAATAATTATTATAAAAAAATAAATCCTGTTCAGTTTAGTTCAGTTCAAAAGAACATAACTATAAGGGTCCAGTCCAGTGGTATGCCTCATAACTACCCCCAGCCAATAGCCTTAAAAGCTCTAAGTTAATTCCCAATGGAAAAAAAAAGGGAATGGAAAGGAGTAATAATAAGAAAGGAAGAAAGAAAAAATTGTAAAATTCTAAAATTTTAGGACCTGTTTATTTTAAGAAAATATGGTTGTTTTTCGAAGAAATTTTCTGAGAAAAATAGAAAATAGAAATTATTATTTAGTTAGGAACATTTTCTAAATAGGGAATTGAAAAATTATTTTCCAATTTATATTAGAGATGGAAAACATCTTTTATATGTTTTTCATTTTGAAAAACAAAGAACTATTATACCATTCCTTTCTTTTTTTTTTTTTTTTTTGAAAACACCCCAGGATGGGATGGGGGGTTGAGGCTGTACCCCCAACCTGTGAATATATAAAGGCCCCGAAGAGCTAAAAATCAAAGGTCTACATCCAAGTCGAGAATACAAGTCAAGAATACATATAGCAACAACAAACGCAGAGAATACCATTCCTTTCTTAATTTCTTCTCTTCTCTCTATACACCATTTAAAAAACAAAAAACTAAAAAATTAAAAAAATAAAAAAAATTAAAAAATAAAAATAGAAAATATTTTCTCAAACTAAACCGGCTATCCAAATTCCACCAATTCCATGGGACAAAAATCGGCTCCCTCTTCGCTAAGAAACTCAAATCCGTCCTTCACATCACAAAACCCTCAAATTTGATTCAGCTTACTTTCACCCTGCTCCCAAGTCTTTCACCTTCCTTAATCTCACCCCAAAACCAGAATGGAGGAAGTTAGTGAGTCGAATCGCTATTGTTTTCCTGCAGAGGAGGAAAAAATCCTTACATGGTGGGAAAAGATTCAAGCTTTCCATAAGGTGCAGCAACGCACAGAAGGGAAACC
>CACSLK010027751.1:10583863-10599967 GCA_902706635.1 Striga hermonthica | reverse complement strand
TTTCTCCCCTAGGTGGGCTTACGCAGCTAAAATGCAAGCATACAAGTCTTGGTAACCTAGTGGCAATTGCTAGGGTATCTACATATGGGTTTAGTCTCTTTGACAATGCAGCAAAATCGGCTAAAAGGTTCCCACGACTCTATATACTTTTCACATAGAACACGTGGTACGTACGGAGCTCGTGAGTGGTTCCTCCGATAGGTGTCCTTATGCCCTCATGTGGAACATAAGCGGTGCTTTCTCGAATTCACCGGGTAACAGGGTAGTACCTAAAATGCAAGATCTACTGTATGAAACAATAAATAAAATATGCAAATGAATAGTTTATTTCTTAATTCCAATTTCCGAGTTTATATTCGGTGTTCATCCAAAAATCTTTTTAATTTTTGAAAAGCTTTTAAAAACTTTTTGAATTAAAAAGAAAAGTCCCTAGCGGCGTCTCCACTGTGAGCGGGCGAAATTTTAAACGAGCTTGGAACCACGCTATGAAGCGCGCCTTTGGGGCTTTTGAAAGAAATAATTTTTACAAAGGATGGAGTCGCCACCCGATTCAGCTCAATCGGGAATTAAAAATAAAAGAGAAAATGGGTTCGAGATGAATCACTTACTAGCTTGGAATTTGGAATTAAGAAAAAAAATCATAAAACAATCTAAATTCATTTTTATTTAAACATGCAGCATTCAAGCGATAAATAAAAATAAAATAGAAATAAATCAAAGTTTACAAACCCTTACATCAATCTACCCTAGGGGATACATTTGATAAAAATTGGAGAATCGGGATACAATCGCCTAAAATACACGAATTTGTCCAAGCCGGTTATCCCAAGGTATAATGGATACCTTGTTCGTGGAGGAATCCTACCATACATCCTATGTCTTTACATGTATATAATACAATTTAATAATATAAATTAATACAATTTAATAATACAATTCAAGATTAAAGAAATAATAATAATAAATAATAATTTAAAAGAATGTTGGAATTACCCATTTGAGGGTTAATTTTGATTTGAAAAGAAAAATATGAAAATTGACTATGTAAATAATCAAAAGGAAAATATGGAATAAAAAGAAAGATTTGATCATGTGAATAATAAAAATAAAATAAAACAATTTTAAATAAATTAAATGATTATGTGAATAATCATAAAAATAAAACAATTGTATTTTGATTATGTGGATAATCTAAAAATATTTTTATTTGATTTTCTTTAGGGCTTTTTAGTATTCTTCCATGTGGATTTAGAACCAACCTTAGAATAATCAAAATCATTGGAATAAAAGGAAAAAAAAAAAGAATTATATAACAAGTGATAAAAAAAATTGAAAGAATTATAATGTCCTTATTTGATTTGAAATTAGGAATTAGGGTTCTAAATAGAACCAACCTAATTAAATCAAAATCACAGGGATAAAAATATTTAAAAAATTAAAATGTTCCTATTTGATTTGATATTAGGAATTAGAGTTCTAAACAGAACCAACCTAATTAAATCAAAATCATAGGGATTTGGAAAAATCAAATTGATTATGTCAAAGTAGCAAAAACAATTAAATATTTATGAAATAAATCAAAACATTCCTATTTGGCGTTCTTGGGTAATTTTAGATTTTAGGAATGGATTTGGTATCCATACAATTCTAACCCAAGCAATCCAAAATCATTGGAAAGAAAAATAGATTTTAAAACCAATTAAAACAAATTAGTAATTCTTTTAACTATTGATTAACTAAAATAATTAGTAAATCTCGTTTATTATGAAATTGAAGACGCATGAACTTTAGGGATTCACAATAAATTTATGAATCTCCAATAGGTCAATATGTCGCAAGGAAAAGAATAGAACAGAACAATCAACAGATTAATGGAATAATAAACATTAGAATTAAACATTAAATTGAAAGGCTTACCCAAATAATAGCTTTGAATCGAAGTCCTAACGTTTGAGTGATGTTAAATAATCCTAACAAAAAAAAATTTTTGCCGAAGAAAATTTTTCTCAATTAAATTTTGCCTCTTGCGCAGCCCTCCCTCCTTTGTGGATTTCTCTGTTGCGTTATTTATAATTAGAATTGTTGTTGAGTACGCCCTAATATCCACGCCTGGAGCTGCGCATTTTTTTGCCTTTCTGTTCATTGAAACGACGCCGTTTTCGGCATCAATTTAATTTGAAAAAATGACGCGCCCCAGGGTCGAACACGGGATGCTAAGAGTGAAGGAGGAAGTGCCTGCCGCTGGGGCATTCTCGGCTTCTTTGTTACATATCTCGCCTGATTATATTTATTACTTTAGTTTTCTTATTTTTCTTTCTCTCAATTGGTTGCCACGTGGCAAATGTTGACCCCTCGATCACCATCGATTGATTTGAATTCTCGTAGTGTGCTAATAGAGTCACCAATCTGCAAAAATAATTTTATCAAATATTTGGGATCAAAATCTCGGTGCTCACATTGCCCTAAACATACATGAACTACATACAAAAAAATACGGTGGAAATGTGTTTTGCACACCTATTAATTTTCTACACTTTTCTTTTACTTGTCCCCAAGAAAATCATGAACAAGTATAGGAATCAATTTATTCATCATGCATTTTTTAAATAGAAAATATGTCAATCAACTAATTGAACGAACAAGGTTATCCAATATTCTTAAAAATTCAAATTTTGTGCTTTAAGTTTGAATAAAGTACACATAATTAATTTTTACATAGACAATAAATTATCATTTAAGTATCTAAACAAGTTTAGACCTTTAAAAAACAACTTTTTATCTGCATACGTATTAAACATGTTTGAAAAATTTTTAGCGCACGTGCACTAGTCTTTCATCTCAAGGAATATATGGTTAACCTAGGTTGTATACACAAATATAGTTTCATTTTATGCTTCATATCACTTTTCACTTTTACATCAACTGTTACCCCTTTTAGCATATCTCTTGAAAGAAAATAAATAATCAAATATGTATTTTTAAGGAAAATTATTGGTTGCATTTTATGCTTTATACCGCTTTTTCCTTTTTTCATACATATGTCAAAAATTCAATTTTTCTCTCAAGCAACACCATCATCCCATAATGATGTATGACTTGCATATGTTATGGCTACAGTTTCCCTAATTCATTTAACATGCATAGAAGTGTTATTGTTTAAGCAAGTCTAAGCCATATTTTAGGTACTCAGTTAAAAGCTTAAATTGTTGTGTAAATGAATAACACATAACTTATTTTTCAAAACTCAAAGCTACCAATTCATCAAGTTTTTGAGCATCGATTTTCTATTCATGTTTCATTCATGCATATTTCATAATCGAAGATGTATATATGAAACAACAAATGATTCATGCAAAAGTCAGTTTACAAAATTGCTAGGTTATACGAAAGATAAAGATTGGCACATGCTATGTGTATTCATGCAAGTGTATGCCATAATGACACTGAAATGAAATTTTCTTATACCTATACATACTTTTGGCAAATTTGCACATGAATATCTTGTTTCTTGAGACAAAAATGCTTTGTTATTGGTGCACGTAACATATGCAAAATTTAAACATTGTGCATTTTGGGCATACTTTATAATGAATTTTATGTATAAAAATGACATAAAATGAAGAAGCCATATAACATACTTTCATTAATTTTATATATAAAATATAATTATGCATACATAGGTGCTCCCCTACACTTAGAGAACATAATGTCCTTATTGCATAGAGCATACAAAAATAGAAAACTAAAATAACATAAGCCACTGTTATTTTCACACATAATGTACTTATTTTGACATAAAACAAAATAACAAGGAACAGGAACATCATTACTCCTTCGATGATTCTGATGGAGGAGTAAATTTAACATTGGTATTTTGAAAGAATCACTTTTTCATTAATTTTTTGCTTAGCTAAGCATACAAATTTGGTAATCCATTTTGCCAATCTTAACTTGAATCTCCTATTGGCCTTGATTAACACCATATAAATGGCTTAGCACCTATTACCATTAGGAAAATTGTTCTCAATTTCCTACTTTAGTTCATCTCAATTACTCGTTTTCTTCTCCCACTTCAAATTGGTTTGTCTCACCTATAATAGCTTCAGATGCTTCATGACTGACTTTTAGCTCTTTAATTCTCATTCTATCTTCATAAGTCTTCATAATATACTCCTTATTCACCTCCCTAGCAAGCGCAGCTGTGAGCACGGCGCCTTTTGGCACCGTTCGTGGTCCGTATTCAGGTCACGAACTTGGCTCTTTTCCGTTTCTTTTTGAACGGACTTCTTCGAGGACCTTATGTCAAGTCATTTCACTTAAAATTAAGTGAGATTGCATTTTTGGTAGATAAGCCGCACGGCTTATCATAAGCCTCACGGCTTATCTTCTGCCAGGATTGCTAACGTGGCACCTCAATTTTCGTGAAGCTTCTGAGAACCAGGAGATAAGCCGCACGGCTTATCTTTTAGGACGCGTGTCCCTCAGTTAAGCCTCACGGCTTATCTTTCGTACCATTTCGCTTTGGCCATTTTTCTGACACACCGTGTCACCTAATAAGCCGCATGGCTTATTTATAAGCCGTACGACTTATCTATAAGCCTCACAGCTTATCTCTATAAGCCGCACGGCTTATCTTTGGTCACCCGAGGCCTATAAATTGAGACCTTGAGAACAGTGTTCGGGGGCAAGAATTAAGTAACGAAACTCTGCCAAAATCTCTCTAGAATTGTAAACAGAATACTTTTAACCTTAAAACTAAATTAAACACTTAAATTAAACACTTAATTTGTTAGTTTTAAACTTGTTTTTTACTCTTCTCATCTCCTTTGCTTCAACAGAGGATTCTACACTTGCTTTTGGGTATAATTTCATCTCTTTCTATTCATTTTCATTTATTTGTGTATATTATGTGATTTTTGGTCTAGTATGTATATAAATGTTATTATTTCCATTATTATTTTGATTTGATTTTGAGCATTATATACATATGTTATTCTTTTCTTATTCCCTTTTGGTTCACCTTTTTTGAGCCATTTTGCTATTTAATTCATATTAAATGGGATTTATGCCATTAATCACTTATTTTAGCATTAAATATGTTGATTGTTGGTGGGTTTGATTTATTTTCTTTTCTTTGATTTTGTTCCTATGATTTTGGCTTTTATGTAGTGGCCCCAAAGCTTTGCTTAAGGCATAAATCTATTAAACCAAATAGGAACTCTTAATAAAAATTCCTTTTTATTTATTTTTGATTCATATCTTAAATAATGATTTTGTTTATTTTGTTCCCATGACTTTAATATTATTTAGGTTGGTTCTAAACATTTTAGAACCCTAAAAATTCCTAAATAAATTAAATAGGAACCTTTTACACTTTCTTTGATTATTTACATAATCACTTTTATTTTACATATATTATATACATATATTTGTTTTATTTTATAAATATTATATACATATGTACATTTATTTTATAAATGTTTTATCCAATGATTTAGGTTTCCAAGGATTGGTCACAAATATTATTTTGGACCATAGGAATTAAAAAGTGCCCAAATAGGATTTCTTTTAAGTGATTATTCATATTTTTACTTTTTTTTTTATTATTTTTATTTTATTTAAATTATTCATATAACTATTTTTTTTATCTCTTTTCAAAAACAAAAATCAAACCAAATCAAATGTGAAAAATTCCAACATGGCAAATCCAAGGATTTCAACCATTTCATAAATCGGGCTTTAATCACATTAGTGGTTATAAAGCCTAAATTATTTAGGCCCCGAACTAATATAAAGTGGCTTGAATAGGAATTACGGCCCGAATCGGTTTAATTATTTATGTTATTATTCATGTCAACATTTAATTAATTGTCATTTAATTTATTAATATGTTTATGTTTATAAAAAAGATTTAGAATGTATGTTTAGGTTCCCCCACGAACGAGGTACCAATTTACCTCGGGATAACCGACTCACGATATTATTGTTATATATATGAAATCGAGCCAATTTAATTTTCATAAATAAAACTCGAATTGCCATATTTTTACCCGTGTTTGTGAGCGTGGTTTCAAGGTTGACCGAACCTTGAAATTACCATATTTGTGATTGTTAACTAATTTCTATTTTGTAGGAATTTTAGTTAGGTCATATGAATTGGCATTTTTATTTATTTACGCTTTCAATATTATTATTGTCATTGCATATAGATCCAAATCGTGTATTCTAGGCGATTGTATCCCGATTTCCCATTTTTAATCAAATGTATCCCCATAGGATAGTTTGTTGTGAGGTGATATAAACTTTGAAAATTTATTTATCTATTGCATGTTTAAATTAATTGAAATGAATTTAGGATTTGTGTTTGATTCAAAAATCCAATTTCCAAGTTAGTAAGTGATTCGTTCCGAACCCGTTTCTCTTTTTATTTTTAATTTCTCGATCGAGCTGAATCGGGTGGCAACTCCATTTTCAAAAATTAAACGATTTTGGTTTTCACAAAACCCGAAAAGTGGCGCGCTTCACAGCGTGATACCTAATAAAAGTTTTTCCGAATCTTTCGTGGGAAACTGCTCGTCCGCTTACAGTGGCAACTCCGCTGGGGAGTATTTCTTTTTAAAGTTTTCAAAAACTTTTTCAAAATTAAAAATATTTTGGACGAACACCGAATATAAACTTGAAAATTGGAATTAAGAATCAAACCGATCATTTTCATTTTTATTTTTCGCTTCATGTAGTAGATGTATGTATTTTAGGTACTACCTTATTACCCGGTGAATTCGAGAAAGCGTCGCTTGCACTACGCCATAGATTGCCTATTGCAACAAAGAAAATTTGTTGCTTTTGGTAGCATAATCGTTACATTTGAGGGGAAAAAGGGCCTAAGGCAACGAAAAAGATGAACAGTACTTCGTTGGTTATTGCCCGTTACCTTTGCTCCCTAAGGCAACGAAAAATTTTCAAAAGCAACGAAATATTTTCGTTGCTTTATGTTTCTAAATACATGCAACAAAATTAAAAAAGGAAAAGGCAATGAAAATTGTACACTATTGCAACGAAATTTTCGTTGCCTTAGTAATGTACATCGGAGAAGGCAACAATTTTTTATACCCAAATGCAACGAAATAAAAATCAAAGGCAACGAAATAAATATCAAAGGCAACGAAAGTGACGATAAAATGGAACGAATGTTTGAGCAGAAGCAACAAAAGGAATACCAAAGGCAACAAAAATTTCAATAAAATGCAACAAATTTTGTGTTAAAAAGCAACCAAAGATACATCAAAGGCAACGAAAATTTCAATGAAAAGCAACGAATTTTATTAAAAGGCAACAAAATAAAAATTAAAGGCAACGAAATTTTCAATGAAAAGCAACGAAAATTTCAATTAAATGCAACAAAATAAATAGCAAAGGCAACAAAAGCTACAATAAATTGCAACGAATTAATTTTCAAAGGCAACGAGAATTGAAATAAATTGCAACAAAATCCAAACATCCATTACAGCAGTACACAATACAAAATCCAATCTACAGCAGTACACAATACAAAATCCACTAAAACCAACATCCATTAGTACCTAAAGAATCCCAAACTACAGCAGTACACAATACAAAATCCATAAGTCCCAAAAGCCAGTCACAAATCCAAGTAGGATGCACATCAAGCTGGATGCATCCAAAACAACAGCAGTCATAAATTGACACTCATCATTCACGGGCATTGGAAGGGGCTGGATGCACATCAACAGCAGCATCATGAACACCTAGAGCACTCAACTTCTCCAAAACAAATGCCTTGAATTGTTGGAGACCTTCAAGTTCTTCTCTAATCTCATTCCTTACTTCGTCTCGAAGTTTCGATTTGAGCTCTTCCATTGCAGTTTGGGATGTGTTGTTCAGCGAGCTTGTAGCACCTGAAGAATTAGCACTACCTTTTGTCTTTTTTATGACACCCATCCTACCAACCAGCCCTTCACGACCATGATGATTTATCTCCGATTATGTCATGAAGCCGCACACTATTTTCTCCAGATGACAAATCTTCAATCCTTGTCTATATAATTAACAACCATAAATATAACAAGAGCAGTTCATGAATACAAAGTAATAATAATGATAATAAGGATGATGAGATGAAAATAGGGATTAATATTGGTTCACTGGGTAACACTAATTAATATTGGTTCACTGGATTTGACAGCAGTTGTTTACCTTTTGAATGGTACTCATGTTTTTGTATTATACTCTTTTTTTTTTTTATTTCTCATGCTTTTCAAGTTGCAATTTTTCAGTTCACTCCCCAGGTTTTGTTATATGAAACCGTTTGAAGGATCATTGTGACATTCTACAGCAAAAGGTTCAACTAGATGTGATTGCAGTATCGACCAAGAAGTAAACTTCGAAAATTATAAGATCTTTTGCGCAAACGAAGGGACTGTAGCTAAGCATCTTGATTAAGTTCTAATTTCTCTATTTTTTCTTTTTAAGAATAAGGAATCAAAGTCTTCTCCTCCCCATAATGAATAAAACATGCTGACCCAAATCACTGGAGGTTAATCCTAATATGCATGTAATGCTATATTATGAATGCGGATGAAATACTAGGTATCATATAATGTGTCACTATGGCATTAAACTGCATTTGAATCAGAAAAGCTATTATAGAATCCTAAACTTGTGATTTGTGTTGTAGAAATACAATCCAAGTATAACACTAAAATTAGAATCAAGTATAACATTAAAATTAAAATTGTATAACATTAATGTTATACAATCCAAGTATAACATTAAACTGCATTTGAATCAGAAAAGCTATTATAGAATCCTAAACTTGTGATTTGTGCTGTCAAGTATAACATTAAAACTAGGTAACTCTAATTTAGCCTTAAGGTAAACTTAGCCTTTAAGGTAACTCTAATTTAATCATAGTTCACATGCCTATGGAGTTTTTGAATTTACTAAGAATCATATTGATCATAAATTTGACAGCATAAATACCTGTTGCACCCAAAGGATGTCCAATTGCCATTGCACCCCATTAACATTGATCCTCTCTGGATCCAGCTCCAGCACCATCGCTTACTTGGCTGGAATTCTCTGACGAACAAAAGCCATAAAGAAAGCAGGAAAGATTTAAGAGATTTAAGATAATTGGCTTACTGATAATTGGCTTCACATTCTACTCCAGTAAATCACAAAAACACAGTTAGAAAGGAGAAAGCAAGATTGTCCAATAAAAAGGCTGCAGAACAAGGAGTGGAGTCAAGAGAAGTATATCCGCTGCATCAATCCATCAAGTCCTTTTCAAATTTAACAATCCATTAATCAACACATGAAAAGCATAAACTTGAAGGTATGTGTATATTCCAAACACTTTGTATTATTACTATCCTCTTATGATCTTATCTGTCATTGGGTAAAGATTTTTTCTATTATTTTTTCCCAGCAAGCAATGATGATCACATCAAAATAAAAAGGAAAAACCTCACCTTGGTCAGTGGTGGTGTGGGGCAAAAGAAGCCCCTTTTTTGTTTCCTGCAGGGTAACCAAGAACATATGATAAGCATCTTCACAGAATTAAATACATAAATTTCAGCCATCAATATCATTTAATAAAATTGAAAAAGCAAATTCCATTTAAATCCAAATGAATAAAAGCATGTCTTTACCAAGAAGCATTTGAACCAGAGAGAAGAATCCCGAGTCCTGTGGGATTGGAGGTACCTCAAGTCATTATAATCTAAATTCTCTTATTGCTATTGAAATTGATTTTCAGGTTCTCAGTTCTCACCTTTCTCTTTTCTAATAAAGATTGTCAATAAAACATACTTTTCCTCTTTCCTAGAGTGTGCTGCTGTGAAGTGTTATCACCTTCACATTGCATAGCACATAGACCTCTACCAAATATAAATCATACATAGAAAACTAAATCTACTGTATTTGTTTATGGAAATCATACTAAATCATACATGAAAATGAACATATCAGCTTCACTTTGCTAATTATGCCCTGCTGATGTTGAAACCACTCATCACATGAATTAATACCAATACTAACTGTACGGCATTTAGCATACCAGAACACTAAAAGAGCATTTTACCTTGTGAATCAGACAAGACAAGAGAACCTATGCAAACTAGAACCAAAGCCCTAAAAACCAATTCCATCTCCAACAACATCAACTTGGGTGATTACTGCATGGCAAAGCATAAGCCTCAATGAAGACATGAATAGTCCATCTGTGCAAGAATAATTCAACTTCAAATTACAAAATGCCTATCATGATTCAACAACAAGAAACTAATAAGACATGGAAATGTCAAGAAGACCAGAGCCTTAATGCAGCAGCATTAGATAATCAAAAAATTCAGTCCATACCAGGATCAACAGCCTTGACAAGGTCCTCAGCATGCTCAAATTCACGTAAAACTTCCCTCTCAATCTGAGAGGATATGTTCGCTGGCACAATATCACTATAATCTTCTGTATCAACTATAACATTAGAAACTCAACTCTCAACTCTCAACTCTCAAATTAACACAATTGGTAACATTAGAAACATTTTAACTATATCCTAAATATAATAGGAACTCTGCCTACTAATTAATGAAAGAAACATAAAATTACACCAACTGCATACCTAAATCACATTCCATTCTATTATATAGAGAACTGAAGCCTGTCAAAATTTTCCATCTGCATCACTGGCCAGATTGACCATGAATTTCAAACTAGCCTCAATTAGACCATGAAATCACTATCATTTGACATATTCCACACTTTCATGAAAAGTGCAAAATAAATCAAGCAAACACATATTTGATATAAGCCCTGCAGACATAAGAACTAGATAAGCAAAAATATGAACCTAATAGCAACCTTATGGCAGTTAAATCCAACATATAATGAAAAACTGAAAAGTGAATGCAAAAAACATAACATTCTTACCCCATCAGCATCTGCCTGTGAAGGTTGTCCATAACCACAGTGCACACACATGATCAAGCAGTCTAAGGGCCGCAACAACATTTTATCTAACCTGAAGAACCCTTACACAGTGGAGAAACTCATAATAACTAACAACATAAAGAGAATGAAGTATGAAAAAGAAAAAAAATTAAACTCACATTGATTTACCATAGTATCTAACCTGAAGAAAAATGTGTAATTACATGTCCTTGCAAGAGTATCAGTAAACACAAGAAGCTTTTCTCATTAAATTCATCAATACTTGAATTAGAATTCATTTGTACAGAGAGTGAACACCGAAAGATCCACCAACGGTAATAGGTTCTATGTAGCTCAAGATATCAATTAAATATCCAATTCAGAATCAGATTTAAACCATTAAAGAACAAGAAACTGAAATAAAACCAGGAAAGTAAGGATATATATAGTTCCTTCAGAATTTTCGATCCTTGCATCCATACAGAGCCACAAAAACTCAAAAATCTAAATGCATCTAAAGAGAAAATCAAATCCACTCAACACAAAGTGTAATCCAATTGCATACAACAAGAAAAAAAACATGAAAAGACTAGTACAAAAATAAAAACAAAAGAGAAAAAAATTAATGCTTTTTCTGCTATGACAAGTAAAAATCAAAACCGTAATTCAGTGGTAATCATTCTACAATGAATTGAAGCAGAAGGACGAGTAAAAAGCATTAATTAATGGACTAAGGAAGTCAAATTTCAGGGGAATGGTAGGAACATACCTTTGAGATGCCGTCGCATTTTCGAATCTGCAGCCTTCAACCAAAAGGGAAAAAATCGAGCAAAATAATTGATACACCGAATCACCATCTCACATCCTACGCAGTCCATCAATGCACTGCAATAGCCAGGAGATCAAGTAATGCCACAAAATCAAGCCACAGACTATTTGAAGAAATATAAAAATTCCAGCCACACATTATGCTTTAAAGAATTATAAAACTGAGAGAAATTAACATCCTAATTAGATATAGAGTTCAACAGTCTGCTTGGATTTTGCATTTGAAGCTAAACATATTATCCAGCTTTTACTGAGAAGTATTTCACAGAAGAATGAAAAGAAATAGAGGAAACACCTAATGTTTCTGAATTGCCATTGAATTTTCTGCTTCAGTTCCGGCCCACGTTGAATTTTCAGCATTTGTCTCATCAAGGAATGCGTCTTAAGGTCCTCATTAACGTTACCAGTATCATATTCAGCTTGTTCCAAATAGTTTGCAGTATAAAATATCCTGCAAAATGAAGCAGGCTTAGTCTGTTCATACATGTTTAGTGGACAGCAGACTTAACTCACTATTTACTAGTTCAAGATTATGATAAACTTCAATCTGATGGGTTGCCTTTACGTTACCAGTATCATATTCAGCTTGTTATAAAACATTGCAGCATAAAATATTAGTTATAAGCAAAATCATACCGAATTAAGAATGGACGGAACTCTCGACCCTCTCATTGCATCAGTTGCATGACCTGATAAAGCCTGTAAGAGATTTTCATTTCATTAGCAACTGTATAAACTCATTCATAATAAACTCGCAACCAACATGAAACTCAACAGATGACAAAATATAAATGTCAACAAAAAAAAGGGCAGAAGATAAGCAAAAAGGGACGCAATTGTACATGGAGATTCAGGAA
Source organism: Striga hermonthica (assembly GCA_902706635.1). Lineage (NCBI taxonomy): Eukaryota > Viridiplantae > Streptophyta > Magnoliopsida > Lamiales > Orobanchaceae > Striga > Striga hermonthica. The sequence continues at coordinate 10,587,332 of CACSLK010027751.1, read as the reverse complement.
TGAAAAATAAGCCAGGTATGCTAATTTTACATGGTAAGATTCCTGCAAAACAATATGATCCAAGGCTAATTTAAGAATCCGTGTTGCATCTAACAGATCTTGCAGCTGAACAGCACTTTTAAGTTTTGTCTGGAGAAGAAATCCAAACTAAGCTGAGTAATCAGAGTAATTAAAAATATTGCCAGAAAATTGGAAATAGAAACTGAATCACCTTGAGCCCTGCAATGTGATTATCCACTTGGCTTATGTATGCAGCAGTCCTTCTAAGGTAAAAATCATCAAATGACTGGCCATTGTATGTAATATTTCCGGTTTTCTGAAAGAAATTAGTATGAACATAACACATTTCCTTTGTCTTCTTCACATCTTACTTCAGTGATCCTTCACATCTAACAAAGTATAGCAAAGAAGTTCATTTTCATATCAGTTTGGAAAACCAACAAGAGTAACATTAACATTAAATGTGTTAATGGGGTATTTATTCAAATCGATGAAGGAAGATCTCGCTGCAGCTTTAGAACTGTAACCCCTTAAAGCAAAACTTTAGAGTGGTAAAATTGACAAAAAATTAAACTTAAGAGCAATCAAAATATTAAAATAAAAATGAAAAAATTAAAATGTCGTCATCTTCTTGAACTAAAAAATTAACACAGTTATAATGAACAGATAAGAGATCTGTTAGCTCCAATAAAATGTATTCAATAATGCAAAAGAAACCAATTACGCAGCCAACAGTAGGTACTGGATAATTAGAACGGTAGAACCCTAATCACGATTTAGCATCTGGATTATACAATGCATTAGCTGAACAAATTAGGTGAAATTGGAAGTATACCTTTTTGCGTTTTCCGATAACCTTAAAGCCACTCCGATCAGACTTGCCAACATTAAAATCGACGGTCGTGATTCCCCCTTCATCCTTGAACGCGATGTGAGTAGAAGCCAGATCTGATTGTTCAAAGCAATGCGTTTTTTATGCCGTTCAAGTGTGTTTCGTGCTGCTTTAGCGGTATGATTGCAGAACTCCATGATCGCTTCTCCTTCAGGGTGCTTACATTTTTACTGCTGCAGTACAATATGCCATTACGAATTGTTTGGATGATAAGACGAGGAAGAAGAGGAGGGTTTAGAGGCAACATCATTGTCAACGGAGTTAGCAATGGGAATTAGAAGCTCTTGATCTCTCTCTCTCTCGGTCCCTTCCAGACATCACGATGGTAGATTTCTCATCGCTCGTAACGCACGGTGCGTACGCAGTGTATGGGCGTGGAAGAAGGGAGTGAGTTTATTTGTGTGTGTTCTTTATTTGGTTTTTTTAATAGTAATTACTTTTTTGGTGGGAGGAAAAATTGGCACCCAAAGAAAATGATTTTTTTATTTCTTAAATCTTCATACATTAATTTTATTAAAGTAAAATATTTTAATACCATTAATAATTTTATTAATTATAAATTTTTTTCTTCATATTCAAAACATGCTTTTAATGAGAAATTTTTTTAATCACTATTAATTTTTTCTCATTATTTTTTATCAAAAGGAGGACGGAGGACGGTGTGAAATTTTGGCTGAGCAGAAGTGAGATTTTGGCTGAGAAGACGAAAATACGAAGGAAGAAGATGATCGAAATCAATGTGAAAGGCGGATGATAAAAAGAGATTTAATAAGGCGTCGGCTTTATCACAATACGTAACAAGCAAACGAATCATTTCTCAAATTTTTAGTTAATTCTTAAAATTTTGTATGTTTATCAAATGCAACGAAAAATTATTATGTTTTATGTTAATTCGTTGCTTTATCTCAGTATCATACTATATAAGGCAACAACAAGTCATTATCGTATATTATTGTTACCTTAGTTAACAAAAAAACAATTAAAATTTCATCTAATGCAACAAAAAAAACTCAAACGCAACGAATTCGTTGCATTTGATATTTGAAGTCCAAATTTAGATTGTAATATGAAAAAAAGAGAGCTAAAGCAACGATTTCTGAATTGCCGTTGCAATAGGCAATCTATGGCGTAGTGTTGTGTACCACGATTAGGACACAAGGTCGCCTATCGAAGGAACTACTCACGAGCTCCGTACATACCACGTGTTCTACGTGAAACGTATATAGAGCCGTGGGAACCTTTAGCCGATTCCGAAGAAAAAGTGTCGCTTATGCTTCACAGCGAGGGCATAGGGGCACCTATTCGGATGAATCACCTGCATCGCCCAAAAGACTTAAACCCACATGTAGCAACCATAGCAATTTCCCACTAGGATGCCAAAATGTCTGCATTATAGTATCGCAAACCCACCTAGGAAAGAAATGCCTTACCGCGTGGAGTTATAAGGTTAGTGTTAGGGGTTGTTCTTCTTGTTGTATTGGTGCCAATTCATGCACGATCCATACATTTTCCATAATGCATGTTTTTGTGACATGCTAACCACATCTTGGTACAGCCACATGCATTAGTAGCCGGGGGGAGCACGTGCATGTTTTTGCTTGCTTTGAATGCCACGAAACACACACAATCACCTACACTAACATGCACACACGTGGATGCCACGCACACAACTCATGCTAGGCCATCATACATCTACAAGAGTACTCACTGCATTAGGCATACTCTATGCTCATGCATTTGCCACATTTTCCATGATACCATGCTCATGCATAAGCAATATCCACACACGTACCATGCTCATGCATACTCTATGCTCATGCATTTGCCACTTTTGCCATGATACCATGCTCATGCATATGTCATATCCACATACATATAATGCTCATGCATTTGCCATTGCTCACGTATATGCCATACCCATTTACGTGCCATGCCCATGCATTTTCCATGATCATGCTTTTGCCATGCTCATGCATGCGGTACATACCATGCCCATGCATGTGCCATGACCATGCATGAGTTCCGCAATCCGCACTACTATTTCATCCTTTTCAAAACAATGTGAGCATTTCGTAAAACCTTTTAACTAATGTGCATGGTCTTTTGAAAAGGATTTTCGCATGGATCTTTTCGAGTCAAAGCGAAGTGCATTCTTCAGACAGCTCAAGAGCTCAGATTGGAATCTACTCACTCCTTTTTGGTTAAGGGACGTCAGGACTTGTTTGAACATCCACATGTTGCCTGAATTCATCAGAGCTGCATCACAATGTTGGGATCTAGTCGACAATGTTTTTCGCTTCATCATGGCAGAAATGTGTCCGAAATTTAAAGAGTTCAGTGCAATTCTTGGTCTACCCAGCGACCGAGGGACAAGGATAGCCATTCCGATTTTCAATTTTGGGACTCCAAAGCAGATGGCCTCTTATCTAGGGTTATCCGATCAAGAGCTCAGAAATCTCTACAAGGACAAGACGATAGTGGGCTTTGATCTGAGGAAAGTTCTACATTGGGCCGAAGCTCATAATCATTCTCACCCCGTTTGGCCTTACTTTATGAGCCTCCTGATTATGCATCTGT
>CACSLK010027751.1:10560280-10573995 GCA_902706635.1 Striga hermonthica | reverse complement strand
GTATGGAAATATAAATAGATAAGCAGCTTAAGTTAGAGATAAATACTCAGCAGATTTATACTGGTTCGGGTACCTTCCCCTACGTCCAGTCCTCAAAGTACTGTCCTTTGAGATTTTCAACTATCAGCTCTTTCACAGATAGAGCAACAACCTTTTACAAGCAAGTGAAGTACCTTCCTTCACTTCAAATCAGATCTTCAAGTTGAGTACCGTCCTCAGCTTGAAATCTTCTGAACAATAGCTGAACTACTGCAGCCTTTTACAAGTTTTCTTTTTCAAAGAAAATGACTCTCTAAGATTCGAAAATAAAGCACTAGTGTTTCTAATGAACACAGATATTACAATTTTTGTGTTCCTTTCACTGGAAATAGTTTTTTAAGCTTTCTCTCACTGAGCACGAGCAGTGTTTCTTTCTCTTAATTTTCCAGCAATTTGCTCTTCCATGGCTTCAGCTATTTATAGGCATGGATCATAAATATGACCGTTGGAGAGCTTTGAATTCTTTCACACGCTGTGCCTTTTTCTTCGAAGCAAAACGGATTTGACAGATCTGTTGAAATCTTATCAGTGATGCTTGAAGAGAGAGAGAGACATGTTGGAGAAGAGGGGCGCCTATCTGCGCAGGTGAGTTGAGGGAGAGAGGGGCCACCGTACTGTCCAAGTACACTTTCCTTAAATGTTTTTTGTCTTTTTGTGCCAAATTTGTCAAATATAGATCTTTAGCATTTATTGAGGAATCTCCCCTTTGTCCTTTAGCTCCCTTTGGGTATCTCCAACAAAAATACTTAGCTTGATGATTAATTTCCATTAAACTATAACATATTAAAAATAATTAATTAAAATTAAGCAAACAAAATTAGAATTAATTTTGCCTTAATTTTCGTTACCAACAAATCTTAATTGAGAATACACCATTTCCAACAATCTCTCCCAATTTAATGGTAATGAAAATGTTTACAGAATTTTCTCTTTATCTGTCTGCTCAGTATGCTCCCCCATAATGTGATACCTATTCTCAGTAAGAATCAAGTTAATAGTACTGAATCATACAACATATGTGTATCAGAGTAATATTAATCATATGTGTATCAGAGTAAATTTAATTATAAATCATATGTGTATCAGAGCTGAATATATTATAAACCATATGTGTATTAGAGCTGAAACTTTGAATTATATATAGATCAGAGTGGAAAGCATGAAGTTCAGCAATACATATGTTTTTCAGATTAGCTGACATATGTTTATCAGAGCAGTAAACTTTTTGGATGCAGTAAAACGTATCAGAGCTTGGATTCAGTAAAACGTATCAGAGCCCCTTTTTAAAACGTATCAGAGCACTTAAAAAGTTTATAGTTTTGGAGCTAATTGATGTTTTCTTTTGAAGATCAGAGCATCTGATTTATTAACTAATTTGGGGATTTGTATCAGAGCATATGATCAGAAGAATATTTTTCAGAGTAGAGGATTTCAATTATGAAGTTCCTTTAGATAATTTTGCTTAAATTTTAAGTGTCTTGTTTTCCCCTTTGATATAAACAAAACATTTTTATGAATCTGACTGACTTAGATTTTATGCAAATAAAGATCATATTTAGCTCAGTAAGTAAGTGTCTGATCAGAGCAATGATATTTTAATGATTAAGTCAAGCATGACTAATATCAGAGCTGATGATTCGTATCAGAGCAATGAGATAACAATAAGAAACTTTTGTTCATTATCAGAGCAGCGAAAAGTCTTTATCAGTATTAGAGCAATAAATAATTATGATCAGAGCAGTAAATATGATTAGTCTCAGAGCTCAAAGTATATAATTAATTTATGAACAGTTATCAGAGCAACGAGAATTGATTAATTTTTTGAGCATAAAATCGATGACAAGAACTAAGTGTCAGATTATAACTTAAGGCAAGAAATCAGTTTAGAATTTAAAGTTCTTCTTTTGCCTTAGTCAGTTTATCAGTTCAGTTAAGTTATAGCTTTAAGAGATAGTTATTTTATAAGGTCAGAGCATATAACTGTACGCAAACAAGACTGAATTTTAATAAACCTTTGCATATATTAAAAAATATTCTAAGTACAGCAAAAAAGTTTCTAAGGGTACATATTCCTACTTTCCTACTTTCTGCGTTCATCCTTCTTCTTCTCTGATTTCTTCTCCTTATCTTTCTCCCCCATTTTGTTTATATCAGAGGGAGAAGGTCCAGTAGAAGGTTTAGGCAGTAGGTGTAGGTTGGTTTGGTTAATTGCTGATAAACGTGCCTTCATTTCAGCAGTTAGCTTATTCCAGTCTTGTTGGCCTAGGGGAGAGAATGGCTTATTGAGTTGCATCTCTGAGGAAATCATTATCAGGCCCTTTGCACACCAAGTTGAGGTCTGCAGCAGTTGGGTGCCAAGCTGATGAAGTACTTTTAGCATCTGATTAGACAGATTCTTCTGATCAGTCTCAACTCGCTGCGCCCTGATATTTGAGAATCTGAAGTCTTGCTGAACTTGGTTTACTTGGTTCTGGACTTTGGCGATTGCTGAGCTGATTGGCTGGACTAACTGGCAGACGTCTTGATGAAGCTCATTATTCTGAACTGCCAGCTTATCTAAGTCTGCTTACAGATTGCCTCTGACCAATGTGGCCATCTGAGGTGCAGTTGGTAGAGCTCGGACAATGGATTGCAATTCAACCAACTGAGTTGCCATGCTCAGCTGGATGCACCCCATTCTCTCAACGAGGGTTAGGGAAGAAGAAGTGGCCTGCATGGCAGCTGCACTATGAATCATTGATTTCAGAGTGGTGAACTCTTTCATCAAAGTCTGAAATTCATTCATAGTTGGCAGCGTGATTGGTTCAGTAGGTGGAGGAATTGGGAGTTCAGTGGGAGGAGGTTGAGGGGTAGAAGTGGAAGGTCTAGCAGATTCCATGCGTTGGAAGAGTTTGTCTACTAGCCTAGATAGGATCTCATCTGAAAAGAGGTTTTTAGATGGAGGTGGAGGTGGTGAGGAAGTTTGGATTATAGGTTATTTTTGTTTAGAAGGGGGAGGAGAGTCCTCTGATAGTTCATTTACATCTTCGACGATAACTTGATCGTGAAGAGTAAGGGTTGGAGTAGGCTGAGGTGCATCAGATGGTATTTGAAGAATACCAATCTGAGAAGTAGAGAGTTCAGAGGGAAGAGTAGAGAAAGGAATTAAAGGTAAAGAGGGGTTTGGGATGTTTACCTCAGTATTGATGTTAGTCTGAGGAATGACTTGTTGCAAAGGTATCTCTTCAGACTGATCTTTGATAGGGGCTTCTTCTTCATGAGCCTTTTCAGGCTGTGAGTTCAACTGCCCTTCACTTTCTTCCTTATCTTCATCCTCGAGCTGAGTAGTGTGCTCAAGCTCAGGAGATTTTGCTGCCTCTGCTTCTCCAGCTCTATCTTCTGGTTTATCCTGAACCACTTCCTTTTCTCCTTCGTGTTGAACCATTCCAGGTTCTTTGGCTCCTCCTTCTTCTTCAGCAATCTCAGCTGCATATTCAGCTGCTATCTGTGCTACTTCCTCAAAGACCTTCTCAGGTGAAGGATTCTCTATCTCTACATCTTCATCAGCAACCTGATTAACTGTTGCTGATGAGCCTCCGGCTTCTCCCATCCTTAGGATAGGTTGTGATCTAATCAGATCAGCAGCCTTAATCCTCTTCCTTCTGTTCAAAGAAATTTCTTCTTCATCATCTTCTTCTGGCACTTCCAGAATCTTGTCTGACTCAGTGTCAGACTCTTCTACTGTGGACTTCTTTCTTTTTCCCAAGTCAGTTCTGGGTCTTCTTGCTGCTTTCAGGTTCTGTAGAAGAGCAGATTCCAGCTTCTTCGATGCTTTCTGAAGGAGGAATTCTTTATCTTTCTCAGAGGCACCCACCTCTTTTGCAGCCTTCTTCTTACTGCATTCAGCTTCTTCAGGTCTTGCTGAAGTTGTCCCTTATGTCAGCACTGGACTGAGTGGATCCACACTTTGATCACACGTCAGATTTAGGAAAATGTTGGCTGTGAGTATTGATGGGGTTATGCAAGTCATATCATCTTGAGGTAGGATACTGAAATGCTCCAGTATGTCTGTGATGAACGCTCCATATGGCAGATATGGTCTCGAGATAAACATTTAGTTGATGAGGAGCACAGGTACGTTGGTCTCTTTATTCTTCAGTAAATGCCACATTAGGCATCTTTCAAACATAGATACAGAGTTCCTGCTGGACTTCTTCGGTATCAAGTATGAAATGACCAAGTGGGGAGCAAACCTTGCCCTCTGATGGAGGAATTTGGTCAACATCTCCCCTTGGAGTTTTTCAGACAGGTAGGTATTAGGCTTAAACTCCCTAATCTTAGCTTCGTCCCCTGCCACCCTCAACTCAGCACCTCTTAGGTTCACCTGAAAGATCTCAGCGATTGCCTGAGGAGTGACCTCAATTTGCTTTTCTCTCACCGTTGTTACGGAGGTATCTGGCACATCTGTTTTAATCTCCATGTTGTAGTAGAACTCTTGAACTAATTCTACATAGGTAATTTTCTGCACGTTGAGAAACATCTCCCATCCTTGGGTTTTAATCCAGGTTTTAAAGGGATCGTTTGCCTTAACGAACTCCCACTCCATGGCTTTAGGCTTAAAGACATAGAGTCTATAAGCGTTTCCATGAGGTCTTGTAGGGGCAGGTCCTTTTCCTTTCGCAGCTGCCTTCCACTTAGTGGGTTTGTTAGTTCTTGCCATTGAATGGTTAGGGTATAGATTGGAGAGATGAAAAGAAGGGTATTTGGAATTGCAGAAGAGAGAGAAAATTTCGCAAAGATAGCAAAGGTAGAAGACGATAACTGTACAGGCGCGTTGCTTTTATAGTAAGAAAACTACCCTATGCTATTACTAATTTACCCTGACAGTAACGGTAATTTTTAAAAGTTACCGTAGACACCTATGTTTTAACGGTTTCAGCTAACTTATCTGTTAAGTTACTGAACGGGCTCATCATTACTTCACCCCTTGGGTGAATAAATGTCAGATGTAGCAGTTATTAGTACACATAGACACGTCGGTGCAAGTATTTAAAATACCTGGACCGGTGAGGTGGCTTTCTTTACCGAATTGGATCCGTCATTCCAATGGCTTCTCTCAGTATACTGAATTGTTCCTTGTTCAGTGCTTTTGTGAATATGTCAGCTAGCTGTTCCTCTGAGGGGACAAAGCTCAACTTGATGTCACCCTTCTGAACGTGATCTCTAATAAAGTGATGCCTTATGCTGACATGCTTCATTCTGCTATGCTGAACTGGATTTTTGGATAGATCAATTGTTGAATTCTTGTCACATTTTACTTCAATTGTTTTGATCTGAATCCCATAATCCTCAATCTACTGCTTGATCCAGAGGACCTGAGCTACACAGCTTCTAGAAGCAATATATTCAGCTTCAGTTGTTGACAAAGCCACTGAGGCTTGCTTCTTACTGAACCAAGAAACCAATCTCTCGCCAAGGAATTGACATCCACCTGATGTGCTCTTTCTTTCTAGTCTGTCTCCCCCATAATCCGCGTCAGTATAGCCATGAAGCTCAAAATTTTCACTGGTTGGATACCATATCCCTGCTTCTACTGAGCTGTGCAAATATCTAGGATTCTCTTAACAGCAGTTAAGTGAGATTCCTTGGGGTTGGACTAAAAACGAGCACAATAGCAAACTGAAAAGTGTATATCAGGCCTACTTACAGTAAGATAAAGTAAATAGCCTATCATACCTCGATATACCTTAGTGTCTACTGACTTACCAGTTGGATCCTCATTCAATATGGTACCTGTTGCCATGGGTGTACTGATAGGTTTGCAGTTGTCCATACTGAACTTCTTCAGAACCTCTCTAGCATACTTAGACTGATTGATGAATATTCCATGCTTGCTTTGCTTGATTTGGAGTCCAAGGAAGAAATTCAACTCTCCCATTAAAGACATCTCAAATTTAGCCTGCCTTTGATCACTAAACTCTCTACATAGATCTTCGTTAGTACTGCCAAAGATAATATCATCTACATAGATTTGTACAAGCAGAATATCATCAGATTTTCTTTTAATAAACAGAGTTATATCAGCTTTCCCTCTGTGAAAATCTTTAGTCATCAAAAATTTAGTTAGTCTTTCATACCAAGCACGAGGTGCTTGCTTCAGACCATATAAAGCTTTTTTTAGTATAAAAACGTGGTCAGGGAACTGATGGTCTTCAAAACCAGGGGGTTGTCTGACATAGAATTCCTCCTCAATAAAGCCATTTATAAAAGCACTTTTAATATCCATTTGGTATAGTTTAAAACCCATAAAACTGGCAAATGAGCATAAAATTCTAATTGCTTCTAACCTTGCCACTGGTGCAAATGTTTCACCATAATCTATACCTTCTTGCTGATTGTAGCCCTGTGCTACTAATCTGGATTTATTTCTGATGATGTTCCCTGCCTCGTCCATCTTGTTTTTGAACACCCATTTGGTTCCTATCATAGATTTCCCTTTGGGTTTAGGAACTAAATCCCACGCCTGATTTCTCTTGAACTGATCAAGTTCTTCTTGCATTTCATTCATCCAGTATTCGTCATGCTCAGCATTAGTAAACATTTTGGGTTCCAGCATGGAGGCGAATGCAACATTTCCAATCATCTTACTGAGCTGACCTCTTGTCATAACTCTGTTCTTGACTTGATCAATGATGTTCTCTTGGGGATGTTCCTTTCTGATCCTCAGCTCTTTAGGCAATCCTTGATTTGCATCTCTTTGAGTGTCAGTAAGGGACTGAGCCTGGGTAGTCTCCTTTACTAAAGGATCTTCCTTGGGATCAAATTGACTGAGTTGCTTTACTCCAGTCAGTGTGGCTTTGAGCTCAGTACAGTCTTCAGATTCTCCTCTTGAATCTGCATGGTTAGTTTCATCGAAATCTACATGTATTGACTCTTCCACAGTATTTGACTTTTTATTAAAGACTCTGTAGGCTTTACTGTGTGATGAATAGCCCAAAAATATAGCTTCATCAACTTGAGAATCAAATTTGCCAAGGTTGTCTTTTGTGTTTAAAACAAAACATTTGCATCCAAATGATCTGAAATAACCAATCTTAGGCTTTCGCCCTCTCCATAGCTCATAGGGGGTCTTTTTCAGTTTAGACCTGATTAAGACTTTGTTCAGTATATAACAAGCTGTACTGACAGCTTCACCCCAAAAATATTTAGGAAGATGGTTTTCAGCAAGCATTGTCCTAGCCATTTCAATAAGGGTTCTGTTCTTCCTCTCTACAACACCATTCTGCTGAGGTGTGCGAGGAGCTAAAAAATCATGGCTAATGCCCTTGGCTTCACAGAATTCCTCAAACAATTGATTTTGGAATTCTCCACCATGATCACTTCTTAGATGCAAGATTTTAAAATCTTTTTCATTTTCAATTTGTTTGCAAAGCACAGAAAATTTTTCGAGGGTCTCATCTTTGCTACTGAGCAAGATTACCCATGTAAATCTCAAAAAGTCATCCACTACTACAAGGATATATCTCTTGCCATCTAAGCTCATAGGCTGTACTGGGCCAAAGAGATCCAAATGCAATAATTCTAGTGGACGTTTTGTAGAAATCTCAGTTTTAGGTTTAAAACTTTTTCTGTGCTGTTTTTCAAACTGACAAGCCTTGCACAATTGATCTTTTTGAAAATTCAGATTAGGCAATCCATCCACAAGTTTCTTTTTGGCCAGTTTGGATAGAAGGTTCATATTTATATGTCCCAACCTTCTATGCCATAGCCAAGAGTCCTCAGTTCGAGAGACAAGACAGATGTCTTGAGAGAATTTTCTTCTCAGATCAAGCATAAAGACATTCTCAACACGGGGAGCAAATAATATTTTATCAGAGGAGACTGAGTTAAGAATGGTACAACCTGATGGTTCGAATACGACCTTCATTCCTTTATCGCACAACTGAGACACACTCAGTGGGTTGTATTTCAGTCCTCTGACCAGTGAGATATCTTCAATCACTGGGTTGGTTCCAACAGATCCACATCCAATGATCTTCCCCTTGTTGTTGTCTCCAAAGCTGACACTGCCATTTCTTTTTCTTTTCAGAGTGATGAACTGGCTCTCATCACCTGTCATGTGTCTTGAGCATGTGCTGTCAATATACCACATTGATGATTTGTCCATGCATCTCAGACCAACCTGCAAATCAGATATCAGTTAGGTTTAGGAACCCATTTCTTTTTGGGTCCCTTTTTGATTTCAGGAGGGCAATAAAAGTCTGCCTCATAATCAAACCTAAACCTACAATCCCTAGTGTGGTGGCTAGGTTTTCCACAGATGTTGCATCCAATCAACCTCTCTGTATACTGAGGATTTCTCATCTGATTGCTTCTGTCCATCCAGGTCTGCCTCTTATTCATTCTCTCAGAGGGGTATCTGTAAAAGTTTCTTCCTCTCTGAGCGCCTAGATTCCTCAGTTGATACTGAGCTGGTCTCTCAGTATGGGAGTATGGACTTTGTCGTTGACTTCTCAAGTGCTGACTTTGACCATACTGAGGCTGTCTTCGATACTGTACATACTGATTTTTCCTCTCAGTATGCTGTTGCTTTTGAGCACGCCTCTAGTTGTACTGAGGTTGAGGTTTTCTTTGTGTTGGTTTTCGGACATGCTGAGGCTGATGTTGTCTTTAAGGTTGCCTCTGAGACTCCTTCTGAGATTGATATCTCTGAAATTCCTCAATCAATTCCCTCAGGTTTAAGCATTCCTGAGTGATGGTCTTTATCTCCCCTTCTTCTGACTTTAGTTTATCCTCATGACCAGGAACTATAGTCAGGAGATCCTTGACTGCATCCTCATGGAAGCTTCTATCTTTCTCGAGTTCTAAAATTCTCCTCTGTAGTCCTTTTAGCTTTGCTGCTGACTTCTTTGCATACTGATATAAAGCAAAAAGTGCAGTATGAATTTCAGAGGGAGTCATGAAGATAAATTGTACCTGAGGTTCAGTGGCTCTGCTCTCAGCCTCGTCTTCAGACTCATCTGAGGATTCTGAGTTAGCTTCCTCATCAGGCTCAGCATCCATAGCCATGAAGCAAATATTGGCTGTCTCAGTACACTCTTCATCTTCAGATGATGAGGAGTCCTCTGAATCACTCCACGTTGCCACCATGGCCTTCTTTTTGAACTTTCTGTCCTTTTTGAGTTTGGGACAGTTGGCTTTGATGTGGCCTGGCTGGTGACACTCAAAGCAGGTAATGGAAGCCTCTGCATCCTTCTTCTGCTCCTTTCTCTTGATAAACTGAATCTTCTTCTTGTGGATTCTTCCACCTTTCTTGAACATTTTCTTCAGCTTTTTGGCTAGCATAGCCATCTCATCTATGTCTGAGTCTTCATCTTCAGATGAATCAGCTTTCAGTACAATGGCCTTCTGCCTCTTGTCCTCAGACCTTCCTTGTTTTTCCTTTTCTTCAAAATTTCTTACCGAAATTTCGTGAGTCGGCAGAGATCCAATCAGCTCATCAAATTTATAGACTTTTAGATCATGAGCTTCTTCAATAGCGGTCTTCTTTGCTTCCCAGCTCCTAGCAAGACTTCTCAGTATTTTCTTCACTTGCTCTTCTTCAGTGAAGCTTTTACCGAGTCTTTTCAGCTCATTGATGATGTTGACGAATCTGCTGTTCATCTCACCAATAGACTCGCCTTCTTTCATCTCAAACAGCTCATAATATCTAAGCTGTTGGTTAATCTTGGACTCCTTGACCTTATCTGTCCCTTCATAGGTAGTCTCAAATTTTTCCCAAATCTCCTTTGCTGACTCGCACCCAGAGATCCTGTTGTATTCAGATGCATCCAACGCACAGTGGAGCATATTGATGGCTGCAGCATCATGTTGCATCTTTCTGAGATCAGCATCAGTCCAGTCCTTTCTTGGCTTTACAATTGTGGCACCTTCCCTTTCTACAGTAGGAGAGTAAGGTCCATCCATGATAGATAGCCATGCATTCATGTTTGATGCTTGAATGAAATTACGCATGCGGTTTTTCCAAAAAGTATAATTTTGGCCAAAAAATAGGGGTGGTCTAGTAATAGACATTCCCTCAGGTAGGATTTGGGTGGTCTCATTACTGGGTAGCTGCCTTGTAGAGTTGTTAGCCATACTTTATGGATCTTTGGCTCAAGATCGGTTAGATCGAGAATAAAAGAGCACAAGCTCTGATACCAATTGTGAGTTCCGAATAGTATGGCGCACAGTTCTAGAAGGGGGGTTGAATAGAACTGATTAAAAATTTAATTTTCTTTTTCGAAAATTCCTTTTATGCAAGTAAATAAGCTTTTTCTTTTAAAAGTATACTGAGCGTCTGATAATTGATCTGCAGTTCCTTCAGTAAGATATTCTTCGATCAGATATAGCGCTTGTCTAGGATACTAAAAATCAAAAATACTTAGGCAAAGTTTTATCAGTAAACAAGGTGCGCTCAGTATGCTAAGTAAGCTTACTGAGGTTATCAGTATAAGTTATTACTTAAGCAGTTTCAGTATGGAAATACAAATAGATAAGCAGCTTAAGTTAGAGATAAATACTCAGCAGATTTATATTGGTTCGGGTACCTTCCCTACGTCCAGTCCTCAAAGTACCGTCCTTTGAGATTTTCAACTATCAGCTCTTTCACAGGTAGAGCAACAACCTTTTACAAGCAAGTGAAGTACCTTCCTTCACTTCAGATCAGATCTTCAAGTTGAGTACCGTCCTCAGCTTGAAATCTTCTCAACAATGGTTGAACTACTACAGCCTTTTACAAGTTTTCTTTTTCAAAGAAAATGACTCTCTAAGATTCAAAAATGAAGCACTAGTGTTTCTAATGAACACAGATATTACAATTTTTGGGTTCCTTTCACTGGAAATGGTTTTTGAAGCTTTCTTTCCTAAGCACGAGCAGCGTTTCTTTCTCTTAATTTTCCAGCAATTTGCTCTTCCATGGCTTCAGCTATTTATAGGCATGGATCATAAATGTGACCGTTGAAGAGCTTTGAATTCTTTCACATGTTGTGCCTTTTTCTTCGAAGCAAAACGTATTTGACAGATTTGTTGAAATCTTGTCAGTGATGCTTGAAGAGAGAGAGACATGTTGGAGAAGAGGGGCGCCTGTCTGCGCAGGTGATTTGAGGGAGAGAGGGGGCCACCGTACTGTCCAAGTACACTTTCCTTAAATGCTTTTTGTCTTTTTGTGCCAAATTTGTCAAATATGGATCTTTAGCATTTATTGAGGAATCTCCCCTTTGTCCTTTAGCTCCCTTTGGGTATCTCCAATAAAAATACTTAGCTTGATAGTTAATTTCCATTAAACCATAAAATATTAAAAATAATTAATTAAAATTAAGCAAACAAAATTAGAATTAATTTTTCCTTAATTTTCATTACCAACAAATCTTAATTGGGAATGCACCATTTCCAATAAAGAAGTGTCACCACTGCCAGATATACGGAGATGTTCCTCATCTGCCGCCGCTCGAGCTGCAAGTGCATGCCACCCCGTGGCCGTTCTCAGCTTGGGGTATAGACATCATTGGGGAAGTTTGGCCATCAGCGTCTAACGGATATAGGTTTATCGTCGTTGCAGTAGACTATTTCTCCAAATGGATAGAGGCTGAGTCATACACCAGTATCACTGCCAAGAAGATGACCAAATTCATCGAGCGCCACATCTTCACATGATATGGCATCCCCCATCACATAGTCTCTGATAACGGAGTACAATTCCAAGGAGAAACCGCAGAGTTGCTAGCAGAACACGGGATTGAACACCACAAGTCGTCGCCCTACAGACCGCAAGCCAACGGCGCAGTCGAAGCGACTAATAAGACCATCAAGAGGATTCTCTCCAAAACAGTTGCTACCTATAAAGATTGGGCCGAGAAATTGCCCTTTGCCTTGTGGGGATACAGAACTTCCATCCGAGGACCTACAGGAGCCACTCCTTTCTCCTTGGTATATGGGATGGAAGCGGTATTGCCAGTCGAGACAGAGTTGAAATCACTGAGGATTATTTTAAAAGCTCAGATACCAGAAGCTGAATGGGCCAGAAACAAATATGAGCAGTTGATGTTAGTTGATGTGAAACGATTGCAGGCCCTGAAAAGTCTTCAAAGATATCAGCAGAGGTTAGCTCGTGTATACAACAAAAAAGTCAGAGGCCAAGTACGGGACATTGAGGAAGGTGATTTGGTGTTGAAACAGTTAAGAGCGACCCATATTGATCCCAGGGGCAAGTTCTGACCAAATTGGGACGGGCCATATGTAGTGAAGAAGGTTCTGTCAAAAGGGACAGTGGAGATCACAGACATGGACGGAAACGAGTTCCTCAGCCCCGTCAACATCGACAAGCTAAAGCTGTACTACATATAAAAAAAGAAAAAGCCTATCAGATCAGAGTCGGCTTGAAAAGCAATGGCAAACAAAGAGTCTTACAAGCTGAAAATCGGAAAACAGCGACTTAGTAAAAATAAAGACAAAAAATAGCCTGCCGGCTCGGCCTGACGAGAAAATAAATGGCAATAAAATACACAAGTTGAAAACCTGCAAAG
Source organism: Striga hermonthica (assembly GCA_902706635.1). Taxonomy (NCBI): domain Eukaryota; kingdom Viridiplantae; phylum Streptophyta; class Magnoliopsida; order Lamiales; family Orobanchaceae; genus Striga; species Striga hermonthica. The sequence goes on along the minus strand of CACSLK010027751.1, from coordinate 10,561,414 downwards.
GCGGCTTGAGACCATCTTAAACTGAAAACCCACAAGGGTGGTTTGATCGACAGGAAAGCAGAGCAGCATCGCAGAATCGAGATACATATCTTCAGACCACAAACTACCTTTGTCCCAAATCTAGGGCATGTTGTTCTATGTTTTAGATGCTGAAAATGAGTAATGAATTTTCACATTATATGTACATGCTGTCTGAAAAACGGCCTAAGCCGATTTCTTTTGTCAAATTATCTAAGGCAATAAAATATTTTAGTTGCATTATTTGTTCATTCATATTCATTTCACATTTTATAAAAAAAAAAGAGCCTGTTGGATTGAAAACCCACAAGGGCGGTCCAGCGAAAAGAAATGGCTATATAAAGAGCCCGGTGAGCGAAAACCCAATATTGGGCGGTCACGCAAAAGTTAGGGCAGTTCGCTTATTATGTTTAATTGAAAATCTGAAAAGACAATTAAGCAGAAGAAATAATGTAACACCCCGCCTGAACTAAATACATCAGAGTACGCGATTTTTCGCAAACAACTGAAATTTTCTGAATAAAACATTTATTTTGCGAAAACTGATTCGGGATGCTACCGTGAAAACTTGATTTTTTCTAAAATACCGATAAAGTCTTAAACTGATACATGAAATCGGTTTTAAAGTCTTATCCGACTGACGCCGGAAAAAATTCTGACAAAAGTTCTGAAAGTTTAGCAGAAACAAGCGTGGCAAAATACAAGTACATAAATCACAAATATCCTGAACAGCTCGCCCGCTCACTCCTCATCCCCGACCCTGCGTCCTGAAAAACATGAAAGATGTGGGGCGTGAGCACTAAAACACTTGTGCTCCGCAGAAACTCATGCTAATGTAAAACATTATAAATAATAACCATATCATGAACTAAGCATATACAACTGAACTGAAACATGAAGCCTGAAACATGAAACATGATACCGGTCTGATCTCGCGACATAAGTCGCGTAACTGAAACATGAACATCTGCCAGCAAAATAATACCGGTTACCATGTGCACACTTTAGTGGGCAGATTAAGGCCACTAGAACCCAGAATGGACCGGCGACCATTCCGAGCGGATCCTGAATATACATACCTCGACCATGGTAGCGTAATTATAAACAATGTAGTAC
>CACSLK010027751.1:10545453-10559330 GCA_902706635.1 Striga hermonthica | reverse complement strand
TGCCGGGCGCGCTGCTGCCGCTGCGTGCGGACAGCGCGGCCACGGCCGGCCCTTGCCGGCCATCCGACAACAATTCCCGAACAAAATGACTTCTAATAGCATGACATGAACATATGAACACATAAATACTGAAAACATGAAGATTCACACATGGGCTTGAACTATGGCCGCGGCGGGCGTGCCATGCACCGCCGACGGCGTGGTGCCGTTCTTCGACCGAACCTCAACTTATCTCGGCAATTCTAACCAAACTGAAAATGCTCAATAATTTACTGAATCTATCACATGAAAATGCACGAGAATAATGAACTCAATATAACGAGCAAGAAGTACGGCCCGTGGTGCGCTACGTGCGCAACCACGTCACCCTTGGCCGTAACATTGCTACCATGACTTGTCATCCGAACATTTCAAATATAACTGAACTTAAACATGATTTACTGAACATAAAAATACATAATGGTCGAAGGTTTGAATTTAACATGCAATAACATGCGAGTGGCCCGTGGTGCGCACTAAGTGTGCGACCACAACCCTTCGGCCAAGGCACTACCATCATGACTAATTATCCGAACATTTAAGCTAATCTAAACATGATATTGCAAATAAAAGTTAAACATGCAAGAATGGTTTGGAGAATACAAATTATAACATGACATGGGGGCGAGGCTACGACTTCTCGCACGGCACTACACATGCATGCCCAAACGGGAGAATCGAACTAAATGAACATGATAGGCTCGGTCTACAAACGACGGGAACTTACCTCTGATAAGCTCCGGAGGTTAAACTCTCGAACTCCCGTGCTTGGCCGTGACTTTCTGCGTGCGGGCGTGCGTTGGCTTGCGGTGCGGCGACTGCTTGCCGTGCGCGCGATAGCTCGGCGATAGGTTACGGCGATGTGTGTGGGACTCTCGGCAATTGCTCAAAGATAACGCTCAAATAAAATCCTCACAGCTCTCTCTATATCTCGGCACGTAGAACATGAGAGGAAAGAAGATGGAACAATCTCTCCAAATCCTTACTTATGGGCGGCCGAACGCAATGAGGGGGGGGGGGGAAAGCAAGGATGGTCAAAGCTTTGGACACATGGCACTCATGCATGATGATGCCAAAGCTTTCTTGTCTCAAACCGCACGGAAAAAGGAGAGAATCTTGGACCAAGGCCGCGCGGTTACACAAGAGTCTTGGACATAACAACCACTCACCCAACACACGGCTATAGGACAAAAATGGAAGGCATCTCATGAGCAAGACACCAACATGCTACTTGACAAAACCGCTCGGCAATTAAGGGCTTGGAATAGCAAAGATGCTTGGACAATTCCTCACACACACGCACGACAATTAACAATAAGCTTGGATTAATTAACACTTAATCCCTTAATTATGTTTAATTATACGATCAAACATAATTCTTAATTACCAAAATTATTCCGGACGTAAATGGTACGTCGAAAATATTTTCCGGTAATTTTGACTGAAATAACTGAAAATAATTAATTCCGAAAAATAATATCGGAACTAAAATATAACTTATACTGATAAATAGTCGGGATATTACAAATAAGGAAGAAATGTTTCATATATCAAGCAAGTTTGGTTTGTACATCATCAACAAGAAAAAGCAAAAGTCAAAATACAACCGGCAACCCTAGCCTACTCATCGACCTCGTCCTCGGAAGTAGAACTCGGGCTGGGGACACCGCCTCGCTCGGCCCACCGCCTGTCAGCTCGATGTCGCATCTGGGCAAGCTCCGCCTCTAAAGTCTCGACTCGACGCCTCTCCACCGCTAGTACCCATCCCCGGTGATGTCCGGGTGCTCCTCAGCTGGTATAGAAGAAGTCCAGAACAGACAAGTGGGCAGGTGAGGAGGAATGAGCCGGATAACAGGGATGTCGTAGCAATCTATGACTCGCTCCACGAAATACCACACTAAAGCCATAGGGGACTCCATCAGAAAGCGGCATCCTACTAATCGAGCTGAAGCAGTCATGGCCTCTGACCACTCAACAGTAGGTCCCCAAGGTGAAGAAAAGTCCTGATACAAGCGCGAGTCAGTAAATCCTTTGTCACAAAGGAGAGAGAAATCTGAAGTGAAGACGGATACCTGGGTCTGTGTGAACTCAAGCAAGCGTCGTCTGGCAGCCTCCAGGCTGGTCTCTACATCCGTCCAGGATACCATCCAGGAAGTGATCCTGGGGAACCCTGGGTAGCTGGCAGCATCCTTCCTCACTGGAGGAGGAAGGAAGCCATGCTCATAGGTCCACGCCTACACGGAATAACATCAAGTCAAGAGCGTATTGATTGAAGTATAAAGGAATCAGAATATCAAAAGAGAATGTTTTCTAACCTGAAGAAGAACAGGGGAGCATAGCAGATCCTTGCGCTGCTCATGAGCGCACAAGTCCAGGGCGTAGTACATCTGAGCCAGCCCTGCTCTGGCCCAGTCCAAAGTGGAAACAACAGCTAAATCAACCAGGCTAGGAAGAAGAGCCCAAAACACCTCGCTGTTCACCCTAGGGAACAACACCTTCGTCAAGGCGAATAACAAAAAAGCTCTAGCAAATCTCCGCACATCAGCGTCCTCAAGCACCTCTCTAACTCTCCCTAGCCAGTAATCTCGCAAGTGGTTCGCCGGGAGCGAACCGTCAGCTCTCACAACCCCAACCAACTCTCTGACCATATCTCGATCTCGACCAGACAACTCGAACACGCAATTGAAGTGGATCACCGTGCCCGTGAACGAGAGTCTGGTGAGTGCAGCAAAGTCGACGGGAGTAATGGTGAACTCCCCGGTAGCCATGTGGAAGGTATGAGTGGTATCGGACCACCGGTCCACCAGTGCAGCAGTGACCTCAGGAGAAGAGCGGGGGGCGGCCACCCGTAGATGGCTAAAGAAGGTACCAAGGCCAGTTTGGTCGACCAAGGCCTTTACGGCCTCGAAAAGACGGTCGTAGAACTTGCGGACATCCTGCAAGCTCCCGGCAGTCTTGTGCAGGGGACGACCCTACACAAAGTTCATGGAAGTTTTAATTTTTGTAAAATTTATTCCTCAGTCATTTTATATTCTTTTTTAAATAAATAGCACATATAAATCACATCATTTCATTTAATAAAAAATAATAATAATAATAATAATAATAACAAATATAAAATAAAGCATATATGGCATTTATTAAATATGTTGCATGCAAAATCACATAGAATAATAATTTAAAAATAAACAGGAATAAAACACATTTTAAGGTCTCTAATCCTAATTTCCTAAAGTTCGCATGCAAAAGGATAAACTCTAATTGTTCTTTTTATTCGCAGGCAGTCCTAGTTAAAGGAAAGTCACAGAAAATATACCGGAAAATTGAGCGAGTGCTCGTGTGGGCGCAGGCTCGAAGGAATCACGTCCCCCAGATGAAGGCCTCTATAGTCCTCGTCAGCCCTCAGGCCGTACATCTCGCCAATTGACAGAAAGGCTAGAGCCTCAGCCCCCTTCGCTGGTGGTACCAGTGCAGGAGTCGGGCGACGGTTGTGTTTCCCGCTGGTTTTTAGCATTTTAGCAGAAATGCGAAGTTATTAAGGCAAATAATACAGAGAAAGTCAGAGGAAAGAAGAAGGAGAAGGCACGAAAACTGCTGGAAAAACGGCAGAATTTATAGAAATTCGAGATAAGCTGTGCGGCTTATCTCCAGGCCTGATAAGCCACACGGCTTATCTTTTTAAACCGCCTTACTGAGATAAGCCTCACGGCTTATCCCGCGCTTTTTCAAGGTGTCTCCGCGTATTCCACCTGCAAAATTTCCTTTTCAGCCTAAAACTTTCAAATTTATGCCAGAAAATTCAATTGGGCCCCAAAAGCTCTAAATTGCCCAAAATTCATCCAAATCCGGCCCTCGAGCCCCAGATTATCCCGAGATAAATACTCAAAATCCTCAAAATTGACCAAATCGAGCTTTCAAAAGCACAATTGAGCCTTCAAAAGCCCTGAAAATCCTCCCTCAAGACCCTGTGTCACTCCAAATCAGCGAAGACAAATCCAATCAGCCTCAGGCGATCTTCAGTAACCGATCAGGTTTTCGATTCTTGAGTTTCTCCAAATCAGCGAAGGTAGATCCAATCATCCTCAAGCGATCTTCAGTAACCGAGCAGGCTTTCGATTCTCGGGTTTCTCTAAATCAGCGAAGGCAAATCCAGTCAGCCTTAGGCACTCTTCAGCAACAGAGCAAGCTTTCGATCCTTGGGTTTTCTATAAATCAGCAAAGACAAATCCAGTCAGCCTCAGGCAATCTTCAACAACCGAGCAGGCTTTCGTTCCTCGAGTTTTCTACAAATCAGCAAAGGTAGATTTAGTTAGCCTCAGGCAATCTTCAGCAACCGAGCAGGCTTTCGATCCTCGGGTTTTCTACAAAATTAGCAAAGGAAAAAACAGTCAGCCTCGAGCAACCCAAAGCACACTCTGGGCCATCAAGCCTCATTTACCAGCAATCCTCGGACGATCGGTCCCCGAGAACAGGTATAACGCTACAACCTTTGTGGCTGGCCCGTGCTTTCATCGTGCGACCAACACGAGCCGCACAATGACTTGTTCGGACCCGTGTTTCCCACACGAGGGGCAGCTGTGAGCACGATGCCTTTTGGCACCGTTCGTGGTCCGTATTCAGGTCACGAACTTGGCTCTTTTCCGTTTCTTTTTGAACAGACTTCTTCGAGGACCTTATGCAAAGTCATTTCACTTAAAATTAAGTGAGATTGCATTTTTGGTAGATAAGCTGCACGGCTTATCATAAGCCTCACGGCTTATCTTCTGCCAGGATTGCTGATGTGGCACCTCAATTTTTGTGAAGCTTCTGAGAACCAAGAGATAAGCCGCACGGCATATACATATGCCTCACGGTTTATCTTTTGGGACGCGTGTCCCTCAGTTAAGCCTCATGGCTTATCTTTCGTACTATTTCGCTTTGGCCATTTTTCTGACACACCGTCTCACCTGATAAGCCGCACGGCTTATTTATAAGCCGCACGGCTTATCTATAAGCCTCACAGCTTATCTCTATAAGCCGCACGACTTATCTATGATCACCCGAGGCCTATAAATTGAGACCTCGAGAACAGTGTTCGGGGGCAAGAATTAAGTAACGAAACTCTGCGAAAATCTCTCTAGAATTGTAAACAGAATACTTTTAACCTTAAAACTAAATTAAACACTTAATTTGTTAGTTTTAAACTTGTTTTTGACTCTTCTCATCTCCTTTGCTTCAAGAGAGGATTCTACACTTGCTTTTGGGTATAATTTCATCTCTTTCTATTTATGTTCATTTATTTGTGTATATTATGTGATTTTTGGTCTAATATGTATATAAATGTTATTATTACCATTATTATTTTGATTTCATTTTGAGCATTATATGCATATGTTATTCTTTTCTTATTCCCTTTTGGTTCACCTTTTTTGAGCCATTTTGCTATTTAATTCATATTAAATGGGATTTATGCCATTAATCATTTATTTTAGCATTAAATATGTTGATTATTGGTGGGTTTGATTTATTTTCTTTTCTTTGATTTTGTTCCTACGATTTTGACTTTTATGTAGTGGCCCCAAAGCTTTGCTCACTACACCATAAATTGCCTGTAGCAACCCCTTGAAAGTGTTGCCTAAAGCTGCTAAAATGTTGCCATAGAAGATTAGGCAACACTTTTCTTAAAAAAAGTGTTGGTTTTTTTGCCGTTGCCATAGGTACCCTTTGACAACACTTTATATATTTTTAGCAACACATAAAAAATGTTGCAACAGGTGTCAGTGGCAACACTTTTATGGCCTTTGGCAACATAATTAGGGTGTTGCCAATCGGTAAAAGCGTAACAAAGTGTAACGTTTTGGACAACAATTGCAACACTTTTATGTACAACTGCAACACTTTTATTGTAACGTTTTGATTAACATTTGCAACACTTTTGTACTTTTTTGCAACAATTTTTAATAACACTTTAGATAGAAATTGCAACACTTATACATGTAAATGCAACACTTTTTTAGACCGTTTCGTTTCAATTGCAACGCTTTTTGATACTGTTTCATTTCAATTGCAACTCTTTTTTGAAGCATTTGCAACACTTTCATAGTGAAAATGGATAAAAACTCTTTTGTTTTATTATCTATTGCAACACTTTTTTACAATAATATAAATAGAAAATGCCATCTTTTTTTATAAATCCAAACACCTAGTAATAGTATCTAAACAAACATATTCAAAGTATCCAAAAATACATAATACAGTCACAAAACATAGAAGTACCCAAAGTATCCAAATCCGAACACCTAATACTTCAACAAAATATATCCAAATCTACTTGTTCACTGTATCCTCAACTTCTACTTGCAATTGGCTTCTAATCTTGTCCGTCAACTCATTAACGTACTCATTGGAAATGTCTTCCGCCGACTTCACTGGCTGCATTGATTTCTTAGGTAATACACGCCTACCAATAAGCCAAGATGATCCGTGAGATGTATCACCAGAAAGAAGTTGCTCGACACTTTCACTGTGTAGTCCAGATGAGCACATATCTTGGATTGTAGACTACAAAAAAAAGAAGTCGTCATGAAAATTTTTCTTTTTGAAATAAACTATAAAATCCTATGACACAGACTTACAATTCTGCAATTTACTTCAAATTATACAGCAAACAGAAGTGTTGAATTTAGCATTACTACTCAGGAATTCATATCCAACATCATAAACAACATTTCAGTGATTAATATGAACATTTTTTAATTCAACCACCAATTGAATGCCTCAAATAAAGTTCATTTCTTACTCGTGCCTTTTGTATCACATGGATCCCATTAAAAGAACATTAGCTAAGTGAATAAAAGTAAAAAGAAACAAAAAATTCCAATGAATACAACATTAGTCCAAATATTCTGCGTACCACCTAATTATTTCTCACCTGACTGTAACATTAAACAATTAGTTCCCATAATTAACCATAAATATAAAGTTTTCAGCAAATAAAAAAATAAGTGCCAGCAGCTGCTGGCACACCTAAAGTGCCAGCAGCTGCTGGCACACCTAAAGTGCCAGCAGCTGCTGGCACACCTAGCCATAGACCAGAAAAAGTAATCATTTCCCAGAAGAATTCTATTTATTAAACAAAGACATGGAATAAATAAACACTCCAAAAGTACATGGAATAAATAAACACTCAAAAAGCGATAAACAAGAATAGAGTTTCTGTGACACAAAAGGAGGATCATAGACTTCTCTACAAACACTAACTGAAATATATAAGAATATAATTTTAACCACGGTTGAGAAGCCACGGAAATAAAATTTCACCAACCATTTCAAGAAATCATGTTAAAATACCTATGCTAAAGTAATTATAAAAGACTCCCTCATAGCTCTTGATAGTTAATATTTGCTGCCTTTTTCCTTCTTGATAGTTCTTGCAACAACTGCATAAATTCAAATTTTAAAAAATATTAGTTAAACACCTTCAAATTTACAGTACTAAATAATAGAATGTCACTAACCATAACGGGTTCCAATAATAAAAAAAAAACTACCATGTCCCTCTAATCCTGTCCCCTTACTTTTAGATCTCTACTAAGTTTTCCAGTCAAAGCCAAAAGAAACATGGTCTTGCCTGCAAAATTCAAAATTAGACTATTGGAAAAGGAAATTGTGAACAGTAGCAGATTTTTCAGCACTTAAGCTAATCAATCAAGTTGAACTTACTTTTGAGGCTTGATGATGCGACTAATGTTATTAAGGATTCTTAATTGTTTCTTTCTAGTGGGAATAATGTGAAGATAATTTAAGAATCCCTTCAAAAACAAAAAGTACATAATGGCAAGTAATGTTAAAATGGAAGGCAAATGTAGATTATGTAACAGATACACAGAAGCTTTTTATACCTCTATAGTATTAACAGAAAAGTTGAACAATGAAGGCAACACTCTGCTTCAACATAAGCTTCAGCTTCAACATACAAATGTTCAAACCGAACTTTAATACTCGGCATAGGAATTCCAACTCTGTATTCACATAATCGTATAATCAAACACATAAACAGCAGAGAGCAAAACAAAAAAATTACTAATCATGAAGCCATACTGATCAATTCGATCCTTAAGCTTGAGCAAGAATTTCTCATTATCTTACGAAAATATATAAATAAATTGACCAACTTTTCACAACTTAGAACCAAATAACAAAAAAATGACATGACCATTCTAACAATCTATTTATGTAGAGCATCTCAGTTCCTATTAAATAGAATCCCCTGCTTGTCCCCGTGCCCAAAGTAAAAGCCAAATACAAAAGCCAAATAAGAAACCTTAAAAATACCAATACACTTTTGTGAAGAAATTGAAATTTTAGCGATTTAACCAGAATCAGAAGCTCATTGGTCAATCATATCTTTCTTAGGAATTTCTGAGTACTTCCACGCATTCAGAATGTTTTCATCAAGTATGAGAATAGTACAACACAAATGCAAATAACCAAATTAATTTTTAACATAATACAACACCTAGTTTCTTAGGCAAAATGCATATAAGGAATTCCTGCGATGGTGAAACAAACTACACAACACATGGCCCCTTACATAAGACAATGAGGGCATCATGCCAGTATTCACAGAAAAAAAATGAACAGGAAAAATGCAATGAACATAAACACTTAGCCAACCAAAAGGTATAATTCAACAAAAGAAATCTCAAATCAGAAACTGTATGGATGAATGGAGGCCAGCAAGCAAGCAAATAGAAAGGGATGGAGGGAACATACTCTCAATTGAAGCAAATCTGATACAGAAAAGCTCATTCTTTAATTCTCCATCAGGAAAGTCAGCAGCATGCCATACACAAGATTTTTCATTGCCTTGATGCACTTGGACATGAATTGATGGCACAACTGAAACATTCAGATCAATTTCATTGCGTTGATGCACTTGGACATGAATAGAACCTAACTTCCACTAGCAATTACTTCAATTCGAACACAAGATTCCGTCAATAGAAGCATATAATCAACCTCAATCTCCCAAAAAAACTCGAAATCAAAACAGAACAAGAAAAAAAAAAATTCGATAACATACACGGACAAAACCCTAACGTCACTTGAAATTGACTGTAAAAATAGAAAAAAGTAACTCACTAAATCGTCGTCCTCCTTATCGTCCTTCTTCTTGGGGTCCTTGGAAGGAAGCTTCACCTAATCGTCCGTCCAACATCTACACACCACACAACAGCCGCTGCGACAACGACGATGACACTGAACGGAGAGAGAGACGTGGTGAAAGTCACCTCTGCAATGCCGATGACGTTGAACGGTAGTGAGAGACCGAAAGAGAGACAGAGAGAGACTGAGAGAGCCGAGAGAGAGACCGAGAGAGACGGTGAGAGAGGAGAGACTGAGAGAGTCGACAGAGAGAGAGTGACGAGAGAGAGAGTAAAAGCCAAACAAAAAAAAATATCAAACAATTAAGCTACAGTGAGACAAAATGGGGAAAATTTTTAGTTTATCCTATTCGTTTTTGCAACACTCTTGCATAAAAATAGAAAAAATGTTGCAACAAGTATATCAAAAATCCATATTCATATCTAATGCAACGCTTTTCTAAATGTGTTACTATAGATTCAATTTTTGGCTAACCTATTGCAACACTCGAGGGCAACACTTTGATTATATGTTGCAACAGGGCATTTATGGTGTAGTGGCTTAAGGCATAAATCTACTAATCTAAATAGGAACTCTTAATAAAAATCCCTTTTTATTTATTTTTGATTCATATCTTAAATAATGATTTTGTTTATTTTGTTCCCATGAATTTAATATTATTTAGGTTGGTTCTAAACATTTAGAACCCTAAAAATTCCTAAATAAATTAAATAGGAACCTTTTACACTTTCTTTGATTATTTACATAATCACTTTAATTTTATATATGTTATATACATATATTTGTTTTATTTTATAAATATTATATACATATGTACATTTATTTTATAAATGTTTTATCCAATGATTTGGGTTTCCAAGGATTGGTCACAAATATTATTTTGGATCATAGGAATTGAAAAGTGTCCAAATAGAATTTCTTTTAAGTGATTATTCATATTTTCACTTTTTTTTTATCTTTATTTTATTTAAGTTATTCATATAACTATTTTTTTATCTCTTTTCAAAAACAAAAACCCAATCAAACTAAATGTGGAAAATCCCAACATGGCAAATCCAAGGATGTTAACCATTTTGTAAATCGGGCCTTAATCACATTAGTGGTTATAAAATCTAAATTATTTAGGCCCCGAACTAATATAAAGTGGCTTGAATAGGAATTATGACCCGAATCGGTTTAATTATTTATGTTATTATTCATGTCATCATTTAATTAATTATCATTTAATTTATTAATATGTTTATGTTTATCAAAAAGACTTAGAATGTATGTTTAGGTTCCCCCACGAACGAGGTACCAATTTACCTCGGGATAACCGACTCACCATATTATTGTTATATATATAAAATCGAACCAATTTAATTTTTATAAATAAAACTCGAATTGCCATGTTTTTACCCGTGTTTGTGAGAGTGGTTTCAAGGTTGATCGAACCTTGAAATTACCATATTTGTGGTTATTAACTAATTTCTATTTTGTAGGAATTTTAGTTAGGTCATATGAATTGACATTTTTATTTATTTACGCTTTCAATATTATTATTGTCATTGCATATAGATCCAAATCGTGTATTCTAGGCGATTGTATCCCGATTTCCCATTTTTAATCAAATGTATCTCCATAGGGTAGTTTGTTGTGAGGTGATGTAAACTTTGAAAATTATTTATCTATTGCATGTTTAAATTAATTGAAATGAACTTAGGCTTTGTGTTTGATTCAAAAATCCTATTTCCAAGTTAATAAGTGATTCGTCCCGAACCCGTTTCTCTTTTTGTTTTTAATTTTCCAATCGAGCTGAATCGGGTGGCGACTCCGTTTTCAAAAATCAAACGATTTTGGTTTTCACAAAACCCGAAAAGTGGCGCGCTTCACAGCGTGATACTTAATAAAAGTTTCTCTGAATCTTTCGTGAAAAACTGCTCGCCCGCTCACAGCAGCCTTCTTAAAGAAAGACCTATCAAAGTACCAGAGGAAATTCATTAATGGCATGCATAACAAATAATCCTGAATACCTTGGAACCCATGCCAACGATATTCTTAGTAAGGTTCAGAGAAATTTTATAAAAAGCTTTAAAGACAATGAAGTTTGTATCAATAGTATCATGTCAGTAAATTATATCTAACATAAAAATATCTTTGACTTGCACTTTTGTACAGTCAACACAACAAAAAAAGTCTTAAAGCAATATACATGTGGAAATAAAAAAATTCTAGTATCCTTAATCAACTTTTTAGAATAGTTTTTGGGATTAAAATAATCCAAATCAATAAAATGCTTCTAAAGATTATCGATCGCTTAGCTCTATTGATCTTCGGAAGCATTCAATTAGTGAGCTATTACATTAGGTGTTATCCATATAAGCCACATCATGTAAGCCCTAAGAAGTTAGGCATTCTCAGTTAGGCATTATGTAGTGACCATTATCATTAGGCATTATCCATATAATAGACACTTCATGTAAGCCCTACAAAGTTATACATTCTTAGGTACTACATAGTGACCATTATCATTAGGTGTTATCCATATAATAGCCACATCATATAGGCCTTAAAAAGTAAGGCATTCTAAGGGAGGCACTACATAGTGACCATCATCATTAGTCGTTATTCACATAAAAGCCATATCATGTAAGCCCTAAAAAGTTAGGCTTTCTTAATTTGGCACCATATAGTGATCATTATCATTAAGTGTTACCCATATACTAGCCATACTATGTAAGCCCTAAAAGTTAGGCATCCTTAATTAGGCACCACGTAGCGACCGTTGTCATTGGGCATTATTCATACAATATCCATATCATGTGTGCCCTAAAAAGTTAAGCATCCTCAATTAGGCACTACATAGTAATTAGGCATTATTTGTATTATAAGTCACATCATGTAAGTCCTAAAAAGTTAGCCATTCTTAATTAGACATTCACAATAATTATCATTTGGTGCTATCCATAAATTAGCATTTGGCATTTACTGTTGATTCAAAAAAGCATCGAGAGGTGATAGTGTGGAGATTGATAAAAGTAGAAACTAATCCAATGTCACCGACCTTGCAACCTGATATAGAGATCATGATCAAATGAAGTTGTGTAAAACTAAAGAGATCATCCATTTCTGTGATTAACATTTTCCACCGGAGGGAAAAGGAAATAACAAAGCATTATTTTTTAGACTGAAAATTATGGACAGAATCATGCCATGTGTCATGATGGATGATAGGTAAGTCCTAAATATTTTTCCATTAAAGATCCAATCATAATTAGGCCTTGGGATTGGGGCTTTGCAATGAACTGCCACGGTAATAAGGGTATATGATAACAGTAAGTCTTCTATCATAGGGACTTTTGAAGCAAAATTTGAAGTTAAAGGGGTGAAGTCCTAAGTTCTATTTACTGTAATCGACATACCAGTTACCTTTTTCCAACTATTAGGGTGCCCATGGTTTCATAAGTTGGGGGCGTACCATCAGTGCTAAAAAGTGAAATTGCCTGTTGGGGATAAAATTGTGACTGTGCAAGCCGATGAGTCTTCTAGCATAGCGGGAGCCGTAGATACAAAATGTCCATGAATGGTTTTCAAGTGGCTATATCCCGAAGAGAAGAAAAGTATATAGCACTAGTATGGTTGCAGTTCTAAGCACAATTATGTTAAAGGAAAGGGTTTAGGGAAGAAAGAGAATGACATCACTCAACCCATCGTCTTTCTGGTATAGAAAGATACTAAGGGCTTGGGCTTTTAAGGTAAGTCAAAAAATAGAGGAAATGTGAAAAAAATATTGCTTCCATTTTTATGAGAGCCAAGGAGAATGTGTACGATGGACACGTTGAGATGATCAAAGTCGATGGGAAGCATGTCTCTGGCTTTGAAATTTTTGGTGATATGGTAAACTTTTCAGCTCACCTGTAAGGATTTGGAGTCAAGATATAAGAGGAGAAAGAACTTGAGACAAAAGGTAAAGGTGATAAATCTATTTATTATGAGGAGAAATTTGATGTAGCTTTGGATGCGATCACTCAAGCTGTAACACCCCGACTTACTACTATATCAGAGTACGCAATTTTTCGCAACTTGCTGAAATTTTCTGAATAAAACATTTATTTTGCGAAAACTGATTCGGGATGCTACCGTGAAAAACTTGATTTTTCTGAAATACCGATAAAGTTTTAGACTGATACATAGAATCGGTAATAAAGTCTTATCCGACTGACGTCGGAACAAAAATCTGATAAAAATGTACTGAAAGTTTTTAGCGGAAATAAAGGCGTGGCAAATTATAAGTACATCAATCATAAATGTCCTGAACAGCTCGCCCGCTCACTCCTCGTCTCCGACCCTGCGTCCTGAAAAACATGAAAGATGTGGGGCGTGAGCACTAAAACACTTGTGCTCCGCAGAAACTCATGCTAATGTAAAACATTATAAATAATAACAATATCATGAACTAAGCATATACAACTGAACTGAAACATGAAGCCTGAAACATGAAACTGGTCTGATCTCGCGACATAAGTCACGTAACTGATAACTGAGTCTCGCGACATAAGTCACGTAACTGAAACATGAACGTCTGCCGGCAAAACTAATGTCGGACACCATGTGCACACTCTAGTGGGCAGATTAAGGCCACTAGAACCCAGAATGGACCGGCGACCATTCCGAGCGGATACTGAATATACATACCTCGACCATGGTAGCGT
>CACSLK010027751.1:10527927-10543671 GCA_902706635.1 Striga hermonthica | reverse complement strand
GGAGTTACCTCTTGATAAGCCCTAGGGACTAAACTTCTCGAACTCCCGTGCTCTCGGCCGTGACCCTTCGCGTGCGTGTGTTACGTACGGTGCGGCGGACTGCTGCTGCTTATGTGCGAGAGCTCGGACGTGCGATGGCTCTCGGCGGAAGCTAACGCACAACACTCACAAAATCTCACTATGACTCTCTAACTCTCTCGGCACTTAAGAAATTGGGCGAGGAAAGAAGTTGGAAAAATTCTCCAACACTCTCTTATAGAAGGCCGAATGAAAAGTTTAGGGAGGAACATATGGTCAATGGCTCATGACACTTGTCTTGCATGCTAGAAGATGCCACACACTAAAAGCCAAAGTGGCATGCAAGTCTTGCCTCATAACCCACGCCAATAAGCCAACAAAAGAAGAGGAGATGCTTAGACAAAACTCATGATATGGGCACGGCATTCATGGGAAAATGTTGGGAGGAATCTTGGACAAACACTAACATAAGGACAAAGGAGATGCACGGCTTTCCTAGCATGACTTGGGCTCCATGCACGGCATTTGAATGGTTTGAAAAAAAAAAAACGAACACTAATGCTCATCTCGTGATTAATGTAAATTAATCACTTAATTATGTTTAATTATCCAATTAAACATAATGCTTAATTACCAAATTATTCCGAACGTAAGCGGTACGTCGAAAGTAGTTTCCGGTAATTTCGACTGAAATAACTGAAATAATTAATTCCGAAAATAATATCGGAACTAAAATATATACTTGTACTGATAAATAGTGGGGATATTACACAAGCGTCAACCAAAGTGCTGACAAAGTGTTTAAGTTTCAAACCAGAAAATGTGGCCATGGAGAAGGTACAAAGTAAGGCCATGGAAGTCATGAAGCTCTTTGCTAAAGACAAAGTCAAGATAATGTCAGATCCAATGGGAGAAGTCCTCTTGCATCTGAGTGTTTTGAATTCCACTACCACATCGAAAGAAGTAGCACGTGCGCAAGCTACAACCGAATAAGAAATTCAAGGCCCTCCACCTATGGAGGATGATGAAAATTATGTAATAGATGTAGCTTCTATTTTTAATTTAACCTAGTATTTTATACTCATATAATTGCGGAATAATTATATTAACTAAGTCATTACTAACTAACATAAATCATAAATCCTTAAGTCTTAATTTATTATTATTATTAAAACTTAAATAGATAATATTATGTTCAAAATTTAATCCTCAAAGTAAAAATAAATATCCATCAAGTCTAATAAAACTACTACAGCAGAATGATAATTCTCTCTCTTGATCCCCATACGGTAGCCCAAAACATCATCACCATCTGAAAAAAAATTGCCACTGAGTGACAAGTAACACACATATCCACGCTCCAAACTTAAAATTAAATATGACATACATGGTTTAAATATTAAATCATGAATCCGAAAATCCACATGGAAATGAAGTAATTTAAAACTTTGAAAAAACGCATGAATAAATAAAAGAGTAATGCAAGAATAAATCATTTAAAAAAGACAATTAAAAATATAAAATAATAACTTAAAAATTTATTAAATATTAAAAAAAAGTTAAACACATACAAAATAATTAAATTTCGAAATTTTAACTTAAACCAAAATAAAACCATAATATCAAAGCTTCATGTCAATATATTACGCTGGAACAGACGCTAGTGGAAAAACCGCAGTCCCCTCGGCCCATGGTGCCACTATGGTCTTACCCAAATAAATCAATATCACAAATGTCTAAGATTGGCCAACTCTCCCATTTACGAGGGAAAAACCGCAGTCCACTCGCCTAATGGGAACGACAAATAAATGAACTCATTTACAGAGGAAAAACTGCAGTCCCCTGCCTAATGAGAACAAACACATAATAAGGGCTCCACACTCACAATTACAAAGGAAAAACCGCAGTCCAATGCCTATTGTGAGGGGTTGCTTTCCAGTTGTCGGAGAAACCGTAGTCCAACAATATCCAGAACAACACACAACACTTAGCCAAAATAAAAATCAAATCCAGTATAAGGGTGCCACTAGGGACTTATCCCAAAATAAATCTCAAATTTATCAAATCACATTTCGGGAGCCACTATGGTCTTAACCCTAAAACCATACTCAAATCCAAATCACATTTTGCAAACAAATTTTCAAACATAAGTTTTCAACGCAAAACATACCTCGTTACTTGTACGAAATCTCAAAATTCGTAAAAAAACACTTGTCATGCTAAAATCCATATGATCAGTAAAAACACGAATTAAAACATATTAAAATGTAATTTTAGTAATAATAATGCAATTTTTATAACATATTCACCATAAAAATTTAAAACTCATGTAAATAAATTATGGACAGATTCCAAGGCCACTTTCAAAATTCAAAATAAATTAGTTTCAGTAGTCCAAAAATTATAAAAAATATCCAGAATTAAAGTTTAACGTGTTACGGTTGAAACGGGACATATTTCATGAAATTCCGAGTTCGGAAACGAAAGATACACACGAAAAAATCAAAGATGTCCAAAACTCCGAAAACACACTGGACAGGTTTCTGTCCAACTTTCAACTTCAAAAACGTAAATGAAAACAATGTTTTCTGGCTAAACACCAAAAATGAAAGTTGTGCCATAATGAGTTAATAAAAATCAGGAACAGGAATTTTATAAAAAGCTTGTATATTGAATGAGAAAAGTCGGAAATACCAAAACAATGTCAAGCTGAGTTTCAAAAACCGATAGTGCAGATGTTTATAATTTGACGAATTTTTCAAGGGGTCAAACGGAAAAATTTCACGAAATACTCTTAATAAAACTTAAAGCCACATAAGTTAAGAATCCAGGAAAATTGGTTTCAAAATTTTTGGATAACCAGATTATTTTTAAACGAATTTTGAAGACAACTGTCCATGCAGCCCCAAATCCGAAAATTTACATGCAACCCTAATTTTTACTTTTCTTCATCAAACCATATAACCAACATAGATAAGCCCCCAAAATCATGTAAATACACATTCATGCAGTCATAAAACATATAATTTCAGTCCATGAATCAATACCACAAAATCATGCAAATTCACCGAGCATAAAATCCAACATTCCAACCAAGCATTCATACCAAACTTTAAGTAAAGAGTATGGTAACGTGTGTTACCTTGGATGCTAAGTCCTAGCGCAACGAAATCACCAAGAAACCAAGATCTTGAGAGGAGCAAAATGAGAGTGTAAGGCTGGAAAGAAATCTCTCACAACAAGCTAAACGCCAACCTAAAAAAAAAGAATCAAGAAACAACTCCACCTTAATTCTAGGATTAACAAACCGAAACTCAAAGTGAAGATAGATTGATACCTTATGGAGAGCACGAAATTTCAGTCTAGAATGGGGAAGAAAACGGACAGCAAGAGGGAATGGAAGGGCTGTTCAAACCAACAAGATGCAACGTAAGGAGATGTGGCCGAAAATCACCACACCCAAGAACCTAACACACACAAACACTTGGTTTTTTTCTTAGTTTTCTTTGAAAGAAGAATGAGAGGAGGGGAGGGAGGCATTAGTTCGAATAAAATGGTGATGGGAGAGAGAAAATTATTAGCTAAAATGGTAAGGAATGGTTGTAAGGTAAGTGACCAAAAAAAGGAAACCTTACCATGTTAAACTTATACAATATGGTAATTCTAGGTATGGCAAGTTTTCTTCTATGGAAATAAAATAAAAATCCTACATCAAATTTAAAACAAAATTCGGCCAAGTTGGGGAAATATAGAATAAAATTGTGGTTTAGGAGACTCGAACCTATGACTAAGCGAGAAAGGATAAACGTCTTAACCATTGGACTATATGTGTATTTACTTGCATGTTAATCAAATTAAATAAGTTTTTAATGTTCACATGCCACATGAATTATTATGTATAAATATTTATTAATAAAATCATGGGGTATTACAACCTTCCCCACTAAGAAAAAGTTTCGTCCTCGAAACTTGAGGACCAAGAAAACACGAAACACTGAAAAGGCAAACAAATGTCAATTTATTCATATCAAGAAAATCATCCATACACATCAAGTTCCCTAATCTACAAACAAGTCGGGGTACTTCTCGCGCATAGACTTCTTAGTCTCCCTTCAAACTTCTGGTTGCGCCACATAACCTTGACCAGGGGTATTTCCTTTCTTCGTAGAATGCGCACCTGACGATCGAGAATCTTGATGGGCTTTTTCTCAAAAGTCAAATTGGGCTTTACTTCTATGGAATCAACGGCGATGATATGAGAGAGATCACTGACGTACCGTCGAAGCTGAGAAACATGGAAGACATCATGCACCTTCGCTAGCTCGGGTGGCAAGGCTAGACAATAGGCAACCTCTCCTACTCGCTCCAGAATCTCATATGGTCCAACATACTTAGGGCTCAACTTGCCCTTCCTACCAAAACGGTAGACCCCCTTCATAGGTGATACCTTAAGTAATACCTTGTCACCAACATCAAAAGTCAAAGGTCTTCGCCTGAGGTCAGTATAAGACTTCTGTCTATCCTGTGCAGCTTGCATCTTCATCTAAATTACTCTTACCTTATCAACAGTCTCTTGGATCAGCTCAGGTCCTAGAATCAGTGCATCACTGATATCGCTCCAATAGGTCGGGCTTCGACACTTCCTCCCATATAGTGCCTCATAAGGAGCCATCTGAATACTGAAATAGTGTCTGTTATTATAAGAGAACTCCACCAAGCTTAAAGATCGAATCCAAGTCTTTTAAAATTCTAGGGCATAGGCACAGAGCATGTCCTCTAAAGTCTGAATGGTTCTTTCTGTCTGTCCGTCGGTCGCAGCATGAAAGGCAGTACTGAGCTTCAGCTTCGTCCCAAAAGCTTCCTGAAGTGAGGTCCAGAAATGTGATAAGAACCTCGGATCTCTGTCCGTAACAATCTCTTTAGGTACTCCATACAGTCTAATGATCTCTTGGGTATATGCTTTAACTAGTTGTTCCATTGACCAGGTCTTCCTCATGGGTATAAATCTCGCAACCTTAGTCAATCTGTTGACAATCACCCAAACCGAATCAAATCCACCAGTAGCTCTCGGAAGTCCCATAATGAAATCCATCGAGATTGAGTCAAACTTCCAAGCAGGAATAGGAAGTGGCTGTAACAAACCACCAGGTCTCTGGTGCTCAATCTTAACCTTCTGACATGTTAGACACCTCGCCACAAACTCTGCAATTTCCTTCTTCATACCCGGCCACCAGAAGTGCTTTTTCAAATCCTTGTACAGTTTCGATCCTTTAGGATGCACGGAATAAGGCGTATTATATGCCTCAGTCAAAATCTGTCTCTTAAGCTCAGAATCATTAGGCACACACCAGCGCCCTTCAAACTTCATACTACCATCCGCATGGATCTCAAAACTCTCAGCTCTACCCTGAGCCTTAGCAGCTCGAATCTTCTGAAGAATAGGGTCAACTCTCTGCTTTTCTCTTATCTCAGCATACAACACTGGCTCAATGCTCATAGCATTCACATAAGATGAAACTCCTCCTCTAGGAACAATCTACATCTCAAGACGGTTAAACTCTTCACAGATGTCATCAGGAAGGACCCTTATGAAATTCAGACAATGACTGCTCTTTCGACTAAGAGCATCAGCAACTTTATTTGCCTTCCCTTCTTTATACTCCAAGGACAAATCATAGTCCTTAATCAGCTCTAACCATCTCCTCTGCCGCATGTTCAGCTCCTTTTGGGTGAAGATGTACTTCAAACTCTTGTGATCCGTGAAGATTTTACACGGAACACCATACAAGTAGTGCCTCCAGATCTTAAGTGCAAGGACAACTGCTACTAACTCCAGGTCGTGCGTAGGGTAATTCTTCTCATGAGTCTTCAACTGGCGGGATGCATAAGCTATCACTCTTCCTTGCTGCATCAAAACACAACCCAAACCGTTCTTCGAGGCATCACTGTACACTTCATATTCTACCCCTTCCGTTGGCAATGTTAGCACAGGGGCAGAAGTCAACTTCTCCTTAAGCAACTGAAAGGCCTTCTCACAATCGTCTGACCATAAAAATCTGGACTCCTTCTTCATCAGTCTAGCCAAGAGCTGTGCAATCAGAGAGAAATTTTGCACAAAGCAGCAATAATATCCAGCCAAGCCCAAAAAGCTACGAACCTCCGTCACATTGGAAGGACTCTTCCATTTAATAATAGCCTTGATCTTCGAATGATCAACTTTCACACCTTCTTTATTAATGACTTGGCCTAGGAAAGCAACCTCCTTAAGCCAGAACTCGCACTTCGAGAACTTAGCAAACCACTTCTGCCGTCTCAGAATATCCAACACCAATCTCAGATGTTCAACATGCTCTTCTTCACTCTTTAAATAGACCAGGATGTCGTCTATGAAAACCATGACACAAGTATCCAAAAGATCATGGAAAGTTCTATTTATCTGGTCCATAAACACTGCAGGTGCATTAGTAAGACCGAAAGGCATCACCTCAAACTCATAATGTCCATATCTGGTTCTGAATGCAGTCTTGGGTCAGTCTTCCTTGTTCACTGAAATCTGATGATACCCAGACCTGAGGTCAATCTTGGAAAAGATTCCTGCACCCTTCAGCTGATCAAACAGATCCTCAATCCTGGGTAGAGGGTATTTGTTCTTGATTGTGACTTTTTTTAGCTCCCGATAATCAATACAAAGTCGCATACTCCCATCCTTCTTCTTTACAAATAGAACCGGAGCACCCCATGGCAAAATACTAGGTCTGATGAAACCTTTGTCAATAAGTTTCTGCAGCTGGGACTTAAGCTCTTGCATTTCAGATGGAGCCATTCTGTAAGGAGCTTTAGAGATAAGGGTAGTTCCCAGAACTAGATCAATGGTAAACTCCACATCACGCTCGGGCAGAATACCCGGCAACTCATCAGGAAAGACATCTGGATAATCCCGAACAACAGGAATGTCTTCTAGCTTCACTTCTTTGGTGGTATCCCTTACCCTACAAAGAAAGACTTGATCACCCCTTCGCTGCATCTTCTTCATCTTCAAGGCTGAGACAAGTTTCACTCCTGGCCTTAACTTAAGATTAGAGTAGGACACCCTTCTTCCTTTCCGATCTCTCAGAACTACTTTCTCATCACGGCAATAAAACACAGCCTGGTGCTTCTTCAACCAGTCAATGCCGAAGATCACATCAAACTCATTCATCGGGAACTCCTTCAGCTGAGAAGTCAATTCAATCCCTTCTAAGATCACTAGAACATCCCGAAAGGCACGACAGCAAGAAACATTCTCTCCATTGGGAAGGGAAATCACGGATTTCACAGTCACGGTAGAATTCAAATTAGCCTTCTTAGCAAAGGCGGGTGACACACAAGAAATCGAGGCACCAGTGTCAAATAACACCAGGCACAGAATTAACAATTACGGTACCTGAAGCAATGCCGAAAGGATTTATAGCATACAATTAGGTAAGATGCATTCATGGGTAACAGAATTAAATAAGGTACCTGTGATGACATCAGCGCTAGCATCATCCTCATCCACATCTGTCTTTAACATGTTGTAAACCCGATTCCTCACTGGAGCAGCACCACCTGTGGGTCTGGTCTGAGCTGCAGCTGGGTTCCTGGGGTAAGAAAATGCACGATGCCCTTCCTCATTGCAGTGATTGCATCTGACAGTGGTTCCGTCGCAATTCTTCCCTAGGTGCCAATCCTTTTGACACCGATAACATTTCCTCTGTCCGGTGGTGGTGGTAGTAGCAACAGTAATACCCTTCTTCACAGGGTTAGCCTTGAACTTCTTGAAAGGAGGACGAGCAAAAGTAGCAGGCTGGGGCCTCTTTGCCATCTGAACTCGGCGGGCAGTGTCCATCTCTTGGACAGAAGCATAAATGCTCAAAGCTACCTCATAAGCTCGTTGAAATGTGGTTGCACCGGAGCTCACTACATGCATATGGACTCTGGGGTCCATCCTCTGAACATACAGATTCAGTCTCTCTGCTTCATCCGGTATCAAAGAAGCAGCAAATCGGGACAGCTCTACAAACTTGTCTGTGTACTGCTGAACAGACATGCTCCCCTGTGTCAGCTTCACAAATTCCTCCCGCTTCTGCCATCTCAGCTGTGTCGGATAGAAGCGGTCCTTCAGCTTGTTCACAAACTGATCCCAGCCAAATTCTAAAATAGCTCGGCATTCAACCTTAGTGACTGACCACCAGTTGTCGGCTTCAGCTTTCAGATAGTAAGTGGCGATAGCAACCTTCTCGGCTTCAGGACAGCCGGTAGCATCGAACAATTTCTCTATTTCTCTGATCCAGTTTTCAAGTACCACGAGATCAGGAGTACCATGGTAGGTCGGTGGACGGTGCCTAACAAACCGGTCGAAGGTAGGCTGATTATTTGCCGGAGGCGACGACAGAGGCGCCTGTCTATTAGCCATTGCAATCATAGCATCCTCGAGAGCTTGAATTCGACGTTGTGCCAATTCCTCAGCAGTCGGTGCGGTAGCTGGAGCACGTCTCGGAGGCATTCTGAGGCAACAATTAGGTTAAGTAACAAATAGCAAGAAATGTCAACAAGTAATTTCACATATATCAAATCGATCGGAATCCCATTATACCTACCCAGCACCTCACTCTAAATTTTAAGGCTCTAACCGAATTACGTTTCGGTTCCAAGTGACTCACATGGGTAAGCTTCGGAACCGACCCGCTCTGATACCAACTGTAACAACCTAGTATTTTATACTCATATAATTGCGGAATAATTATATTAACTAAGTCATTACTAACTAACATAAATCATAAATCCTTAAGTCTTAATTTATTATTATTATTAAAACTTAAATAGATAATATTATGTTCAAAATTTAATCCTCAAAGTAAAAATAAATATCCATCAAGTCTAATAAAACTACTACAGCAGAATGATAATTCTCTCTCTTGATCCCCATACGGTAGCCCAAACATCATCACCATCTCACATATGCTCAGCAACATCTGAAAAAAATTGCCACTGAGTGACAAGTAACACACATATCCATGCTCCAAACTTAAAATTAAATATGTCATACATGGTTTAAATATTAAATCATGAATCCGAAAATCCACATGAAAATGAAGTAATTTAAAACTTTGGAAAAACGCATGAATAAATAAAAGAGTAATGCAAGAATAAATCATTTAAATAAAGACAATTTAAATTTTAAAATAATAACTTAAAATTCATGAAATATTAAAAGAAAGTTAAACACATATAAAATAATTAAATTTCGAAATTTTAACTTAAACCAAAATAAAACCATAATATCAAAGCTTCATGTCAATATATTGCGCTGGAACAGACGCTAGGGGAAAAACCGCAGTCCCCTCGGCCCATGGTGCCACTATTGTCTTACCCAAAAAAATCAATATCACAAATGTCTAAGATTGGCCAACTCTCCCATTTACGAGGGAAAAACCGCAGTCCACTCACCTAATGGGAACGACAAATAAATGAACTCATTTACAGAGGAAAAACCGCAGTCCCCTGCCTAATGAGAACAAACACATAATAAGGGCTCCACACTCACAATTACAAAAGAAAAACCGCAGTCCAATGCCTATTGTGAGGGGCTGCTGTCCAATTGTCGGAAAAACCGCAGTCCAACAATATCCAGAACAACACACAACACTTAGCCAAAATAAAAATAAAATCTAGTATAAGGGTGCCACTAGGGACTTATCCCAAAATAAATCTCAAATTTATCAAATCACATTTTGGGAGCCACTATGGTCTTACCCCTAAAACCATACTCAAATCCAAATCACATTTTGCAAACAAATTTTCAAACATAAGTTTTCAACGCAAAACATACCTCGTTACTCGTACGAAATCTCAAAATTCGTAAAAAAAACACTTGTCATGCTAAAATCCATATGATCAGTAAAAAAACGTATTAAAACATATTAAAATGTAATTTTAGTAATAATAATGCAATTTTTATAACATATTCACCATAAAAATTTAAAACTCATGTAAATAAATTATGGACAGATTCTAGGGTCACTTTCAAAATTCAAAATAAATTAGTTCCAGTGGTCCAAAAATTACAAAAAATATCCAGAATTAAAGTTTAATGTGTTACGGTTAAAACGGAATAGATTTCATGAAATTCGGAGTTCGGAATCGAAAGATACACACGAAACAATCAAAGATGTTCAAAACTCCGAAAACACACTGGACAGGTTTCTGTCCAACTTTCAACTTCAAAAACGCAAATGGAAACAATGTTTTCTGGCCAAACACCAAAAATGAAAGTTGTGCCATAATGAGTTAACATAATTGAGGAACAGGAATTTTATAAAAAGCTTGTATATTGAATGAGAAAAGATGGAAATACCAAAACAGTGTCAAGCTAAGTTTCAAAAACCAACAGTGCAGATGTTTATACTTTGACGAATTTTTCAAGGGGTCAAACGGCAAAATTTCACTAAATACTCTAATAAAACTTAAAGCCAAATAAGTTAAGAATCCAAGAAAATTGGTTTCAAAATTTTTGGATAACCAGATTATTTTTAAAAAAATTTTGAATACAACTGTTCATGCAGCCCCAAATCCGAAAATTTACATGCAACCCTAATTTTTACTTTTCTTCATCAAACCATATAACCAACATAGATCAGCCCCCAAAATCATGTAAATACACATTCATGCAGTCATAAAACATATAATCTCAATCCATGAATCAATACCACACAATCATGCAAATTCACCGAACACAAAATCCAACATTCCAATCAAGCATTCATATCAAACTTTAAGTAAAGAGTATGGTAACGTGTGTTACCTTGGATGCTAAGTCCTAGCGCAACGAAATCACCAAGAAACCAAGATCTTGAGAGGAGCAAAATGAGAGTGTAAGGCTGGAAAGAAATCTCTCACAACAAGCTAAACGCCAACCTAAAAAAAAAAAGAATCAAGAAACAACTCCACCTTAATTCTAGGATTAACAAATCGAAACTTAAAGTGAAGATAGATTGATACCTTATGGAGAGCACGTAATTTCAGTCTAGAATGGGGAAGAAAACGGACAGCAAGAGGGAATGGAAGGGCTGTTCAAACCAGCAAGATGCAACGTAAGGAGATGTGGCCGAAAATCACCACACCCAAGAACCTAACACACACAAACACTTGGTTTTTTTCTTAGTTTTCTTTGAAAGAAGAATGAGAGGAGGGGAGGGAGGCATTAGTTCGAATAAAATGATGATGGGAGAGAGAAAATTATTAGTTAAAATGGTAAGGAATGGTTGTAAGGTAAGTGACCAAATTCGGTTAAGGAAATGAGGTAAAAAAGGAAACCTTACCATGTTAAACTTATACAATATGGTAATTTTAGGTATGGCAAGTTTTCTTCTATGGAAATAAAATAAAAATCCTACATCAAATTTAAAACAAAATTCAGCCAAGTTGGGGAAAATAGAATAAAAATGTGGTTTAGGAGACTCGAACCTATGACTAAGCGAGAAAGGATAAACGTCTTAACCATTGGACATATGTATATTTACTTGCATGTTAATCAAATTAAATAAGTTTTTAATGTTCACATGCCACATGAATTATTATGTATAAATATTATTAATAAAATCATGGGTTATTACACAATTCATCCCACGAGGCATTTGATAATATGAAGTCAAAATGTGCGAGATTTCATGCTATGCTATATTAAAATCAAGTCAAAGCATATAACGAGACCTACTCGAGAGATACTTGTGACGACGAAACCATGTGGTGCTCTCATTTGAATCTATCTATTACCATATTGGTGAATATGTACTATATTCCTGATTGATATTTCATGTATTATGCATAATAGAACACTACCATACAGTTAGTGAATATAGAGGTTTGTGATTCTATTCAATCCCATGATCCAGACAACCGTAAGATACTATTTACGATTATGATTTTTCATTGCTTTTGGTCTTATAAACTAATATTTTACCATGAGCAAGTTCAAGTAGATAATAATCAATAAATACTCTGTTTGTTTCATAACATAAAATAAATAAATAGATTATTGATTTTATAATGTAACATGAAAAAAGGCATATTTACACAAAACTACAACAACGTATAAAATCAATGCCTAATAGCTAGGACACACTGACAAAATTTTACATATTTTTTAATAAGATTTCTAATCATTTTAGGTATTATATGATATGGAAAAATAATTTCTAGGAATAATCATTATTTTATAATCATTCCTAAAATGAATTATATATGTATTAAGAAAATTGCATAATTTATAATTTTTACACTTTACTTATAGCCCATATTTGTTACATGCGCAAAGAACAATGTAGCACTAGGGGGTCAAGCGTGCCTAAATCTGAGGTGCAAGGCAAGGCGCGCACCTGAGACATGAGGCGCACAACAAAAAATTTAAAAAAAAAATCAATGACCACTAGTAATATTTTTTAGTGCGGATCCTCCGCAGTCCGTCCCGTTGACAGGACCGACTGTGGACCGTCCGATCAAAATGGACAGCCAAGATCAAACTCATTTTGGCCGTCCATTTTGATCGGACAGCTGGCGGTCCATCTTGTCAACAGGACAAACTGTAGAGGATCCCAACTCAATATTTTTAAAATGCAAAACATAGTCGAATCGATAGACTAGTAAATGAACCAATTGAAAAAAGACGAAATAAGTGATAGTTAAATGGATTTTTTAATCTATACAGGAAACAAATCAAAGGTAAGAAGGAAAGAAATAAGAGATAGACTAAAGATAGACATTGATTTAATTATTTTACCTAAACTAATAATTTATTTTATGTGCTATTTAAACTTTTCCTTAAAATAATCCTTAATTTTATATTCCATTTAAATTTTTTTTCTAAACTAATCTTTAATTTTAGGAGCTATTTAAGTCTTTCTTATACAAAAATTCCCTTTTCTAAAATAATTTATTTTTTAAGGACGGAATGGAAAGGAGTAATTATAAGAAAGTGAAGTGGAGTATGGTATATAGAAGGAAAATAAATAACATTGCTTGTTTTGTGGTTAAAAATCATAAGGTTAAATTCTTAAAGTGACTAATTTTTTTTACAAGAATACCCTTTTCTAAAATAATTTGCTTTTTTTTTAAGGAGGGAATAGAAGGGAAAGCCATAGGCTCTGTTCTTTTGGACTTAATTTCAGCTTTAGTTTAGTTCAGTTCAGTTCAGCTCTGTTTTTAATTTATTATTTTTAATTAATAAAACATAATAAAATTATTATTAAAGTTATAAATCTGATAATATAGACATTATTGTATATAATTATTAATTTTATAGTATTTTATAATTTTTATTATATTTATAATAATTATTATAAAAAAATAGATTCAGTTCAGTTTAGTTCAGTACAAAAGAACATAGCTATAAGGGTCCAGTTCAGCGGTAGGCCTCACAGCTATTCCCATAAAATAGGGGAGAGCATTATTCTGAAAAACCGAATACCAAATCCGAAACAAACCGAAAAAAAGTTGGTTCGGTAACCGAAATATTTTAGTTCGGTTTGGTTAAGATTTTAGGATTAATTTAGTTTCGGTTATTGGTTCGATTTTACTAATAAAAATTTTGGTAAACCCGAACCAAACTATATATATATATATATAAGGTGATTGAACTATAGAATTGTAATATATAATATATATGATAAACATACTCTACCCCATGGCAACTTTTTTATTGTTGTTTATGTTCTGATTTGATCATCTAATTTCCAAATAATTTTGGGATGTAAGCTGACAATTTTTTTATTTTTTTGTTGTATAAGTATTCTAGCAAATGCTTCTGGAATATTAATTTTTTGTTATTTAATATGTTAACACTTTAAAATCTTAATTTAATGACTTTTATTTTGTAATTTTGGTCGGTGAATGTAAAAAAAATTTAAAAAAAATTTATGTTTAATTTTTTTATATCTATTTCGGTTATTTTGGTAAATTCGGTCATTAACCGAACCGAACAAAAAAATTTTGGTTCGGTTAAATTTGGTTTTTTACATTATTTGGTTTGGTTTGGTTTTATTTTCAAACTTAATTTGATTAGGATATCCGACAATTTATTTCGGTTCAGTAATCGAACCGACCGTTCCTCTCTCCTACCATAAAATGGCCAAGAGCCTTAGGCCCTGTTTAGTTTCAAAAAATAGGGTTGTTTTCCGGAAAAATTTTCTGAGAAAAATCGAAAATAGAAATTAGTGTTTAGTTAGGAACATTTTCTAAATAGGAAATTGAAAACCGTTTTCCAATTTACATTAAATATGGAAAACATTTTTTATATATTTTTCGTTTTGGAAAACAAGGAGCTACTTATGTCATATTCCATCTTTGATCTCCTCTCTTCTCTCCCTCTCTCTCTCCCCCTTCCACTTGGAAAATAGAAAACTAGAAAATCAGAAAAATAAAAAGAAAATTGGAAAATGAAAACAGAAAACATTTTCTAAAATTAAACATGCCCTTAAATATCTAAGTTAATTCCCAATAAAAATAAAAAAAGAGGGAATGGAAAGGAGTAATTATAAGGAAGGAAGGAGGAAAAAATTGTAAAATCGTAAAATTTTACACTTGGTTTGGACGAGGTGTTAATAAAGTATGGTATGGTATGGGCATGAGTTGAAGATTGTTTATTTTCAGGTATGACTTGAGTGCATGGTAATCCATGAGTTGTTTTATTTGATTTTATCGACACTTCAATTTGGAGTGTTTTCATGGTACATAATTTTTTATTCCAAAAATCCTAGTCAATTTTTTAAAATTCCTTTATATCTCATTTTTGTTCTTTTATAAATTAAAAGATATTTTAGTATATTCACATTTCTTTTGTATGACCATGACTTTATCATACCCTCATTCCAAACATAACAACATATTTTATAAACCATACCATACTCCACTCCACCTACCATATCATACCATATTTTACCTCTTCCAAACAAAGTGTTAGTATCCAAATTCACTCTCCCTCTTCGCTAAAAAACTCAAATCCGTCCTTCACATCACAAAACCCTCAAATTTGATTCAGCTTACTTTCACCCTGCTCCCAAGTATTTCACCTTCCTTGATCTCACCCCAAAACCAGAATGGAGGAAGTTAGTGAGTCGAATCGCTATTGTTTTCCTGCAGAGGAGGAAAAAATCCTTGCTTGGTGGGAAAAGATTCAAGCTTTCCATAAGGTGCAGCAACGCACAGAAGGGAAACCGGAATTTGTATTTTACGACGGCCCTCCGTTCGCTACTGGTTCGCCGCATTATGGCCACATACTAGCTGGGACTATTAAGGACATTGTGTGCCGTTATAGGCGTATGAATGGAAACCATGTAAACATCCTTTTGGGGTTCGATTGCCACGGCGTCCCTGTGGAGAATGAGATTCGTAAGAAGTTAAATATCGTGACGAGGAAGGATGTTGTGGACATGGGTATCGAATCATACAACAAAGAGTGCAGAGCTCTGGTCACTAATTGCGTCGATCAGTGGGAGTCTGTGGTGATCAGGAGCGGCCGTTCCTTTGGATCATTTAAAGATGGATATAAAACCATGGACTTTAAGTTCATGGAGACTGTCTGGTGGGTGTTCTCACAGTTATATCATAAAGGTCTTGTCTACAGAGCTTTCAAGGTTCAATTCTACTCTTTCTTTCTTACTTCTTTTTTTCTTTGAATATATTAAATTATTCAAGATCTTCTTCAATTTTGTA
>CACSLK010027751.1:10494392-10511330 GCA_902706635.1 Striga hermonthica | reverse complement strand
GGTGTTCAGACGAACTTCACCAACGGTACTCTACATCGTCTCAGAGTCGACAAAAAATTTAAAAGGTAAACGTCCATATCCTACCTATAGATTCCGCTGCGTTAGGATTTATTTCGATAAAGTTCAATACTGTGCATGTTGTTTGACGTTCCTAACAGAACCCAACATATTTACCCCATGTGCAGGGGGACACGTGTGCTGGAACACGCCGACGAGACGGTCCTACCCACAGATCGATATCGGATACCAAACATGTACATACATGATTTCGAATGAACCTAAGCATGCTCCTAAAGGACGAACAGAGATATACCTTTCTTCAAGGCTTCGATTCGATCTGAGCGATCTTCTAGTCTGTGTCCCGACCACGTTTGGACGCCGGATGGACGACGATCCTCCAAACGGTTGAAAGGAGCGGATTGCCTTTGTTCTTCTCTGAACCCTTCACGTTTCCTTCTTTCTTCTCCCACGTTGGTGTGGTGGCTGAAGACGTGAATGATCTCTTAGGGTTTAAGAACGTGTGCTTATCCCTCTTTTTATAGAGTCCTTGGGCCAGACTAGGGATCTCTTAGAAGGTATAGGGTTTGGGCTCCCTACAGGCCCAAATTCTTATGTTCAGCCCAGAACACAATTTGGCCTGTAAATATTAATTCATTCCACTAGAGAATTAATACTGAACTCCCGTCCTATCCCGAAATGAATCAGGGCTTCTATTAGACTCGATATAATTCCCCGTGTTTAAGATATCGCACGTCCATTAATTATTAAAGCTTCTGACTGCTTTAATTAATTAATATCTTTTATTCCTTAAGTAGTACCACTCAACCTTATTATCGTATGGATTAAATCCACCTGCAGGGTTTATACGATAATCCTTATGAGTTCCTTAAGGGGACGTCATCAACCTGGATGTCCAGGACACGGTGCCCTAATGCCAATAAATAGATATCATGCAGATAATGTTGTTACCCAAGATACAGAGCATATTGAACCAATACTTGGTTCTCACCCATGGCAAATCAAAGTAACAGACAAACATCCCACATATCTAAGTATCACAGTTAGGGTTAAGAATTAGTAGAGTCACCGAGACCTAGGTTCTTCATAATAGTCAGAACTGAAGAACACGTCTCAACTGTGATCCATTCAATGCGACGCAGCGCACTAGTATAAACCAATAGCCAAGACAAGCTATATCCAGTTTATACTACAACCTAAACCCGATAGTCATGTCCATAACTATCTCAGTTGTGAATACCATTTATATTTTATAAGGGACCGACAATGTAATCTTCTGTGCGACTACTAACACACCACATTGTCTACAATATAAGATAATTGGACATTTAGCATACAAGCAATCATAAAGAATGCAACAATGTGAAAACATTTATTTCAGTCAAATGGGAAATCGAATAAATACAATCCAAAAGCTCACATAAAAGTTTGCTTTACTGTATACCCCAACAACGTGTCGAGAAGGCAGTGGTGGATAGCGATAACCACCTCTGATAGCCTACCCCATGTGCAGGAGGACACGCGTCCAAAGAGAATTGGTGCAGGCGATAGTGGCGACGACTACCTCTGACATACGCGTTTGGTGTGTACGGACGAGCAGTTAGGGCAGACAGCTCATCAAATCCGGGCAGCCCTAGGTCAGGTATCTCACCCCTATATAAAGGGGGCGAGCCTTTCTTCTTCAACACGATCATTCTATTGCTTACTCTTGAGAATTGATTGAGCATCCACTGACTTAAGCTTCGGAGGCTCTTCACCGGAAAATCCCTCCGGTGTAAGAGTTCTTTGTAGGTGCACGACGTTCAACCGGTGAGAAGGAAGGCGACTATTCAAGTTCCAGCCGGTCGGGAAGTTTTGTGTTACCATTTGGCGCCGTCTGTGGGAACTTTCGTTTGAAAAGGTGTGCTTGAAGCCCAGCTATGGCAGACGGAATTCCCAAAAACTTACAGTCAACGTTCGATGATGCTTGGACGACGACCAGGCCGTTGGGACAAGGTACTCCTCCAGGTTTTTCGGGCCCATCGCAGACGCCGATTACTCCCGCACCGGTGCTCCAAGGTGTAGAAGCGGCAACGGGGATTCCTGGAGGAAATACCGGCCCCAACCATGCTCAGGAGGCTCGCGCAGCGGATGCGGCGGCGATGCCACCACCACCACCACCACAAAGCTCAGCGGCATCGCAACCAGGAGGAGGGGGAGTGCAGCCGGGAGCGATGGTGGCGGAACCGGGAGGAACAGGGGTACAACAGGGAGGAGCGGTGGTCCAAGGAGGAGCACCGCCGCGAGCAGCGGTTCAGGTCCCCGACCAACAGGTGATAATGACCAGGCAGGAGATGCAACAAATGGTGGCGGAGGCAGCTGCCCAGGCGGTTCAACAAGTCACAAACAGTCTCTCTCGGGCTACAGCAATGCCGAACACAGTTGCAAGGTCACCCCAAAATATGGAGGAAGATGAATCCAGCTATGGTGGAGGCGGGCCCACACATGATCGGGAGATGGAGAGGATGGCGGAACAGCTACGCCAATTGCAGGCTAAGGTGGATGGTCGAGCGGAGAGCCGCGCTCGAGGACACCCGTTCTCGGCGGACATACTAACAGCACCCTTGCCAAATAATTACAAGGATACCAACTTGGTGTTCGATGGGACTTTGGACCCGTCGAGACACATGAGAACATTCGAAAATATGGCTGTGTCGCATGGATATACTGACCCCGTTAGTTGCAGGGCCTTCTTATCGACCCTTAGGGGCGGGGCGCTCGACTGGTTCCAACAGCTCCCCCCAGGCTCGATTGTGGACTTCGAGGATTTTGCGGAGAAGTTGACAAATCAATACTCGAGCGCGGTGGCTCAGGAGAAAACGTATCTATCACTGATTGCGATGAGACAGGGCAAGAAGGAGTCACTGCGTAAATATGTTGCTCGATACAATCAGGCTTGCTTGGAGATTCCATCGGCGGTCGATGAGGTTAAGGCGGGAGGATTGATTAGGAGTTTGCGGGCAGGACCGTGTCGGACTTCTCTGGCTAAGACTCCTGCCCATACGTATGATGAGGTGTTGAGGAGATGCAGGAAATATATTAATCTCGAGGAGACCGAGGCGGAGTTTGCTAAGCTAGAGGAGTTAGGTCGAGGGGAGCCGAGGAAGGAGAAAGCGGTTTCACTTAAAAGGAAAGCCTTACCCAAGAGAGAAGGGCGAGCTAGGCAGGATCGAGGACGAGAGGATAGATGGAAAGACCGGCCTATCACTGGAGGGAAAAGATTCCATGATTACACCCCGTTGAACACAAAGGTAGTGGAGGTCTTGATAGCAATGGAGAAAGGGATAGACGGAAAAGATGTGACGTGGCCAAGGTCGAGATTCGAAGGGCCAACCCAACCGAAGTCGAGGAGATATTGCCGCTTCCACAAAGACTATGGCCATACTACTGAGGACTGTCGGCATCTCAAGGACGAGATTGAGCGTCTTATTCGAGCAGAGCATCTCAAGGAGTTTGTCTATCAGGATAAGGGGAGGAGGAAGGAGAAGAGAATGTGTCGGGAGGACTCGGTGGAGAGGAGCGAGGAAGATGATGAGGAGGATGCAGGAGGGGGTCGAGAGGGTCGAAAAAGAGATGAGGGGTAAAGGAGGCGAGGACGTTGGGAGCGAGAGAGAGAGAATGAGATGGAGGCCAGGTGAAGAGAGACACGATATATATGATTTCAAGAGGACCGACGGACGGAGACTCGAACAATGCGAGGAGAGACCATGTTCGAGCAATGAAAAGGAAAAGGGAGGAGGTGGGTGTTACGGCCTGAATACCAGAAATAAGTTTTCGAGCAGAGGATGCAGCAGGGGTGGTGATACCTCACAATGATGCCTTGGTAATTACGGCTGAAGTTGCAGGTTTTGATGTGAAAAGGGTGTTTATAGACACAGGGAGTTCGGTCGACGTCATGTTTTATGATTGCTTTGTGCAAATCAATCGAGAGTTGAACGTGGAGCTGAAGCCAGTGGCTACGGCCTTGTATGGCTTTAACGGCGGGGAGGTTATGCCAATGAGAGAAGTGAGCCTATCTGTAGCACTAGGGAAGGGAGCGACCCGGAAGGTTCGAATGGTGAGGTTTGTGGTCGTAGGAGCTGAGTCATCCTACAATATTATAATGGGGAGAACGAGCCTAAACGCATTCCAGGCGGTCGTATCCACGTACCACATGACGATCAAATATCCGGTGGGCGAAAACGTTGGTGAGATTGTTGGGGATCAACTTACCTCGAGAAGCTGCTACTGGACCATTGTGAACAACAATAAGCAATTAGCGAGGAGGCAAATGCACCCTAAGGGAAAGGAAGTTAATCGACCGGAGGGTCGAGGTCGAAGGAGGAGAGACATAAGTCGGAGAAGGGGAAGGAGAATGTAGAAATGCAGCCGGGTGGTGAAGTGGAGGAAATACAGATGGTCGAGGGGTGCGAAGAGAGGAAATTTTGGATCGGGAAGGAATTGGAGGAGCCGGTGAAATCGAGGCTCATTAAGGTGATAAGAGATTTTGCGGATGTGTTCGCATACTCGATGGAGGAGTTGACCGGCATCAAGGCCGAGGTTATTGAACACCGCTTGAACATCGACCTCACTATAAGGCCGGTGAAGCAAAAGAGGAGACACCACGGGGCAGAGATGGATAGAGTAATCGAGGTGGAGGTAGAAAAACTCTTGGTGGCGAGTCACATAAAGGAGATCCAGTTCCCAAAGTGGCTATCGAACACGGTTATGGTCTCAAAGTCAGAGGGGAAATGGCGGATGTGCATAGATTTTCGAGATTTGAACAAGGCATGCCTGAAGGATTTATATCCGCTTCCCAGGATCGACCAGCTGGTCGACTCCACAGCCGGGTGTGAGCTACTCAGTTTGATGGACGCATCCCAGAGTTATCATCAGATCACGCTGGCTCGAGAGGATTGGAAAAGGGTCAGCTTTGTAACAAGCCGTGGAACATACTGCTATGTGGTGATGCCATTCGGTCTAAAGAATGCAGGGGCGACATATCAGAGGTTGGTGGATAAAATTTTTAAGGATCAGCTGGGAAGGAACATGGAGGTATATGTGGATGATATGCTGGTAAAGAGCAAAGAGGAAATTGACCATGTAAACGACTTGAAAGAAACATTCATGACCCCCCGGAAGTATGGGATGAAGCTGAATACCGCAAAGTGCTCATTCGGGGTCAAATCTGGGAAATTTTTGGGCTACATGGTCACGAAGAGGGGGATCTAGGTCAACCCAGAGAAGGTGAGGGCGGTGATCGAGATGCAGCCCCCCACGAAGGTGAAGGAGGTGCAGATCTTAACTGGTCGAATAGTGGGCCCATATTTAAGACACTTAGGAAGAGCTCGAAATTCCAGTGGACAGAAGAAGCCCAGAAAGCATTCGAGGAGTTGAAGAGGGTGTTGGTCGACCTACCACTATTGGCAAAACCGGCGCAAGGGGAGGACTTGGTGTTATATGTATCCATTGGTGAGACGGCAGTGCTCTCTGTGTTTTATTGCGGGAGGAAGGGACAACCCAATTTCCGATCTATTATGTGAGTAAGGTGATGCAAGGGGCGGAGAGGAGGTACTCAGAGATTGAAAAAGGGGCCTTGGCAGTGGTGGTCACCGTAAGGAAGCTGAGACCATATTTCTTGGGACATAGGGTGAAGGTCCGGACGAATATGCCATTGGGAGAAACACTGGGTCGACCCTCCGTGTCGGGGCGGTTAGTCAAATGGGCGGTCGAGCTGAGTGAAAACACAATTATCTACGAGCCGAGGAGGGCGATTAAGGCTCAAGCACTGGCCGATTTTATACAAGAGGGGACGAAGGAGAGCGAGGAGTCTGAAGGGGTGTGGCAGGTGTTTGCAGATTGATCGGTGTCGAGGACCGGAGGTGGCCTAGGCATCGTACTCATGTCGCCGAAAGGTGATAGCCTGGAGTTTGCAATCAAGGTGGCCTACCAAATATCAAATAATGAAGCGGAATACGAGGCGGTCATTAAGGGACTCAAACTGGCCTTAAGTGGCGGAGCTCGAGCAGTACAGGTTCATTCGGATTCACAATTGGTGGTGGGTCAATTCCAGGAAGGGTTTGAGGTCCGGGAGGAAAGGATGATGAAGTATGTGGAGGAGATGAAGAAACTGCAGGGAGAGTTTGATTCTTTCGAATTAATCCAGATACCTCGAGGAGAAAATGGTCGAGCGGATCTGTTAGCTAAAGTGGCGCAAAGTCTGGTGGACTGCAAGAGCAGAAGTGTAACCTTGCTACACATGGAAAAGAGTGTGGTCGAGAAGGAAGTGGTCGAGATAGAAGAAGTCGAGGATTGGAGGGCACTGATAATAAAAGAGTTGAAGGAAGGAGCCGTCAAAGTGATAAGAAGATTTTTTGAGCATGGAGGGATTCTCTACAAGAGGTCGCACGCGGGCCCCCACTTGCGATGTGTAACCAGAGAAGAAGGGCGATATGTGTTGAAGGAGATTCACGAGGGCTGTTGCAGCGACCACAGCAAGGCAGGTTCCCTGGTAGTAAAGGCTCTAAGAGCAGGATATTTCTAGCCAACGATGAGAGAAGATGCAAAAGAGATGGTGCAGAAATGTTTGCAATGCCAGAAACACGGCCCACTTATCCACCAACCGGCCGAAACTATGACAACGATGAGTTCTCCCATCCCGTTCGCCCAATGGGGGATCGACCTGGTTGGGCCCATGCCCCAAGGAACTGGACAGAGAAAGTTCTTGATTGTCGCTTTAGATTACTTCACAAAGTGGGTGGAGGCTGAACCCCTGGCAAAGATCACGGAAGAGAAAGTGATACATTTTCTATACGATAACATATGTTGCAGGTTCGGAGTTCCTAAGGTGTTGGTGTCGGACAATGGGACCCAGTTCAATGGCAAGCGGATCCGGGCATGGTGCGAAGACATGAAAATCGATCAACACTTCGCTTCGGTCGCACACCCGCAGGCCAACGGGCAAGTCGAAGTGACCAACAGAATGAACGGTCTGAAAACAAGGTTGGAGAAGGCATCGGAAGCGTGGGTGGATGAACTTACTTCGGTGCTATGGGCGTACAGAACAACGCCCCGATCGACCACTGGGGAGACACCGTTTAGTATGGTATACGGCATAGAGGCTTTGTTACCGATAGAGGTCGAGGTTCAGTCCCAAAGATCGAGCACGTATGATCGAGAACAGAATGAACATCTGATGATGGCAGCGCTCGACACAATCGAAGAGCTTCGAGAAAAGGCAACAATCAGAGTCGAGGCGTACAAACAAAGGATGCGAGCAGCGCATGATAGAAAACTGAAAACACGAAGATTCCAAGTGGGTGACTTGGTGTGGAAGAGAGTCGATGTGCTGAAACACGTCAGGAAATTAGAGCCAAACTGTGAAGGACCATACCTGGTCGAAAAGGTCCATGCTGGGGGGGCATACTCTTTAAAGGATGCTGAAGGAAGATCTCTAGCCAGGTCATGGAATGTGGCTAACTTAAAGAAATATTATGCTTAATTTTTTTTCTTTTTTACTCATTACCACCAATGTAATGAAAT
Source organism: Striga hermonthica (assembly GCA_902706635.1). Taxonomy (NCBI): domain Eukaryota; kingdom Viridiplantae; phylum Streptophyta; class Magnoliopsida; order Lamiales; family Orobanchaceae; genus Striga; species Striga hermonthica. Next base: position 10,503,752 of record CACSLK010027751.1, on the reverse strand, counting down.
GCTTTGCTCGATGATGAATGAAATGGCGTATTGAAGTTTCTACAATTTACTGTTTACCGAATAAACTTTATATAGTCGGAATCCCTGGATTAACCTTGATGACAGGCTGTATGTGAAAAATCCATCACGATTAAGGCCATGAGGCTAGATGGTCGTATGTAACGACCACCCCTTTGAGGGTGGGCATGCATTCAAGCAAAAAGCCATCATGATTAAGGCCATGAGGCTGGATGGTCGTATGTAACGACCACCCATTTGAGGGTGGGCATGCGTTTCAAAGGAAAAAATCCATCAAGATTAAGGCCATGAGGCTGGATGGTCGTATGTAACGACCACCCCTTTGAGGGTGGGCATGCGTTTCAAAGGAAAAAAATCCATCATGATTAAGGCCATGAGGCTGGATGGTCGTATGTACCGACCACCCCTTTGAGGGTGGGCATGCGTTTCAAAGGAAAAAATCCATCATGATTACGACCATGAGGCTGGATGGTCGTATGTAACAACCACCCCTTTGAGGGTGGGCATGCGTTCAAGCAAAAAGCCATCATGATTAAGGCCATGAGGCTGGATGGTCGTATGTAACGACCACCCCTTTGAGGGTGGGCATGCATTTCATAGGAAAAAATCCATCATGATTAAGGCCATGAGGCTGGATGGTCGTATGTAACGACCACCCCTTTGAGGGTGGGCATACGTTTCAAAGAAAAAAAACCATCATGATTAAGGCCATGAGGCTGGATGGTCGTATGTAACGACCACCCCTTTGAGGGTGGGCATGCGTTTCAAAGGAAAAAATCCATCATGATTAAGGCCATGAGACTGGATGGTCGTAAGTAACAACCACCCCTTTGAGGGTGGGCATGCGTTCAAGAAAAAAACCATCATGATTAAGGCCATGAGGCTGGATGGTCGTATGTAACGACCACCCCTTTGAGGGTTGGCATGCGTTTCAAAGGAAAAAATCCATCATGATTAAGACCATGAGGCTGGATGGTCGTATGTAACGACCACCCCTTTGAGGGTGGGCATGCGTTTCAAAGAAAAATAATTCATCATGATTAAGACCATGAGGCCGGAGGGTCGTATGTAACGACCACCCCTTTTGAGGAGGGGCATACTCTTTAAAGGGAAGATACACATTAAAAACTAAAAGACATGCTGACAGTATATTTAAGATTCATCTCAATTACCTCATGGAATAGCTACATAAATACATCTAATCAAGTCATCACAAGCGTTATTGAAAGTAGAAATGAAATCAAATAAAACATTTCCATTTCAAAGAAAGACCACGAAATTCATCAAAATACACAGATGTCGAAAGGAAAAAAAATAATAAAATACAACACAAACTAATCTATGGAGGCGGAGCAGCAGCAGAGTCGGCGCTGCTCGAATTAACGTTTGGATCAAGAGGAGTAATACTAGAGGTAGAATCGTAGGCATCATCGAGGGGACGCTGTCAGATAGACTCAGCTAAAGCGGCCAACATACGAGCAGGAGGAGCTAGACCATCGGGCAAGGCATATGTCTTCTTGAGTATATCTGATCGAGCCAAGGTTCTTTCCAGCAACCCAGACCACCACTCATGTTCGAGTGGCAAGGTTGGATCACCCTAGAAGCTAGGAGGAACCTTGGGCAAGGCGTCCTAGATAGCCAAGGGATCGAGTTGCTCGAAATCATCCTCAGCGATTTGCTCGTCTGCCTTCTGAAGGGCAAACTGAAAACAGTCTACCCCGAAATCTTGAACCTCCTTCAGATACTGTGGCGACTGCACGAAGTCAGCCACCGTTTGGGTTCGATACTCTTTGAGGAAGAGCTGCCCTGTGGTGGTCGCCCACATCATTTGCCGAGCTCGGAGAGCCGCCGCATCAGCGTAGCGCTTGAGTTGGTGAGCATAGGCAGCCCTTTCCTTAATTAAAGTGGCGTCTGACTCTGCTCGAGCAGCTTCCGCTTGGGCTCGAGCAGCCTCCGCCTGTGCTAGAGCCGCTTCTAAATCTGCTCGAGCCTTTTCTGCCTCGACCCAGGCAGCTCGCTCCTGCTCGAGTGCCCTCTCTCTCTCCTTCAACGCAGCTTCCTTTTCAGCTACTGCCGCCTCCTTAGCTGCGTGGGCAGCGTCTCTTTCAGCGAGAGCCTTGCTTTTATTGTTGAGCTCTTCATCAAGAGATCGAAGCTTGACGTCGAACACAGTCTTCTGCTCCACTTGGGTCTCACGGAGCTTGGAATTATGCTTTACGAGAGTCGAGTTCTTATCCTGCAGAAACTTAATTGTGCTCTCGAGGCTTTTTAAGGACTTCCCAGAGCTGTCGCGAGCCTCTCGCACTGTGGGCAAGAACTAGACCAAGCCCTATAATCCGAGAAGAGGACACAGTTCAAAGCTTGCGTAACAAGTGAAGCATAGGAAAGAAGGCAAAAAAATGCGAGGAAAACAATACCTGGGAAGCCACTGAACGAACTAATCCCCAAATTCTGGCAGGGTGGGGCCAAGCTTTTTACGATCGTCCTCGAGGAGAACTCCCTCGAGGCGGTCGGCCACTTCATTCACGGACGCCGACATCAAGGACGTCGGCTTCGGGGCAAGGGGGTCAGGAGAAAGATAACTGTCGCGCCCCCGCTTCCAGACGACCGCACCTTGATCGGTGCGAGACCGTTTACCTAGCACCGTCTCGCGTCCGGTATCAACTTTACTGCTGGACTCGACCAGTGCCTTGGTCGAGCCAGCGGATTGGGTCTTGAGGTATTGTTGGTCGAGAGGAGGCTTTTCTAAAGCTTGGGTCTTGGATGAGGAGTGGGGCTCGGAAGATTTGTCCATGATTTTGGAAGAAGCGGAGTCTTTGGGATTGGGGGCTCGATGATCGGTTTTTTGACGGTTGTCGATCCTTTGGCGGTCGTCAGTTCTTTGCGAGCGGTCGTGGACCTGGTGTTGACGATCAGTAGTCTTTTGGCGGTCGTCAGATTTGTGTTGGCGGTCGGCAACCTTCTGACGATCGTCGACCTTGGAGGAGGTCGAAGATTTTGCAGCTGAAGAAGAAATGGATTTTTGCTGAGTGTTCTTTTCAAGGGGTGGTTGGGAAGTTGGCCCTGGCTGCTTCGGCGGCTGAGGTTGTAGTGGATGTTGTTGTTGCTGTTGTTGCGGCTGTTGAGGCTGCTGCTCTGGTCGCTTTTGTGTCTCCTTTGGCGGTGGCGGAGGAGGCGGTGGAGTCTGCCGCGGGGGCGATCGCTGTGGCGGCTCTGGTCGAGATCCACCAGAGCTAGCCGACCCATCGGCCTTGTCGCTGCTCGACCCAGCGACAGTCCCCGATTTCTTTTTTCAGAGGAGTTTTCCTCGGAGGGATGTTGAAACTGGGCACCTCTGTGAAAAAATCACAATATAGATCATATTCGATATCAGTAATAATCACTCGGAATAGAAATAAGGAAACGCACGCGCATTCAACTAATTTGCTCGATTATTACCTGGATCATCTTCAATACGAACAAGGTCGAGAATCTCCTCGGTGGGGGGAGATAGAGTTTTGTGGGAAAGAAGACCACAAAAATGGAGGAGGTTCTCGTCTTGGAGAAGTGTATCGGACGCAACGGACTTGGAATTCCAAATGTGAATCCGTTGTTCGAAAAGAGGGTTTGAAGGAGGGGCCGAGGCTGCCTCTCGCGAGACTTCCTTGACCCAGGGAACAGAAGGCCAAGGGAAAGGGACATCAGGTCGAACAAAGATAAATCTATCAATCTATTTGGGAAGATTGGTGGGGATGTCATTTATAAAGTGAGCACAGTTGCGGCTTTTTAGGTAGAGGCCTCGACCCTGCTTGGAAGGGCCATAGCAGTAGTGGAAGAAGTCTAGGTCAAATCGACCTAGATGGATGCGACAGAGAATGTTAAAGGTAGTTATGAAGTGGATGGCATTAGGAGGGAGTTGATGCAGAGAAAGGGAGAACCACTCGCAAATGCGGAGTATTTCGGGGCTTAAAGAAAAACGTAGACCAAGTTTGAACTGGATTTCAAAGAAAGTGTAACAATCCTATGGAGGATGGTCGAATTTATCAGAGGGAGAGGATCTGAGGAACGCCCAACCAAGAGGTTGGCCGATTTTGTCAGGGTTGAACCAAGGGTGAGAAAGAGAAGTAGAAGAAGAGCGCTTGGAAAGTTTTTTGGTCGAGGATCATTTGGGCGGAGAACTCGAAGAGGGAGGAGCAGTGGGCTACGGAGAAATGGCCTCGTCCTCCTCTGGCTCCTCTAACGCGCCAAGGGGAGGTCGACGATGGCGAAGAGGAACGTTATCCATGGTATCCCCGGAGTTTGAAGAAGCGGCGCGGGCCGTAAAAACACGAGTAGGGATTGTCTCGTCGGGGCGAAAGATAGAGAGAGGTACAGCTTCGAGCGCAGAGGGTAGTATTTCAACTGAATCGGAGGAGGTCTCAGAGTCTGAAAAGAAAATCAAAACAAATACAAAGAGAACAATATCAAAAAGAAGCCGTCGCAAAGAAGAAAGAGGGGAGAAGAAAGATTAGGGTTTTAGGGGAGAGCAATCTTAAACCCAGAAGAAGAATTCGGGAGGTATAGGGACTGAAATTTCAAAAAATTTCAAAGGAGAAGCAAAATCCTCAACATTCAATAGACAACAAGAGTATTCCAAGCACAAATTCAACACAAGACAAGCCAATTTGAAACAATTCAGCAGGCAGATCAAGAGCACCCAATATTGAAAATCCAAGAATACACAAAATAGAACTACAAAGAATACAAATTCAAGTGTGAAGAGACTTACTTATAACCGTGGGTAGATAACTGATGGATGTTCGAAAGAGCACAGGAGGAACCGTCGAGAAAGTGAGGGTTTTTTGCAGAGAGAATTCTGGGTGCAGAGTAATTTGGAAATTGCGAGGGTGGAAAAAGTTGGAAAATACGCTAAGTATGGAATTTATACTTTGGAAGATTGAAGGGTGGAAAGATAAGAGCTGTCGGATTAAAGTTAGATTCAATGGTGGGGAGTATTAATTTGCACGGAGCTCAAAACGGACGCATTAGGCGAGGAGGCGTAATAACTAAAGTACCTGACACATATGACAGACGTGACGCATGGCAGAAAACAGGCGCGACAGAAAGGACTTAAAGCAGATAACTTTATTTGCTTTAAGTCCTTTCTGTCGCGCCCGTTTTCTGCCACGCGTCACGTCTGTCATATGTGTCAGGTACATAAATTAAAACTAAAAAATGGGAGGACACGCATGGGAGCGGCTTGAATAAAACAGCAAAGAAAAACAGGAGAAAAATGCCCAGACCACTGCATAGAGCCTAGCCTGCTATCAATCCCCCAAACTAAGAAAAAGACTACCAAACAGAAAACAGTAACCAAGAACCAAACACTAAAAAGACAAAAGCTAATCAAACAGAAGCAAAGAACACAAAGGAAAGAGAATGAACATCAGCCCACAACAGCTAGAAAGCTTTAAACTCTAACCAAGATTGAAGAGCCTTGGAAACCACCATCTGGACTGGCATTTTGATGTTGTCAAAGCTACAAAGATTTCTTGACTTCCAAAACCACCACAGCAGGTAGGTTGTGAGCTGAATTCTATCCTCCGCAACAGGTGAGAATTGGATGGAGCAGAGGTGGAACCACCAATCTCTGAAAGTACAACCTTCTGTGTAAATCCCATCCCAGCTCAAAGGGCTAAGCTTCGGCATCAGTTGAGCTTTGGGGCAGTGAAAAAAGATGTGTTCAATGGTTTCTGGAGCCTCCCCACAAGCATGACATATGACATCCATGTGTACACCCCTCTTGATCAACTTGTAATTTACAGAAAGAGTGCCAGAGATACACTTCCAAAGGAAATGTTTAAGAGTTATTTTCATTTTCAGATTCCAGGTTCTGTTCCTAGCCTTCTTGAGAAGAAGAGAATTAGAGCTGCAACCAAGAATGTCAAAACCAAGCCTCTTTTGATTAATCAGGTAAGTATAGGTTGGTGAAACTGAGAAATTCCTCTTATTCTCCAAACACCAGAAGAGCTTATCTGGTTTAGAGGGATTGAGAGTATTAATGCTGAGAATAGCTTGACTAACATCTTCAGGGAACAAGTTCCTAACAAGCCAAGAGTTCCACAATTGCCCATTCTCCTGCAACAGATCTTTCACCCATATGATATGGCCCTGAGCTATGTCCAGCAAAGCAGGTTTGATCAAAGGGAGATTTGGAATCCAGTTGATGTCAGTGATTCTTGTTGAAGCCCCATTGTGAATTTCTGTTCTTAACCCCTGAGCAAGTATAGGAATGCAGTCTACCCAAGTGTGCCAAAGCCAGGAGCCTTTCTGGGATTTTTGGACTTCAAAGATAGAACAAGAAGGGAAATACCTGTTCTTTAAAACCCTGCAGACAAGGAGATCAGGCTGAGAGATGATTCTCCACAGTTGTTTACAAATAAGGGCTTGATTAAAAGAACAGATGTCCTTAAAACCAATGCCTCCTTCCTCTTTTGGTAGAGATAGCAACCTCCAAGCTTTCCAATGGATCCCTTTTTTCCTGAGATTCTCCCATTTAAGATATAACGTCCGTTGATTAATTAAATTACTAACAAAGTAATTAATCAACTTCTTATTCATTTCCGAAATTAGTACCACTCAGATCCTTAAACATTATGTCAGACAATCGTCTGCCTGCAGGGTTTAACATAACCTACATTCCTGAGCTCATTTCGGGGACGTCATCAATCCAACACACTGGAACATAGTGACCATAAATAATTTATAATAGCACATCATATAATTATTCTTAGTTACCAAAATACCTCGTATGTCATTCTAATAAAATAGGAATCACTTGGTAAATCAAATAAATAAGAAATAAAAATATATGCCTATTTTATATTATCTTACGGCTTAAGAGAACGCATCAATCACTGAAGGACGAGGTTACAACTACGGTCAGTAAGTCTCATAACCTTTGCCTTTCGCGGTCCTGTTCAACACTTAACATAAGTGCTAGTGTAATTCTTCAGTCAAAGACCAACTGAATCAAGAATACACTACAATCTTTTTCCAAGTGGGGTCTCACTACCAGTCTAGACTGTGAACAAATGATTTAGTCTTATAAGGAACCGATAGGTGATCTTTCTGTTTGAAACACTTCAAACCACACTACCTCAATATAAGACATGAAGTATGTATTGCATAAATAAATAAACTGCAAACATATGTACTTTGACCGAAACATGATGGCCAGATCAAAATGGAATTGATAGAATCTGCAAAACATAGCTTTTACAGCATACCTCTAACAATCTCCCACTTATGCTTTATAAGCTCATGGCTATACAAAATAACCACAATTTCTTTCAATCTAATTCTCAAAGACTAGTCTACTATGTTGCCCTAACATCTGACTCCCATTCCTTCTACGTGTCTTGTAAATAGTTTCGCCGGTAGGCTCTTCGTAAAAGGATCTGCTAGGTTGTCCTGTGATTGTATCTTGGCAACAACGACTTCTCCTCGTCCAACAATTTCTCGTATCAGGTGGTACTTGCGCTCTATGTGTTTACTCGCTTTATGAGTCCGTGGCTCCTTCGAATTTGCTACTGCTCCGCTGTTATCACAGAAAACAACAATCGCAGCGGGCAAACTCGGTACCACATCAAGGTCGAGGAGAAAATTCCTGAGCCAGACAGCTTCTTTCGCTGCCTCTGAGGCTGCTACATATTCAGCCTCCATGGTTGAGTCTGCCACGCATTTCAGCTTCACACTCCTCCATACTATGGCTCCTCCTCCTAAAGTAAACAAAAACCCTGAGGTTGTCTTGCTTTCGTCCCGGTCTGCCTGGAAGTCAGAATCGGTGTAACACAACGGAAGCAATTCATCTGCCTGGTAAATCAACATGTACTCCTTAGTCCTACGTAGGTACTTGAGTCTATGCTTTACTGCAGACCAATGTTTCGGTCCTGGATTACTCTGAATCTTGCTACCATGCCCACGGCATAACAAATATCAGGTCGCGTGCACAACATAGCATACATGAGGCTTCCTACTGCCGATGCATAAGGAACTGCCTTCATGTCCTTTACCTCTTGAGGAGTCTTCGGGGACATCCTCTTATATAGAGGTATTCCATGCCGAAAGGGTAAATCCCCTTTTTTAAAATCCTGCATGTTGAAATGCTTTAGGACAGTATCTATGTATGTGGATTGGGATAGGCACACTTTCTCTTCTCTCGGTCGCAAATGACCTTGATTTCAAGAACATGTCCTACTTCTCCCAAATCCTTCATATCAAACTGCTTGGATAGCCATACTTTTACGTCTGACAACATCTTCACACTGTTTCCAATGAGAAGAATATCATCCACGTACAGCAATAGAAACACCACCACGTTTCCATCACTTTTCTTATACACACAGTGCTCATCTGGACATTGGGTAAATCCATATGATTGGACAACCTCGTCAAAACAGAAGTTCCAAGACCTCGAAGCCTGTTTCAGCCCATAAATAGACCTCTTCAGCTTGCAGACCAGATGCTCTTGGCCCTTTGCAATGAATCCTTCTGGTTGCTGCATATAGATGTCCTCGTCCAAATTCCCATTAAGGAAAGCAGTCTTTACATCCATTTGCCAAATCTCATAATCCATATGAGCGGCCACAGTAAAGAGAATCCTGATGGATTTGAGCATGGCTACCAGCGAAAACGTTTCCTCATAATCGATCCCTTCTTTCTGAGTGTACCCTTTCGCAACAAGCCTAGCTTTGAAGGTCTCAACCTTCCCATCTGCTCCACTCTTTCTCTTATAGACCCACTTGCATCCAGTGGCGCGAACGCCACTGGGTAGCTCTACAAGATCCCAGACCTGATTAGTGTCCATTGACTCTATTTCAGATTCCATAGCCTTTTGCCAAGACTCTGCATCCCGATCTTGGAGTGCCTCATTGTATGTCCACGGGTCGGATTCAAGAATGTCCAGGACGACCTCAGAAGACTCTCCCTGACCCATGAACCGTTCGAGCTGCCGGACAACCCTCCCACTACGACGAGTTACTACCTACTCAGGTGCATCATTAGCGATACGTGTTGCAGTACTTTGTGGTGTAACATCTAGCACACTTGGTATTGAAGTACTCAATCCCTTTAACTCCTCAAGAACTTGTATACTACTGGGCTTATGATCTAAGACATAGTCTTCTTATAAGAACCTAGCATTCGTGCTAACGATTACTTTATGGTCCTCGGGACTATAAAATAGACCACTTTTCATTTCCTTAGGATATGCCACAAACAGCCTTACTTCTGATCTCGGTTCCAATTTATCAGTATCGGTTCTCAGCACATGTGCTGGACTACCCCAAATCCTGAGATGCCTTAGACTAGGCTTATGCCCAT
>CACSLK010027751.1:10446941-10458430 GCA_902706635.1 Striga hermonthica | reverse complement strand
ATTATATCGTTTAGAGGGGTGCGGTTTGTGAACCTCTAGGCAACTATCGGCGATTCAAGGCACTGGTTTGTGGCTTATCGGCAGTCGAAACACACGATCTTCATCACAGCGTCTCTCCGCGTACGCCAAGCGCCCGACGCGCCCTGCCAGTGATCCGCACGTCACGCCAGCAGTCCGCACACGTTGTCCGCGCCCGACGCACACACCCGCTGCAACCCGACGACCGAGACCCGCGAACCGTCCGTTCGTGATCCGTTTGACGAGTTGATTAGAATCAACTAAAGGCCAAACCTACCCGCCCATTAGGTTGTGGTGTTCAGACGAACTTCACCAACAGTACTCTACATCATCTCGGAGTCGGCAAAAAATTTTAAAAGGTAAACGTCCATATCCTAACAATAGATTCCGCTGCGTTAGGATTTATTTCGATGAAGTTCAATACTGTGCATGTTGTTTGACGTTCCTAACAGAACCCAACACAAACTCACCTCGCCCATCGGCATCACCTCTCCTCCATGGAAGCTGTAGAGCACCATGGCCACTAGTTTCAACTCCATATTTAGCTCGTTATTAATCTGCGAAACACAATCATTAAACATCACGCTCCCGGTATCAATAAACACCCTCTTCACATCAAAACCTGCCACCTCTGCCGTAATCACCAAAGCATCATTGTGTAGCAACACCACTCTTTCAACATCCTCCGCCTTAAAACTTATCAACGACATGCGAGCCGTGATCCCCACCTCCTCTCTCTTCTTTTTCACAGCTCGAGCATGCTCCTTCCTGGCGTTATTCGAGTCACCATTCGTCGGCCCTCTGGAAATCATATAAATCGTCCCTCTTTTCACAAGAGCTTCACCATCGTGCCCTCCCTTATCTCCATCTCTCCTCGGCCTCTTCCCTCGGCCATCTCTACCATCTCTATCACCCCCTCCTCATCTCTATCACTTCTCTCCTCTGAATCCTCCCGACATCTCCTTCTTCCCTTTCCTTTCACCCTATCATGATACACAAACTCCTTCAGATGCCCGGCTCGAATCAACCTCTCAATCTCATCCTTCAAATGCCTACAATTATCTGTGGTATGGCCATAGTCCCGATGAAAACGACAATAGATATCCGACCTAGGCCGAGTTGGGCTTGTAAACCTCGTCTCCGGCCAAGTTACATCCTCACTCGACATCTTCTGCTCCATCGCCTCGAGCACCTCCGTCATATCCTTCCTCAAAGGTGTAAAATTATGATACCTCTGTCTATAAAAAACAATAGCCTCCCCTGCCACCTATCATCCCTCCTCGCTTGCTTTGAGTCTCGCCCCTCTCCTCTAGGCGATGCCCTTTTCGGCCTACTTCTCTTGGGCGAACCTCTCCTCGGTGATCTCCCCCTTGGTGGGCTTTTCTCCTTTTTTGGCTCTGGTCGAGCCGCTCCCTCAAATTTTGCGAACTCTACTTCCATCTCTCCCAAGTTAATATACTTCCTGCACCACTTCAAGACATCCTCATATGATCAAGCAGGAGCCATTGCTAATAAGGTTCGGCAAGGTCCTGCTCGAAGACTCCTTATCAACCCTCCTGCTTTCACCTCATCCGACGCCGAGTGTACCTCCAAACATGTTTGATTATATCGAGTAACATACTTCCTTAACGACTCCTTCTCTCCCTGCTTCAATGCCATGAGAGTCAAGTATGTCTTCTCCTAGGCCACCATGCTCTAGTACTGATTGGTGAGTTTGCTGGCAAAATCCTCAAAGTCCGCGATCAACCCAGGGAGTAACTGATGGAACCAATCAAGTGCTCCTCCACGCAAGGTCGATAAAAATGCCCTGAAACATATAGAATCAGAATACCCATGCAACACAGCCATATTTTCAAAATTCCTCACATGCCTCGACGGGTCAGATGACTCGTCAAACACCAAGTTAGTCTCTCTGAAATTGTTCAGCAAAGGGGCCGCGAGAATCTCCCTCGAGAAAGGATGTCCTCAAGCTCTCCTCTCCAGCCTTCCCTCTACCCTGTCCTGCAGTGGCGCAACTGCTCCGCCATCCTCTCCATTGCATGATCTCTCCCACCTCCTCCATCTCCGTAGCAAGATACATCCTCGTCCTGACTTCTCACCACCGTGGTCGACGCGGTTGTGGCGTGAGACGTGTGGCTTGTGACTTGCTGATCCGCCTGCGCCGCGGCCGCCACCATCCTCTGCATCTCCTCTCAGGTCATCGCCACCATCTACTGACCAGGGTTCTGACCACTCGTGGGTGGTGGCACTCCTCCTTGCCCCACGGTTACTCCTGGTTGCGCCACCACCGGGTTCTGGGGTGGCGGCGGTGGCATCGTCGCCGCAGCTGCTGCGCGAGCCTCTTGGGCACGACTGGAGCTCGCGTCTCCTGCGGGCACCGCTTCCATGCTCCTACACCTTGAAGGACAGGTGTAGGAGTGACCGGCGTTTGTGAAAGGCCAGAGAAACCTGGAGGAGGGACCAGCCCAATCGGCCTGGTCGTCGTCCAAGCGTCGTCGAACGTCGACTGCAAGTTGGTTCTGGGAATTCCGTCTGCCATAGCTAAGCTCCAAACACAACTTTTCGAACATAAGTCCCACAGACGACGCCAATAATGCATGTGTGAGCGTCCTGGCCGGGTTCGGGGTGGATCGATTCTTGTCCTTGCCGGTAGAACGCCGGAAACCTGCAAGTAACTCTCACACCAGGGGTTGTGTCCGGTGAAGAGCCTCCGATGCTTAAGTTAGTATGTGTATGAGTATACTGGAATTGAGTAACGGAAAAATCGTGTTAAGGAAGAAAGGATCACCCCTTTTATATAGGGGTGAGATATCTGCCCTAATGACTGCCCGAATAAGGTGAGCTAGCTGCCCAAGCAGCCCGTTCGTACTCTGACACACCGCGCACATGTCAGAGGTGGCGCGGGGAGTTGGGAGCTATCAGAGGTGGTTGTCGCTATCATCCAATACGTTCTCGACACATGTCCTTCTGCACATGGAGTGAATATTCTCTTGCAATTCTATTAGAGGCTCTTACACGCGCCTGTGACTAGGCCGATCCATAAAATGTTAAGTCTGTGAGGTGATCGATCTGTTGAGGTCGACTAAGTTGCTCGTTTGCTTATCTGGTCGAGTGATGAATTGGTCGACTGGTTGACTGATAGATCTTCCTGCCACTTTGCTCGGCCCTTTTACGGTACGACCTGTTCGACCGGTTCAGCAGACCGGTTTAGCCTGGTAGGTATAATATCCTATATCACATTTTATTTAATTATAATATAACATTTAGGCAATTAATATTAATAATAAAAATATTACTAATAACAACAATTAATAGCAAATTGGCATTTAATAATAATAATAATAATAATAATAATAATAATAATAATAATAATAATAATAATAATAATAATAATAATAATAATAATAATAATAATAATAATAATAATAAAGACAAATAATAATAGTAATAACAATAATTATTCGCAAATAATCTACAACAAAATAGGGTATTACAGCCTATCCACCTTACAAAAAATTCCATCCTCGGAATTAAAACTATACATCTAGTAAGCACTAGAACGCAAAGGGAATAACAAAACATGAGATTTGGTACTCCCTCCGATTCTCGATTTCCCTCTTCCAAGTCGCTTCACCCTCGACTTGACTTTCCCCCACCGAACTTTGACGAATACCCCTTCCGGTCTTCCCTGATGGACAGTTCCAATAGATCACCGGTACTTCCATATAGGTAGGGTTCTGCCTAACACGCACCTCGTCACAACATACACATACCTCGAGGTCAAGCATACGTCCCCTCCATCATGAGGCCGAGTCAACCATCAGGCTAAGTGATTCACTTGGTCGAGAGTCATAATAGAACTGATGTAACCTGGCCGTAGCCTCCTCTCTTACCACGAAGCTCCTCACTTCACGTGGTGCAATGATGCAATTTAGCACAACAACTCCTAAAGGTAAAACCTCCAAAGTTGCCTCACTTCATTAGTCCTCCAAAGAAGTCTTAGGTCAATACGATACATGTGAAAAATTCCTGGAATCGATACGTATTTACATGCTAGAGACTTGGCAGCTTTGGCATGAACGGCTGGCCTGGCATGCGGAAACGAGAAACGCTACATGCGGCACACTACGCACGACACTTCCTACAACTCGAGATACATCACCGAGCGTGGCACACCTGTGTGCAGCACCAACACGCAGTACACCTGCACCACCCACATCCAGTAGCTATGGTTCATTCCTTATCGGCTGTTACATCTCCCTGTGTTGATACGTACTCGAAGATTGGAAATCCCCCAGTGTCTTACAACCCTACAATATTCAAGTATTCTGACATCGTGGTCAGGCTACTCGTACTTCATCATGAGTCAAGTGGCTGATTACTCACGATGTTTCTCCCAACTCCTTGGCTATCCTCTTTAAAAGACTTCTTCTCGATTAGGTAGGCGAAGACTTCCTCGTATGATCCTTTGGCATGACGCTCCATTCGCCCACAAAAGGATGATTGAATTACGCCTATCACAAGGCTCAGGTGTTCTCAAGAGTTGCAATATTATTCGTCCTCTTGAACCCTTCGCATTGACTTATAGATGTCATGAAACAAAACTACCAAATTACGAGAATAGATAAGGTCCAACATAAAATTAAGGCTCTTAACTCCATTCGAAATATCATTCCATGCAAGGAAAGAAAAGACAAATGAAGTTTAAAAAATTATTGAAATTGATAAATCAAGAGAAGTCTCAAAACAATATTCAAACTTGTCTAACAAGACACAGGGAATTAAACAAGGTCTGTCAAAAAGTACGAGAAATGAAATTCTAACAAAAGAAGCAACAAATAATCATCACATTCGACATTCGATCCATTGCTCATCCTTGGTTCAGCTCAGCTTCATTTGTCGAACCTCGGTCGGGACTGCTGACACTGATGCTGAATCTGTTGCTGAGGTGGCGACGGGGGAAGTTGCTGATGATGGGGCTGCTGATTGGGCTGTTGCTACTGAAATGGTTGTTGTCGCTGTAGTTCAGGGCACATGCTACGGAAATGTCTTGGGCGATGACAGTTGAAGCAGACCTTCTGATTGTGCCAGCACTCTCCGTCATGGTGACAGCCGCAGTTAAAGCACCTCGAATTCTGGCCATGGTTGGCAGGGCGCTCGCCACGTTGGTTGTTCCTACCACACTTTCCCTCCCGGTTGTCCCTTTGGGAATCTGCCTTTCTCTTTCCTGAACTAGGGCCGGGCTGCACGGAGGAGATGGGATGAACTAGCTGAGCAGAAGGGACAGAAGCTTCGAGAGTCTGATAACTCTCAAGTTGGATGGTTCGGATAACTGTCTCATCATAGGAAAGATTTCCCTGGCTAGCAACATGCATACGAAGGGTTTGGTTCAGTCCATCCCGGAACTTGTGGGCCTTCTTCAGGTCGGTGTCCACCATATGTGGAGCACAGGCGCTCATGCAGGTGAACTCGCGCTCGTACTCCTCAACTGTACCAGTCCCCTGAGTAAGATCCCAGAAAGCGCGCTCCATCCTCATGCAATAACTCTGAGGATAATACTTCTCCATGATAACCTCCTTCGTGCGATCCCAAGTAAGGACATTAAACTCCGCCTGTCGCAACCTCCAATAGCCGGACCACCATAAGGCTGCATCGTCTTTCAGCATATAGCTGCCAAGGATGACCTTCTATGCGTCGGTGCACTGCAGCAAATCAAAATTCTGCTCTAATTGACGGATCCACTCTGCCACTGCTTCAGGCCCTTCGACCCCTGTGAAAGTCGGCGGGGTCAACTGGCGAAATTGAAGCAAGATGTTGAGATGAGCCCCAGCCAGGTTGGGAGCCTGCTAGTGCGTGGGGGATGGAGGTGGCAATGGAGACAGAGAAGGCTGATGGTTGCGATCATTACGACGAGCCATAATTTTACATTGAACAACCGAAAGGTTTAGCATCAGAAAAAGAAGTCTAGAGTTCAACACTAGAGTTCGCATTTTAAAGGTGGATAAGTCCTAACCCCAATTTCATATCAATATTCAATAATCAAGAATATCACAGTAATCTCAAAGTCATTCAGGTACTCATACCTGAGCTGGCGCGGCACGACGAGAGCGAGTGGTCATAACACAATGTCAAGCATATATTCACACAATCAAATTTCAATAACTTAGACATGTCCATATAAACACAGAATTGGCATCCCTTCACTCAGTAAAAGAACTCGAAAAGCCTTGTACAAGCTTCTAATCTAAGACCCTGATACCAAACTGTAACACCCCACTTTTATTTACCGAAAATCAGAATAAATTTTTCAAATTTATTTCAAAAACAATATTTAAGGCGCTACTCATTTTTAAAACAAAAATCAATACTTAACCATTTTTCAATACTCAGAATTTATCAATACTCATAATCAATATGAAAATCCCAATTATCAATAATAATCCAATAATAATCCAAGGAAAAATAATCCCTATCAATAATCCAATTCTAGAGAAAACAATAATCCAATAATTCAAATGCAATAATATACATGTTCAATTTGCAAGGCGGAAGCATTAAATAATTTAAAGACTACCACTCGCATCCCTTCCGTCGTGCTGCATAAACTAACCTGCATCCATGAAGAGAAGGTGGGGATGGGCACAAAAGGAAACGTAGTGCTCACCACTATGCGATAAAAGTTAATGTCAATAATCAATTATAATCAATAATCAATAAGGTATGGTGTCAGCATGTATACGAAGCAATAATCTATCCCATTCTCCCATCAATAATATTAATAATAGACTCATGTGCACACCTATATCAATAGACTATTGCCAGTAAATTATCGAATGCCCTGCGGGTCATACAACGATGCCTAGCCAGTAGGAGTACATCTACCCGCCGGCTGAGCACTGTCCTGACTAACAACGGAAAAACGACCGAGCACCGCCCTGGTCTCACAGGCGCATAGAGGATATTACCCCAACGGGGTCCGTTCTATAACTATGGGGTTACCGTTCGACGGTCGGTACAACTCACATCGAAGGCTACATAATTCCCAAGCATACTTTGATCATACCGCAAATAAATCATTTATTAACATTTACAACATAGGAATTTTCATAAGTAAACCCACCTGGTGCCGGATGATAAAGCAAATTAACTGAAAAGTCGTAGGTGATTGAGACACTACTCGATACACACCTACATTAAGTCCAAATGCTATAATCAACATCTATTTTGACTTAAACAGAAAACACAATCATTCTTAGTCTAACTTGATTCGACTAAGTTGTTCGTGAAGTCCTGTGGACGTTGGAACACTTAGACTCGACACTAAGACTCAATCAAATACACATAGTAGTTCACATAATCTAAATCAAAGATCGACCAAGTCAAACACTCAAGGAACAGAAGGCAAGTCGATTTATTGTTTTCTAATTAGAAATCCATATATTTGAAAATACTAGTTTCTTAATCACTCGAACAAGTTTGGGACCGTACACTCGGGCATTACCCTATTGGGGTCTTTTTGTTTGTGTGTTTTTCATTATTCCTTTGGGAGTTTTAGGGTTGTCTTTTGAGTCCAGAGTATTACCCGTTGGGATTCGTTCTAGGCGGACTTCTGTCTGTCCTCCCAGTTTATTCCGCTGCTGCCAGCTTGTATTCAACTGTTGGCTGTCTACATTCAGCTTGTGGCTTTACTTTGCCTTTTGTGCATTTTTATATTAAATACCCCTATCGTTCTGGAAAAAAAATCACACGAACAAGTTGGTCAGGTTATCAAATGAGTTAGGCTCTGAAATTTTAATCGAAAATATACTTCCAAGAACATAGAACAACCGCCAAGTTCAGCCCTAAGCTCCAAGTATACTATTTTATAAAATTCAGATAAGACTATGGAAAAAAAACGAGCATAAATCAACCACCAGACCTATTGAACAAATTAGCCTATAAAATTTTTATCCAAGAAACCTCAGCATGCGAATAACAGTGTGTAAAAATCTCAGCTTTAAACATCTAACATGAGAATTAATAAAATTGCTACAACATTCAGCAGGTTTTGCATTTACAACATAACTGAACCTAAAAGATCTCTAAAAGTTCCAATATTTTTACAGCATGAAATACATCACAAACCAAGCACTTCAACTAAAATTCAGAATTTTTCAGCATCAGATCAATTTATCATAATTAAAACAATTTTTGGCAGAAAACACAAAATAATTTATTTACCCTATCTATCTTAGTCAAAAAATTCTAAAAATTTTACATAGCATCTAGATCAGACAGAGAGACAACACATTAAAATTTCATCGGACCGATTTATTATGAATTTAACACCTTTCTGTCCAGAAACCACTTTAATTATTAAAAATATCTATAGGCCGTGAAAAATTCTGAAATTTTTACAGAAGCTATAAATAAATTTAATAGAGGCAATTACAATTAAAATTTCAAAGCAATCGGATCAGTATTTAATGTTTAAAAATTCAAGCCCTAAAACAGCGAGCATACACGTTCATAAATTCATATACGACTCAATTTACGACAAAATTGACCGAGGTCTTTCCCATAAGACCAAGGATTCTATCAGGTTCCAATCCACAGCAACTTAATCACGAATTGACGAGGTCTCATTCGATTTCTCAAAATCGAAGAGTTCGTCTATACACATAATCATAATAAATCTAAACGTATATATAAAATCATATAGCATACATATATATTCAGAGAACAAGCTAGCGCATCTGATAAACACGAGAGTACTCATGACAGATACACGTAAAAATTAACGAAGATTCGCGACTCGATACCGTTCTCGGGATGGGGTACGAGAAACGAGCAACGTAAGGGCCGAACAGGCTTCCTAATGGGATCATAGGACCGCCGGGAGGCTGCTGGTCGCATTTGGGACTGACGGGGACTGCTTGACAGCCTGAGATGGCGTGCGGGACAGATAGCGGGATCGAAGCTGCACTTCGCGAACGGAAAACCAGGGACGACGGCGGCCTGGGGTGGCGATTTGAGGTCTCGACGTAACTTGCTGGTCGCGAACGTCGAAGGTGCAGCGACATTCTGTGGTCGTCGCTGGTGCTCTGTTGTTCGTGGGTGGAGGGCAATCGGCATTTGTTCACGGGCCTGGTGGTGTTGCGGAGCTGATGGTGATGACGATTTAAGATGGTGGTGGAGCAGGTATGATGGTGATGAGTGATCGATGATGGCAGTGGTCTAAAGAAGAAACAAAAAGATTGGTGATGATGATGACAATGGTTTATCGAGAGAGGAAGCAGATATATATAAAAGCTGCGGGGATAACTTTTTTTTTCTTTTTTTTTTTTTTTGCTGAGGGAACGATCGAGAGGTTAATCCCATTATATAGATGTAGGGTTTATTATTACTTATCCCACAAGATACACACACACACGCACGAGAGAGGAAAAAACTGGGCTTCGGCTAAGCTGGGCCGGCTCTGGTTCGCTATACGGTCATGGGTTCTCGGGCTCGATAAAATCGAAAATATAATCCCGCTTCCTCAATAAATAAAATTTAACGGCTCAGATAATCGCACGATAATCAAAATAAAACCCGAATATATATATATATATATATATATATGGTAACACAAAACTTCCCGACCGGCTGGAACTTGAATAATCGCGTTCCTTCTCGCCGGTTGAACGTCGTGTACCTACAAAGAACTCTCACACCGGGGGTTGTGTCCGGCGAAGAGCCTCCGATGCTTAAGTCAGTATGTGTAGAAATATATTGGAAATAAGGAATGAATAGAGAATGTCTTCAAGAAGAAAGGCTCACCCCCTTTTTATAGGAGTGAGATACCTGCCCTAATAACTGCCCGGATAAGGATGAGCTGGCTGCCCAAGCTGCCCGTCCGTACTCTGACACGCCGCGCACATGTCAGAGGTGGCGCAGGGCGTTGGGAGCCGTCAGAGGTGGTTATCGCTATCACCCAATACATTGTTGACACGTGTCCCCCCTGCACATGGGGTAAATATTCTTTTGGGATTCAGTTAGAGGTTCTCTCACGCGCGCTTGCGACACACGCACCTGTGACTAGGTCGATTATGGACTCCTCGATTACGGGCTCCTCGAAGCAATCGACCTGCTGAGGTCGAATAGGTTGCTCGATCATGCATCTGGTCGAGCGAGGGGTTGCTCGATCATATATCTGGTCGAGCAATGGGTTGCTCGATTACTTGGCTGGTCGTGCGATGGGCTGGTCGACCGACTGCCTAGTCGACTACTTAAATGATCGATCCTCCTGCTTCTTGTCCTGGCTTCCTCCTAGTTTGGTCTTCTCGACCGGCTGAGCAGACCGGTTTAGCCTTGTGTATATAATATCCCATATCATCTAGTCCCCCTCCCCCACTCTGGTCGAGTCTGAATGACTCGATCTAAGATTGAATTCATATTTCATCGACCTCCTGGGTGGCATGGTGTTAGATATCGACCCTTTGATGGGTTTTCCCGCTTAACTTTCAAATAATGCTTCATTAATTGCCGGAATTAAAGTCCTCTGCTGTACATCCTTTCTGCTGCGCCTGCTCTTCTGCCACGCGTCGTGTCTATTCGTGTGTGTCAGGTACTTTAATGATAACGCCTCCTCGCCTGCCGCACCCACTTTGAGTACCGTGCCAATTAATGTCTTTTCACCGTACGATCTAACTTTAATCTAACGGTCTTCCTTTCTTCATCCATTAAGCTTTCCCAGGTATAAATTCGACACTTAGTAAAATTTCAGACTTTTTCCACCTTCATCTCTTCCAAACTCCTTTGCATTCAAAATTCTCTCTGCAGAAAATCCTAGCTTCCGCCGGCGACTCTTCCTGCAATCTTCAAGTTTTCCTGATTCTCTCCTCCGTGATTATGAGTAAGTTGTTCTTCTCCTGATTTTGTACTTCCTGCATCTGGGCTTTTGTGTTTTGAGAAATTTTTCTCTCTTCTTTTTTTTCGAATTGGGTATTTGAAGTTTGCTGATTGAGTGTTTTGGATCTGTGCATCGAATTTTGTGCTTGTTTGTTGATGGTTGTAGATTTCGTCCTTCCCCTTTTAAATTCTCTCGGAATCCCTGTTCTTTTCTTCAAAATCGCCCCTTTTGTGGAACCCTAATTTTGGAAGCCTTCTCCTCCTGCCCTTTTCCTTTTTTTGTCAAAATTCTTCTTTTTGATATTGTTCCTTTCTTCTTTTGTTTTTAGATTCTGCTACCTCGACCACCTCCTCTGATTCGGTTGAGATCTTGCCTTCCGCACTTGAAGCCGTTCCTCTTTCGATTCTTTGTCCTGGTGAGACCGTACCCACTCGTGTCTTTACTGCTCGTGCCGCTTCTCCCAACTCCGGGGATACTATGGATAATATTCCTGTAATACCCCATTCGGTTGTGGATTTTTGGAGTTATTATTTATTTTTCCTTGTTAATATTTGTCCGCTTTATTGTTATTGTTATTTGCTAATGTGATTATTATTAT
>CACSLK010027751.1:10398184-10412102 GCA_902706635.1 Striga hermonthica | reverse complement strand
TGTGCATGTTGTTTGACGTTCCTAACAGAACCCAACAAGACCCCCTTACCTCCACCTCCTCCACCGGGGCCCCAGCAATCCCAACAGCAGCCGCAACAACAACCACAACCTCCACCGCCAAAACAGCCACAACAACAACAGACACAACCACAAAAACAACACTCACAACAGCCGCAACAAAAGCAACCCCAACAACAACCACAGCAACAACAACAACGACAACAACAACAACAACAGCAGCCCCTCAAGACCTCAGGAGGGCGATCTTCCCTGCCTCCTCCTGAGAAGAACCCTCAGCCCAAGTCTGCCTCCCACTCAACTACCAAGTCCCCGACCTCCTCAAAAACCGTCGACCACCAACATCAGTCCGATGATCGCCAAAAAACCACTAACAAACCCTCTGAACTCCACACTTCCTCCAAAACTAAAACCCAAGAAAAGTTTCCCCCTGCCAAACAGTCCTCCAAAACCACTTCTACTGGGTCGACCAAAGCCCTGGTCGAGTCTGGCGATCATGGTGACGGGGGGCGCGAGTTGGTCTTGGGCAAACGCTCTCGCACTGACCAAGGCGAGGCGGTCATTAAGCGAGGGCGCTCTGGCTATCTACCTCCTGATCCCCACGCTCCGAGGCCGACATCCTTGCTATCCGCCTCTGTAAACGAGGTGGCTGAATGCCTCGAGGGTGCCCTCCTCGAGGATGATCGCAAAAAGAGCAAGGCTACACTGCCTGAGGTTGGCGATAAGCTCGTGCAGTGGTTTGCCCAGGTATTATTCACCTCCCACTCTACATTGGTCCTTCTTGTTTTCTTTCGTCGGTACCTAGATTAAATTATCCTATCACTTTGGTTGATAGGGCTTGGTCGATTTCTTGCCTCTGGCCAAGGAGGCCCGAGACAGCTCGGGTAAGTCAATAAAGGGCCTCGAGGGTACCATCTGCTACCTGCAAGACAAAAACTCAACTCTCCTGAACCACAACGCCAAACTCCGCGAGATGCACACTGAGCAGAAGACTGAGCTCAAAGTCAGGGTTAAGTCCTTTGATGAGGAGCTCGCCAAGAAAAATAAAGCTATCGCGGAGAGAGAAGCCGCCCTCGCGGCCATGGAGTTTGCGGTGGCAGAAAAAGAAACTGCGCTGAGGGAGAAGGAGACTGCGCTCGAACAGGAGCGGACTGCTCGAGCCCAAGCAGAGGCTGCTCGAGCACAGTCGGATGCTGCTCTAGTACAGTCAGAGGCTACTCGAGCACAGGCGGAGGTTGCTCGGGTGCAAGCAGAAGCTGCTCGAGCTGAGCTGGAGGCTACCTTAGCCAAAGAAAGGGCTGCCCATGCCAGCCAATGCAAACGCTACGCTGATGCTGCAGCTCTTCGGGCTCGGCAAATGATGTGGGGCACAACCACTGGGCAGCTTTTCCTCCGCAAATTCCGTGAACAAGTGGTGGCCGATTATACGCGGTCGCCACAATTTTTGAAGGAGGTGCAAGACTTTGGGGTGGACTGCTTTCAGTTCGCCCTTCAGAAGGCCGACGAGCAGATCGCCGAGGACGACTTCGAGCAGCTCGACCCTGGGGCAATCTGGGAGGCCATGCCCAAGGTTCCTTCCAGCTTCCAGGGCGATCCCAACTTACCGCCTGAGCACGAATGGTGGTCAGGGCTGCTCGAAAGGACTCTGGCTCGATCGGACATTTTGAAGAAGACTTATGCTCTGCCCGATGGCCTCACTCCACCTACCTCAATGCTGGTCGTGCTGACCGAGTCTATACGTCAATGTCCGCTTAACGAAGCTTGTGATTCGAACTCTGGTATCGGCCCCCAGCTTGACCCAAATGCTAGCTCGAGCAACGCCGACTCTGCCGCCGCTCCCCCACCATAGATTAGCATTGTATTTTTCACCTTTTCTTTCTCAAATTCGAACTATGTACCTTAATGAATTTTGTAATACCCTTGAAATGGAAAATGTTTTATTTTGAGTTTGTCTCTATCTTCCATAATGCTTGATGTGAACTTTAATATATGATCAACAGGCTTTTACTAGTCAGCCTATTCTTCGTTTATCGAATCAATGTTTGTGTGTTTGCCTCATGACTGCTTAAATAATTTGCTCTTTAACGCGTACATATACACACATGCCCACCCCTGGAGATAGTCGGAGCATACGACCATCCAGCCTCGTAGCTTTAAACATGATGAATTTTAAATTTTCAAACACATGCCCACCCCTGGAGGTGGTCGAAACATGCGACCATCCAGCCTCATAGCCTTAAGCATCATGGATTTTAAATTTTCGAACACATGCCCACCCCTGGAGGTGGTCGAAACTTGCGACCATCCAGCCTCATAGCCTTAAGCATGATGGATTTTAAATTTTTGAACACATGCCCACCCCTGGAGGTGGTCGAAACATGCGACCATCCAGCCTCATAGCCTTAAGTATGATGGATTTTAAATTTTCGAACACATGCCCACCCCTGGAGGTGGTCGAAACATGCGACCATCCAGCCTCATAGCCTTAAGAATGATGAATTTTAAATTTTCAAATACATGCCCACCCCTGGAGGTGGTCGAAACATGCGACAATCCAGCCTCGTAGCCTTAAACATGATGGATTTTTTCTTTTTGAACACATGCCCACCCTCAAAGGGGTGGTCGTTACATGCGACCATCCAGCCTCATGGCCTTAGTCATGATGGATTTTTTTCTTTTTGAACACATGCCCACCCTCAAAGGGGTGGTCGTTACATGCGACCATCCAGCCTCATGGCCTTAGTCATGATGGATTTTTTTCTTCTTGAACACATGCCCACCCTCAAAGGGGTGGTCATTACATGCGACCATCCAGCCTCATGGCCTTAGTCATGATGGATTTTTTTTTTCTTCTTGAACACATGCCCACCCTCAAAGGGGTGGTCGTTACATGCGACCATCCATCCTCATGACCTTAATCGTGATGGGTTTTTTTTTTCACTTAACCTGTCATCAAGGTTAATCCCAGGATCCCATCGATATAGAGATAATTCAATAAACAGTAAATTGTAAAAAGTCCAATACGTCATTTCATTGATTATCAGGCAAAGAAGCTCATTACATTGATGCTAGTGAGTTGCTCTATGAATGAAAAGAAAAATTTTAAGCATAATACTTCTTCAAGTTAGCTACATTCCATGACCGGGCTAGAGATCTTCCTTCTGCATCCTTTAAAGAGTATGCCCCTCCAGCATGGACTTTTTCGACCAAGTATGGTCCTTCCCAGTTTGGCTCTAATTTACCGACATGCTTCAACACATCGACTCTTTTCCATACCAAGTCGCCCACCTGGAATCTTCGTGTTTTCACTTTCCTATCATGCGCTGCTCGCATCCTTTGTTTGTACGCCTCGACTCTGATTGTTGTCTTCTCTCGAAGCTCTTCGATTGTGTCGAGCGCTGCCATCATCAGATGTTCGTTCTGTTCTCGATCATACGTGCTCGATCTTTGGGACTGAACCTCGACCTCTATTAGCAACAAAGCTTCCATGCCGTATACCATACTGAACGGTGTTTCCCCAGTGGTCGATCGGGGCGTTTTTCTGTACGCCCATAACACCAAAGTAAGTTCATCCACCCATGCTCCCGATGCCTTCTCCAACCTTGTTTTCAGACCGTTCAATATAATCATGTTGGTCACATCGACCTGCCCGTTGGCTTGCGGGTGTGCGACTGAAGCGAAATGTTGATCAATTTTCATGTCCTCGCACCATGCCCGGATCCGCTTGCCATTGAACTGGGTCCCGTTGTCTGACACCAACACTTTAGGAACTCCAAACCTGCAACATATGTTATCATATAGAAAATGTATCACTTTCTCCTCCGTGATCTTTGCCAGAGGTTCAGCCTCCACCCACTTTGTGAAGTAATCGACCGCGACAATCAAAAACTTTCTCTGTCCAGTTCCTTGGGGCATGGGTCCAACTAGGTCGATCCCTCATTGGGCGAACGGGATGGGAGAACTCATCGCTGTCATAGCTTCGGCCGGTTGGTGAATAAGTGGGCCGTGTTTCTGGCATTGCAAATATTTCCGCACCATCTCTTTTGCATCTTCTCTCATCGTTGGCCAGAAATATCCTGCCCTTAGAGCCTTTGCTACCAGGTAACTTGCCTTGCTGTGGTCGCTGCAACACCCCTCATGAATCTCCTTCAACACATATCGCCCTTCTTCTCCGGTTACACATCCCAAGTGGGGGCCCGCGTGCTACCTCTTGTAGAGAATCCCTCCGTGCTCAAAAAACCTCCTTATTACTTTAACGACTGCTTCCTTCAATTCTTTTATTATCAGTGCCCTCCAATCCTCGACTTCTTCTATCTCGACCACCTTCTTCTCGACCACACTCTTCTCTACATGTAGCAAGGTCACACTTCTGCTCTTGCAGTCCAATAGACTTTGTGCCACTTTAGCTAACAGATCCGCTCGATCATTTTCTCCTCGAGGTATCTGGATTAACTCGAAAGAATCAAACTCTCCCTGCAGTTTCTTTATCTCCTCCACATACTTCATCATCCTTTCCTCCCAGACCTCAAACCCTTCTTGGAATTGACCCACCACCAATTGTGAATCCGAATGTACCCGTACTTTTCGAGCTCCGCCACTTAAGGCCAGTTTGAGTCCCTTAATGACCGCCTCGTATTCCACTTCATTATTCGATATCTGGTAGGCCACTTTGATTGCGAACTCAAGGCTGTCACCTTTTGGCGACATAAGTACGATGCCTAGGCCACCTCCGGCCCTCAACACCGATCCATCTGCAAACACCTGCCACACCCCTTCAGACTCTTCGCTCTCCTTTGTCCCTTCTTGTATAAAATCGGCCAGTGCCTGAGCCTTAATTGCCCTCCTCGGCTCGTAGATAATTGCATATTCACTCAGCTCGACTGCCCACTTGACCAATCTCCTCGACAGGAAGGTCGACCCAGCATTTCTCCCAGTGGCATATTCGTCCGGACTTTCACCCTATGTCCCAAGAAGTATGGTCTCAGCTTTCTTACGGTGACAACCACCGCCAAGGCCCCATTTTCAATCTCTAAATACCTCCTCTCCGCCCCTTGCATCACTTTACTCACGTAATAGATCGGGAATTGGGTCGTTCCTTCCTCCTGCAATAACACCGAGCTCACTGCCGTCCTCCCCTTGCACTGGTTTTGCCAATAATGGTAGGTCGACTAACACCTTCTGCAACTCCTCGAATGCTTTCTCGGCTTCTTCTGTCCATTGGAATTTCGAGCTTTTCCTGAGCGTCTCAAACAGGAGCCTGCTTTTCTCGGCCACCTTAGAAATAAAGCGGCTCAGACCTGCTATTCGCCCAGTTAGAATCTGTACTTCCTTCACCTTCGTGGGGGGCTGCATCTCGATCACCGCCCTTACTTTCTCTGGGTTGACCTCGATTCCCCTCTTCGTGACCATATAGCCCAAAAACTTCTCAGATTTGACCCCGAATGAGCACTTAGCAGGATTCAACTTCATCCCATACTTCCAGAGGGTCATGAATGTTTCTTTCAAGTCGTTTACATGGTCAATTTCCTCTTTGCTCTTTACTAGCATATCATCTACATACACCTCCATGTTCCTTCCCAGCTGATCCTTAAATATTTTATCCACCAACCTGTGATATGTCGTCCCTGCATTCTTTAGACCGAATGGCATCACCACATAGCAGTATGTTCCACGGCTTGTTACAAAGCTGACCCTTTTCTAATCATCTCGGGCCAGCGGGATCTGATGATAACCTTGGGATGCGTCCATCAAACTGAGTAGCTCGCACCCGGCTGTGGAGTCGACTAGCTGGTCGATCCTAGGCAGCGGGTATAAATCCTTCGGGCATGCCTTGTTCAAATCTCGAAAGTCTATGCACATCCGCCATTTCCCCTCAGACTTTGAGACCATAACCGTGTTTGATAGCCACTCTGGGAACTGGATCTCCTTTATGTGACCTGCCACCAAGAGTTTTTCTACCTCCACCTCGATTACTTTATCCGTTCTGCTCTGTGGTGTCTACTTTTTTGCTTCACCGGTCATACAGTGAGGTCGATGTTCAACCGGTGCTCAATAACTTCGGCCTTGATGCCCGTCAACTCCTCCGTCGAGTATGCGAACACATCCGCAAAATCTCTTATCACCTTAATTAGCCTCGATTTCGGTGGCTCCTCTAATTCCTTCCCGATCCGAAATTTCCTCTCTTCGCAACCCTCGACCATCTGTATCTCCTCCACTTCGCCACCCGGCTGTATCTATACATTTTCCTTCCCCTTCTCCGACTTATGTCTTTCCTCCTTCGACCTCGACCCTCCCGGTCGATTAACTTCCTCCCCCTTAGGGTGCATCTGCCTCCTTGCTAACTGCTTGTTTTTGCTCACAGTGGTCTGGTAGCAGCTTCTCGAGGTAAGTTGATCCCCAACGATCTCACCAACGTTTTTGCCCACCGGATATTTGATCGTCATGTGGTACGTGGATACGACCGCCTGGAACGCGTTTAGGCTCGTTCTCTCCATTATGATGTTGTAGGATGATTCAGCTCCTACAACCACAAATCTCACCATTCGAACCTTCCGGGTCGCTCCCTTTCCCAGTGCTATAGACAGGCTCACTTCTCCCATTGGCATAACCTCCCCGCCATT
The DNA here is from genome assembly GCA_902706635.1 of Striga hermonthica. Classification (NCBI taxonomy): domain Eukaryota; kingdom Viridiplantae; phylum Streptophyta; class Magnoliopsida; order Lamiales; family Orobanchaceae; genus Striga; species Striga hermonthica. The sequence continues at coordinate 10,405,464 of CACSLK010027751.1, read as the reverse complement.
AAGGCCATACAAGGTCGTAGCCACCGGCTTCAGCTCCACATTCAACTCCCGATTGATTTGCACAAAGCAATCATAAAACATGACATTGACTGAACTCCCTGTGTCTATAAACACCCTTTTCACATCGAAACCTACAACTTCAGCCGTAATTACCAAGGCATCATTGTGAGGTACCACCACCCCTGCTGCATCCTCTGCTCGAAAACTGATTTCTGGTACTCGGGCCAGGATACCCACCTCCTCCCTTTTCTTTTTCATTGCTCGAACATGGCCTCTCCTTGCATTATTCGAGTCTCCGTCCGTCGGTCCTCCTGAAATCATATATATCGTGCCTCTCTTCACTTGGCCTCCATCTCCTTCTCTTTCTCGCTCCCTACTTCCTCGCCTCCTTTTCCCTTCATCTTATTTTCGACCATCTCGACCACCTCGTGCATCCCCATCATCGTCGTCCTCGCTCTTCTCCACCGAGTCATCCCGACACCTTCTCTTCTCCCTCCTCCTCCCCTTATCCTGATAAACAAACTCCTTGAGATGCCCTGCTCGAATAAGGCGCTTGATCTCGTCCTTGAGATGCTGGAAATCCTCAGTAGTATGGCCATAGTCTTTGTGGAAGCGGCAATATCTCCTCGACTTCGGCTGGGTTGGCCCATTCGAACCTCGACCTTGGCCACGTCACATCTTTCCCATCTATCCCTTTCTCCATGGCCATCAGGACCTCGGCTACCTTCGCGTTCAACGGGGTATAATCATGGAATCTTTTCCCTCCAGAGATAGGCCGGTCCTTCCATCTGTCCTCTCGCCCTCGATCCTGCTTAGCTCGCCCCTCCCTCCTAGGCGAATTCCTCCTGGGCGAGCCTCTCCTTTTTGGTGAGGTCGCTTTCTCCTTCTTTGATTCCAAACGACCTAACTCCTCCAATTTGACAAACTCTGCTTCAGTCTCCTCGAGGTTAATATATTTTCTGCACCTTTTCAATACCTCGTCGTAGGTATGAGCCGGAGTTTTGGCCAGACATGTCCGACAAAGCCCCGCTCGCAAGCTTCTGATCAGCCCTCCCGCCTTGACTTCATCGACCACTGACGGGATCTCCAAACAAGCCTGGTTGTATCGAGCCACATATTTGCGCAACGACTCCTTCTCTCCTTGTCTCATTGCGATCAAGGTTAAATACGTCTTCTCCTGGGCCACCATGCTCAAATATTGATTCGTCAATTTCTCTGCGAAGTCCTCGAAGTCCACAATCGAACCTGGGGGATGCTGCTGGAACCAATCGAGTGCTCCTCCCCTCAAGGTTGATAAGAATGCCCTGCAACTAACGGGATCAGTATACCCATACAACACGGCCATGTTTTCAAATGACCTCACATGTCTCGACGGGTCTGAAGTCCCATCGAACACCAGATTGGTATCCTTGAAGGCGGCCAGTAAGGGTGCGGCTAGTATATCAGTCGAGAATGGATGCCCTCGCGCACGCCTCTCCATTCGACCATCTACTTTGGCTTGCAATTGACGCAGCTGCTCGGCCATTCTCTCTATCTCCCGATCTTGCGGGGGTCCCACAGACGGCGCCAAATGGTAACACAAAACTTCCCGACCGGTTGGAACTTGAATAATCGCCTTCCTTCTCGCCGGTTGAACATCGTGCACCTACAAAGAACTCTCACACCGGGGGTTGTGTCCAGTGAAGAGCCTCCGATGCTTAAGTCAGTATGTGTAGAAATATACTAGAAATAAGGAATGAATAGAGAATGTCTTCAGGAAGAAAGGCTCACCCCCTTTTTATAGGAGTGAGATACCTGCCCTAATAATTGCCCGGATAAGGATGAGCTGGCTGCCCAAGCTGCCCGTCCGTACTCTGACACGCCGCGCACATGTCAGAGGTAGCGCAGGGCGTTGGGAGCCGTCAGAGGTGGTTATCGCTATCACCCAATACATTGTCGACACGTGTCCCCCCTGCACATGGGGTAAATATTCTCCTGGAATTCAGTTAGAGGTTCTCTCACGCGCGCCTGCGACACACGCGCATGGACTTCTCGATTATGGGCTCCTCGAAGCAATTGACCTGCTGAGGTCGAATAGGTTGCTCGATCATGCATCTGGTCGAGCGAGGGGTTGCTCGATCATATATCTGGTCGAGCAATGGGTTGCTCGATTACTTGGCTGGTCGTGCGATGGGCTGGTCGACCGACTGCCTAGTCGACTACTTAAATGATCGATCCTCTTGCTTCTTGTCCTGGCTTCCTCCTAGTTTGGTCTTCTCGACCGGCTGAGCACACCGGTTTAGCCTTGTGTATATAATATCCCATATCAATATATATATTTATAATACACACATTTTATTTAATTATAATATAACATTTAGACAATTAATATTAATAATAATATTATTACTAATAACAACAAACAATAGCAAATTGACATTTAATAATAATAATAATAATAGTAATAATAATAATAATAATAATAAAGACAATTAATAATAGCAATAATTAATAATTATTCCCAAATAATCCACAATAAAACGGGGTATTACATAGAGTGTGCGAACAAATGCAACAATAACAACGTTACATTAAGTCACCATCTAACTAACACACTTTCATACTTACAACAACCTCTAACTGTTCAAAAATCACTGATAGCATACACATTCTCTATATGCTATACACAACATGGTTATGTTCAAATATAACTGCCCCGGCTAATGTGGTGAAGTTGAATCAGTTATTTCTTAGACACTAATGAAACTTCATCTCAACTTAGTTGTTTTTCTAACATGCTTCGTCAAACTGTATCGATCATAGCTCTTGGATGACATATTAAAGGAGCAACACTAAGTCTCAATTTCATAACATTGTTCTAAGTCCAAAGGCTTCGTACAAAATTGGACAACATAATCCATAGGATTCACACCTTGATAAAGTAGGGAATCATTTGTCAATCCTTAACGGTTGTTGAAAGCACACGCAGTATGACATACGTGTCATAACATAGCTCCCACTATGATGGGCACACTACTATGGTATTCGAATATATAGTCTAGATACCACTCAAGTATCTAACCCGAGCCACCTGAAGCTGGCCTGGACTCCTCGCGGTTGTCGAGTTGTATGCTGGGGACTTGGGTTTCTCGCGATCGTGAACAGGGCTGCAGGAGAGCGAGGGATTGCGATAATGGTGCTGGACTTGGTTTCCACGTTGGTGGTGTATCTGGGCTCGCACGCAGTGTGAAGTTTCAGCCGCGGACAGAAGTTGCTCGACGGAAAATATGGAGCTCCTGCTGGAGATGCGTGGTCTGGACCTTCGGGAATCGTTTGTTGCTGCTCGCGGCTTGGAGTAATCACCGAAATGATTCTCGGTGGTAGGATGCAGCAGCATGGGGATCGTGTTGGAGGATGGCAACCGATCTTCTTCCTTCCTTCTTCTTTTCTTTTCTTTTTTTTTTTTATACACAGCGAGAGTGAGAGACGAGAGATAAGAGAAGAACTTGAGAGATTTCTTCTTCCTTATTCTTCTGCGTGAACGAGACGAGAGGGCGAGAGGGATTCTTATGGGTGACAAGATTGATGGCTGCGGGAACTGAGGGTTTATCACGATCAAAAGAGAATAATCTCTTTTATTTATAGGGCTAGGTCAAGTCTTGCCCTACAAGTAGTTTACCAAAAACACAAGGGAAGAGAGATAGTGTAATACCCCATTTGAATATGGAATAATTGAGTTATTTATTCTTTATTATCTTTATTATTATTATTATTATTATTATTATTATTATTATTATTATTATTATTATTATTATTATCCAATTTCCTATTTGATTATTGCTATTATTATTATAAATATTGTTTCTAAATGCCAAATTTCTTTTAATTGTTAAATGATTGTTATTATTATTATTATTATTATTATTATTATTATTATTATTATTATTATTATTATTATTATTATTATTATTATTATTATTATTATTCTAATTATTATTATTACTATTATTTATATAATTGTCTAATGTGCCTGATTGATTAAATGTGATTAATGTGTATTACTAAATATGATTATGTGTGTTATATTTTGTTTAAAAGTGTGTTATATATATAATTATCACGGTTCATTTTATTCGATTATTGTCGAGCCTCGAAGATTAATTGTGAATCGAGAAGCCCCGCCCAACTGGCCGACCCGACCCGTTTCGTCTCCTTTTAGTTTACCTTGTTGGCAAAGCTTTTAATTAAACCCTACATCTATGTAATTGAGAGAAACCCTTAGCAGATTAATAATAATCCGCAACTTTATTTTGCCTCTTCCCAATCGTTCGCAGTAGAAAGATTTATCTGCTCCCGTTCCCTTCATTCCGTTCAACCATCACACGCCATCATCACCACTCCAAATCGTCCGGCAGACCACCATCATCTCTTCCTTTTCTCGCTTGTTTTCCCCATCACAAGGCCAGCGGGAAATCCTGTTGTTTCAGATCGTGCACCTCCGTCCCGTCACGCCTTTTCGGTGTTGTTCCAGGAAGCCAGCATTGTCACCCTCATTATCCTACAATTTCCGGCCATCGACCAGACCACCATCTCCGATTGCGACATCCCAAGCCAGCGTCCTGCAAGCACCGGCGACTTGCACACCCTTGATACTGTCGTCACATGAGTCATCCCAGGTCGTTCACCACCGCAAGGAGCTAGTCCGTGTTCAGGCTCTCGTAAGCTTGCCGTCTCGCGATCAACTCTCCAGCGACTCGCGCAGTAGCCGTTCGTGAGTCACCCTGCTGTCGCGAACCCTAGCGAGACCATCCTCTGTCGCACAGAAACCTCGGGCCGCATCCCCTCCCTTGCCGCAATAGTTCGCAGCGACCAACAACTTCCATCGAGCCCGTGACGTCGCTGTCTGCGAGCTCCAATTTCCGCTAGCCCCGTGGCCGTGTTCTTGCTGTTAGCGTGGATTAGTTGCGGTCTCGGCGATCTTGCTCTGTTCCTGAGATTAATCGATGCGGTCCCGGCGGTCCCGTGATCCCATTAGTGGTCCCGGCAGTCCCGTGATCGCATTTGTAAGCCCGTTTGACCTTTGCGTTGCCCGTTTCGTAACCCTGCCCCGAGAACGGTACCTGGGCTAACTCTCGACTTATTTATTTTTGCTCTTATATGTGTTAAGTGCTCGTATACGTGTTTTATTGCTGATTGTGTGATTTATGAACTATTTACGTGCCTTAGGTAATATTTATGAGAATTATTGATATACATATTTGTCGGATACCAAAGTGATTGCCGCCACTTTAGAAAATTGTCGAACTGAGGTTAATGTATTATTTTCCATGGAGGTGCTATGGATTATTGGACTTAGAAATGTCCTTGACGCAACATGGCTTTGGCCTTGTGTCGTTTCGATTTGTATATTGTAAGATATAAATTTTTGAAAATCGTGTTGCAACCGTTTTTGCTAAAATCACTATAAATCGATTATTGCTCCAAAATTTCTGATTTTTGGATTTGTGGTTTTATTGTTGTTATATTACATGTAGTTAAAATTTGAGATTTTTATATGGCATGTAGCCTCGTCAAAACTCGAAAACCCTTTCTGGGTTGTTTCTTAATAAATTCATATAAAATCGATTTCTCGTCCAAAATAGATAATTTTTGGATATGTTGATGTTCTTCCTGATATCTTGTTGTTTAACAATTCTAAAGTTAAATTCAGGCTGTAGCTATTTTAAATGATTAAATTTGATTTGTGGTCAGATTTTGTTTAAATTATTTAAAATGGTTAGGTGCATGTTTAGGGGTTTTCCTTTGATAAAAATGTGTGTTTTTCAATCTTCTATATGCTATTAAAATTTGAATTGGAAAGTCCAAGCCTAATTCCTTACAGTCCCATTCTTATAATTTTGAACTAGTCCTTTTTAACCGTTTTTGGCACCAGTTGTTTTTGATGGAAAATGCTTGATCTGTTGGCCCCATTTTTGTGTCAAAACTTCATTTCCTGCTTTTATATGATTTATTAATTGGTCGGTCAAGTCTAGGAGTCGTCCTAATGTTTCAACTCCACAACTTCCACGAGTTTCTTAGTCGATGTGATTCGACTAAGTATAATTCTTGTTATCTGTATAGAGTCGAGATAGTTGCTTACGGGACTGTCTTGACTTATGTAGGTGTCTGACAAGCAGTGTATCAACCACCTACGATTTTCTGGTTATTCTACTTTATCATCCGGCACCAGGTGGGTTTAATTTGAAAAATTGTTATGCCTTAAATGTTATTATTGTTTACTTGTTGGTATGATCAAAGTATGCATGTAGAACATGTAGCCTTCGATGCGACTGTACCGGCCATCGAACGGTTATCCCCGTAGCCATAGAACGTACCCGTTGGGTAGTCTCCTTTGTTTTTGTGGGCAGTCAGGGCGTGAGCTAACACCCCGCTATTTCATGAAAATCAGAGTACGCGTTTTCGCAAAATCCTTGAAATTAAATATTTAATTTGTGAAATACTGATTCGGAGTGTTACCGTAAAGCATGACTTTATTTGAAAACCGTTATCTTAACGATCATAAACGGTTTAGCATGACCTAATTACTGATTATAAATCGGGTCCGAGTTTGGCAAAAACGGTAATAGTAGCGGAAAGCGTAGTTAAAACATGATAAAACATATTTACAAAACTCCTAAACCGAACGCCCGCTCACTTCTCGGCTCCGACCCTGTGACCTGAAAAACATGAATAATGTGGGGGCGTGAGCACTAATCCACTGTGCTCTGCAGAAACTCATACTGAAGTAAACAGTGAAAATAATTGCCATATCATGATCCTGGCATATACATAACCTGAACATGAAACCGGTAATAACATGAACATGAACCTGATATCATGACATGAACGTGAACCATGACCGTTACCCCATCTGCCAGCATAAAAATGTCGGACACCATGTGCACACTCTAGTGGGCAGACTAGGCCACTAGAACCCAGAATGGACCGGCGACCATTCCGAGCGGATACATGACATGAAATACATACCTCAAACATGGTACCGTAATTATAATCAATGTACTACCTAGTCTGAGTCCCCACCTGATCCGTAAAAATGAAAGGCAGTGCTGATATCTGAAGCCTGATCAAACTGAAATATAATATAAACAATTACTAAATACTATGCTCAAACTGATAAAAATTAACTGTTTAACTTGTTAAGATGCTCTACTGGACTTGACATGATATTTAGACTTAACTGGTACAACTGGAACTGATCTAACATGAACTGATCGGACATGAATTTTCTGAACTGACCCGGA
>CACSLK010027751.1:10297482-10307508 GCA_902706635.1 Striga hermonthica | reverse complement strand
AAAGAAAAAATCCATCATGATTAAGGCCATGAGGCTGGATGGTCGTATGTAACGACCACCCCTTTGAGGGTGGGCATGCGTTTCAAAGAAAAAATCCGTCGTGATTAAGGCCATGAGGCTGGATGGTCGTATGTAACGACCACCTCTTGGAAGGTGGGCATGCGTTCGAGCACAAAACCCATCATGATTAAGGCCATGAGGCTGGATGGTCGTATGTAACGACCACCTCTTTGAAGGTGGGCATGCGTTCAAGCAAAAATCTACCATGATTAGGGCCACGAGGCTCGGTGGTCGTATGTTACGACCACCCTTGAGAAGGTGGGCAGGTGTTCACGATGGAAAGCCCGTCATGATGGAGATCATGAGAGCATATGTTCAAAGCGCACAATTACACGGAAAGTACAAATTACAAGAAGGAATATATGTTAGCAGCATAGAAGCTTCCCTAAGTGATCTGGCTAAGAAATCACACAAACACACCGAAGCAGATCATCACAAGCATAGACAAAGATAGAAATAACCCAATCACAGCATTTGCATTTCAAGAAGTTCATGAGATCGTAAGAAGTACATACATTACAGAAATTTAATTGGATACAAATGAAAACTAGAAAATACAATACTACTCTACGGAGGAGGAGGGGCAGCAGTCGAGTCCTCATTGCTCGAGCAGGCGTTCGGGTCGACCTGGGGACCAGTGCCAGAGGTCAAATCGCAGGCTTCATTAAGTGGGCGTCGTCGAATAGATTCAGCCATTGCGACCAACATGGCAGCCGGGGGAGTAGCATCATCGGGCAGAGCAAAGGTCTTCTTCAGAATCTCCGATCGGCCTAGGGTCTTTCGAGCTGACCCGACCACCACTCATGCTCGAGAGGTAGAGTAGGATCCCCGTGGAAGCTAGAGGGAACCTTTGGTAAGGCATCCCATATAACTCCGGGGTCGAGCTGCTCAAAATCATCTTCGGCGATCTGCTCGCCGGCTTTCTGGAGGGCGAACCGAAAGCAATCAACCCCGAAATCTTGAACCTCCTTCAAAAATTGTGGTGACTGCATGAAGTCAGCCACCACTTGCGCACGATGTTCGCGGAGGAAGAGCTGCCCAGTTGTGGTTGCCCAAAGCATCTGCCTAGCCCGAAGGGCAGTGGCATTCGCATATCTTTGCTTCTCTTCAGCGTGGGCAGCCCTCTCTTTGGCCAGAATGGCCTCCAGTTCGGCCCGAGTAGCCTCTGCCTTGGCTAGTGCCGTCTCTGCCTGCACTCGAGCAGCCTCGGCCCGTGCCCGAGCGGCTTCCATTTGTGCTCGACCAGTTCGCTCTTGCTCGAGCACGGCCTCCTTGTCTTTCAGCGCAGCTTCCTTCTCTGCTATGGCCGCCTCCTTAGCCGCGAGGGCAGCATCCCTTTCCGCGAGAGCCCTACTTTTATTGCTGAGCTCTTCATCAAGGGATTGAAGCTTGACGTCGAACTCAGTCTTCTGCTCCACTTGGGCCTCGCGGAGCTGGGAATTATGCTTGACAAGGGTGGAGTTCTTATCCTGCAAGAACCGGATGGTGCTCTCAAGACTTTTCAGAGACTTCCCAGAGCTGCCACGAGCCTCTTGCGCTGCGGGCAAAAATTGGACCAAGCCCTGCAATCGGGAAAAAGGGGTGCAGTTCAGAACCTGTGCAACACGTGAAGCATAGGAAAGAAGACAGGGAAATGTGAGGAAAACAATACCTGGGCGATCCACTGAACAAATTGATCCCCAAACTCAGGCAATGTGGGGCCAAGCTTCTTGCGGTCGTCCCCGAGGAGAACGCCCTCGAGGCGCTCGGCCACCTCATTTGTGGACGCCGACATAAAGGACGTCGGCTTCGGAGCAAGAGGGTCGGGAGGAAGATAACTGTCGTGCCCTCGCTTCCAGACGACCGTGCCTTGGTCGGTGCGGGACCGCTTGCCCAGCACTGTCTCACGCCCGGTATTAATGTTGCTGCCAGACTCGACCAATGCCTTGGTCGAGCCGACAGATGGGGTCTTGAGAGATGGTTGATCGAGGGGAGGCTTTTCGGAAGCTGGGGTCTTAGAGGAGGAGTGGAGCTCAGAGGATTTGCCCATGGTTTTGGAAGAAGCGGAGTCTTTGGGAGGGGGAGCCCGATGATCGATTTTCTGGCGGCCGTCGATCTTTTGACGGTCGTCAGTTCTCGCTGAACGATCATCGACCTGGTGGTGACGATCGGTGGACTTCTGACGGTCGCCAGGTTTCTGTTGACGGTCCGCAGCCTTCTGACGATCATCGACCTTGGAGGAGGTCGAAGACTTGGTGGTCGAAGAGGAAAGGGATTTTGGTTGAGGGTTCTGGGAAGTTTGCCCCGGTTGCTTTGGTGGCTGAGGAGGCTGCTTCTCCTGTTGTTGCTGTTGTTGCGGCTGCGAAGGCTGCTTCTCAGGCCGCTGGGGCATTTCCTTGGACGGCGGTGGAGGAGGCGGCGGAGTCTGCCGTGGTAGCGATCGCTGTAGAGGCTCTGGTCGAGACCCACCGATCCATCGGCCTTGTCACTGCCCGACCCGGCGACAGCCCCCGTCTTCTTTTTCAGTGGGGTTTTCCTCGGAGGGATATTGAAGCTGGGCACCTCTGCAAGAAAATCACAACATATATTATATTCGGAATTAATAATGAAACGCACGAGCACTTGACCAAGCTGCCCAAGATTACCTGGATCATCTTCAAGTCGAACGAGATCGAGGATCTCGTCAGAGGGAGGAGGACAAGTTTAGTGGGTAAGAAGACCACAATGGTGGAGAAGGTTTTCATCTCTAAGAAGTTTTTCTGAAGCAACAGTCTTAGAGTTCCAGGTATGGACCCGTTGCTCGAAAAGGGGATTGGAGGGAGGAGCGGAAACTTCCTGGGGAATCTCCTTCACCCAGGGGACGGAAGGCCAAGGGAACGGTGCCTCAGGTCGAACGAAAATGAACCTGTCGATCCAATTGGGCAGGTTGGAGGGGATGTCATCGATGAAGTGAGCGCCGTTGTGACTCTTTAGGTAGAGCCCTCGAGCTTGTTTGGAAGGGGCGTAACAGTAATGAAAAAAGGCGAGGTCGAATCGACCGAGGCGAACATGATAGAGAATAATGAAAACCGTCATGAAGCGGATGGCGTTGGGAGGAAGCTGATGCAAGGGGAGCCCAAACCACTCACAAATTTGAAGTAACTCAGGGTTCAGGGGAAAACGCAAGCCCATCTTAAACTGGATTTCGAAGAAGGTGTAACAATTCTCTGGAGGCTGGTCATATTTGTCGGACTCTGAAAGGAGGTAGAAGGCCCAACCAACAGGTCGACCGATTCTGGAAGAACTCACCCAATCACTGGAAAGAGTAAGAGAAGAGGAGCGTTTGGAAGAGGCTTTAGAGGTGGCTTTGGTCGATTTTTTCTTAGGCGGGGAGGCAGAAGCGCTAGGTTGGGAGGAAGAGGGAGGGATGTTCAAGGAGGGAGAAGCAACTTCGTCCCCCTCAGGTTCATCTAGCTCACCAAAAGCAGGTCGGCGACGGCGGAGGGGAATATTATCCATAGTATCCCCAGAGTTGGGAGAAGAGGCACGGGCGGTAAAAACGCGTGTAGGAACGGTCTCACCAGGACGGAGTATTGAAAGGGGAACGGCTTCAAGTGCGGAGGGCAGGATCTCAACCGAATCAGAGGAGGTGGTCGAGGCAGCGGGATCTGAAAAACAAAGAAGAAAGGAGCAACGTAAAAAAGGGAAATTTGGACGGAAAGTAAGAGAGGAAGAAAGAGAAGGTTTTCAAAATAGGGGTTTTACGAAAAAGGTGGTTTTGGGAGAAATCAGGGGAGGAGAGCAGAGATTCAAAGAGAATTTCAGAGGGAGAGAGCGAAATCTATAACAATTGAACAGGGAAAAAGCCAACACCCGACATACGAATTCAAAACACCCAGTTAGCAGACTTAAAACATCCAATTCAAAAAATTCGAAACATAAAATCCTAAGCACAGAGAGCGTAAAACCAGAGGAGGAGCAACTTACTCATGAGCGCAGATGGAAGATGTGGAAGAGCTTGAAGATTGCAGGGGAAAGCGTCGAAATAAATTAGGGTTCTTGCAAAGGAATGTTTGAACACAGGGGAGTCTGAAGTTGCAAAGGTGGAAAAAGTGGAAAAATACGCTAAGTATGGAATTTATACTTTGGTGATTGAAGGGGGGAAAGATAAGGGCAGTCAGATTAAAGGTAGATCCAACGATGGGGAGTATTAATTTGCACGGAGCTTGAAACGGACGCGTTAGGCGAGGAGGCGCAATAATTAAAGCGCCTGACACATCTGACAGTCGTGACACGTGGCAGAAAACGGATACGACAAAAAGGACTTAAAGCGGATGACTTTATTGCTAGGGATTAATGAGGAATTATTCGAAAAAGTGAGCGGGAAGCTTACCAACTGGTCGATATCTAACGCCGAACCATCCAGAAGGACGATAAATGCTAATTCACTCTTAGATCGAATCATTCAGACTCGACCAGAGTGGGAGGGGACTAGATGATATGGGATATTATACCCACAAGGCTGAACCGGTCTGTTGACCGGTCGAGGAGGTCATATTATACGGAAGCCAAAGAAATCGAGCAATTAATCAGTCGACCAAGCAAGGCTGTCGACCAAACTATTTTTCGACCAGATACGCGATCGAGCAATCTATTCGACCTCAGCAGGTCGATTACTTCGAGGACTTAACACCACTCTGTTCGGCCTAGTCATAGGCGCGTGAAGGAAGCCTCTGACAGAATTCCAGGAGAATATTTACCCCATGTGCAGGGGGACACGTGTCGGGAAAGCAGTGGCGGATAATGATAACCACCTCTGACAGCCTACCCCATGTGCAGGGGGACACGCGTCCAAAGAGGATTGGTGCAGGCGATAGTGGCGACGGCCACCTCTGACACACGCGTTTGGTGTGTACGGACGGGCAGCTAGGGCAGACAGCTCATCAAATCCGGGCAGCCCTAGGTCAGGTATCTCACCCCTATATAAAGGGGGTGAGCCTTTCTTCTTCAACACGATCATTCTACTACTTACGCTTGAGAATTGATTGAATACACACTGACTTAAGCTTCGGAGGCTCTTCACCGGAAAACACCTCCGGTGTGAGAGTTCTTTGTAGGTGCACGACGTTCAACCGGCGAGAAGGAAGGCGATTACTCAAGTTCCAGCCGGTCGAGGAGTTTTGTGTTACGTAGAGCAGAGGTGTTCACATGAGTCTGACTAGCAAAATTTCATCGCCGTTCCCCCACTGATCGTGAGACGAAGCCCGCGCTCGCGAGTCACGCGTAGCTGCCGAACCCGTGTACCGCGTGCCCCGACCCGTTCAGCCCTCTTCCGATCGTTTTGTGTTCCCTTTCCTTGAGATCGGTACATAATGGCTAAAATCCCTCTATTTATATGTGTTATATGTGATATGTTGAAGTCCATGCTTGAATATGTGATTTGAATACATATGTTGATTGAATAATTGTCGTTTTGCGTCCGTTTCTTCGGTTTGATGTCAAAACTAAAGGATGTGGTTAAATTCATGGAATATCTGTAGTTTTGAGTACTTTGGTGTGTCCTTGGAATGTTAGTGAAAGCTTTGTGTCATTTTGAAGCATATGCTATGAGATATGAACTTTTTAAGTTGATCGTGCTGCTGGATTTTGCAAAAATCATGATAAATTGAGTTCTAGTTATTTTGAGGTAAATTTTTGATATGTTGGACTTTTGTTGATGAAGTTTATGGTGTAAAAATTTCAAGTTGAAATTCGACTTTTAGCTATGTGTTTTGGTAATTTTAAGTTCTGGTCAGATTCTTGATAAATTCATGTAAAATTGAGTTCAAGGAGTTTTGAGCTGAATTTCTAGAAATGATGTTATTTTGCCTTCATGCTCATTGTGTCAAAATTTCACTTGACAATTCGAAGGGTTACCTGGTGAACTAAGAATTTCACTCTATGGCTGTAATTTTGTAAAAGTTATTTCTCCAGGTTAAAATGAGTTTTAAGCGTCAATCTCTCGTATACATGTATATGTTTGAGTGTATTATGTCGTGTAAAAATTTAGTTCAAAATGCTCGAGTGCATTTTAATAATATCCGATAGATATTGTTTCTAGGCTGTTTTCCAGCACCCTGCAAGCACCAGGCCAGGGCCAGCACCCCCGGCAGCTTTCAACCGGGCCTTTTTTGGCTTTTTCCTGACCCTTTTCACTCCTATTAACCCATATCATTGTTTTTCATGTTGTATGTGTTCTATATGACTTGTTATTGGTTTATTGAGTAAGACAATTAAACCAAAGGTTCCAAACTCCATTAGAAATTTGTACGAATCACTTAGTCGATAATGTTTTGGCAAAATGGATGTTGTTGTATGTGATTCCATATGTCGGATAGTTGTTATAGGACTATCTTGATGAATGTAGGTTCGACGAGCTGAGCCCTCGAGCTATGTTTCTGTATTGTGTGCTTTTGCTTCTTCGATATTCAGGTGGGTTGGATTATCAAATTTCTATGTCGTAAATTGTCTGTGTATTGTTGGGTTGGTATGATCAATGTATGCATGTGAACCATGTAGCCTATAAATGTGAGGCTTTACGGCTGTCGCTACGCTTGTCCCCGTCGATGTAATACGGTGCCCTTGTGAGGCAGTCTCCTTGAGTCCTAATGAAATGTCGTGCCCTTGTGTGGCATGAAAGTCCTAATGATAGGCCGTGCCCTTGTGAGGTATGTACTCCCGCTATTGGGGTAATGAATCCCTTTCTACGGCTAATGAAAGATGCGTACACAGAAGTAATATTAAATGGTGTGTGAACAGGAGATGTGACAGGATTGATTGATTTATGTTCATGATGCGACCATACCCTTCTTACATTATATATATTGTTTATGCATAGCTATGAGAAAAGTGGTATGTATTCACCCCCATGCCCCCCCTCCCCCTGAGGTTGAGCAAGTGGCGAGCATGACGAGAAAAGGACGAGTGGCTTGTCTCATGTTTATGTTTATCTTGCTTCCGCTCTCTGTTCTATGAACATGTTATTTTGGGTCTTGAGAACCTTATGTTTTGGTCTCTTAGACATGTTAAAATGCTTTCAAACTTGTGTTTTGAAAATGTTGGTTTTGGGTTTTGTTTTGAAACCCTATGTCGGATTCGTTTCATTTTGGAACATGTTGATTTGATATTCATGATTGATGTGGTTATTTGAATATCATGTTAGATTTGGTTACTCATGCTGAGGTGTTGAGCTAGATGTCATGTTAAATGTTTTGTTTCGGATAATGAAATCCATTTGAAAAATCGGGTAATGAATCCTCGTGAGTTCAGGCATGACTTGAACTATGATAACGCCCATGTTAAATGTTTATTTCAAAAAATGAATTTCAAAAATATTATCTTGATTTTCTTGAAAGTCTGGAATTTCTTCAAAATCAAAGTGGGGCATTACATGAACAGTGTACGGTGCACTATGTGCCTCTCTTAGAATCTCTCGACGCAGTTCCCACACCTTTGGAACATAGAGTCTACCTTCAAAGACTAAAGACCCATCGGATGCGACTACAAAAATTCTAACCCTACCGGCCTCCATCAACTCTCTCATCCGGTGAAAGAAAGGGTCATTCGGTTGCACGATGATTATCCTCTCGCAAAGAGTCGGTCCCCCAACTAATGCTTCCAAAACACCAGTAGTCGTCGAGGTCGACTCCACTGCCTCTAACTATAGTCATTCGAACTCCCGAACTAGCAGCTTCTGTCTAGAAAGCATACTAGACAACTCGCTATAACTCCTCCAACTGAGGGCATCGGCTACCACATTAGCTTTCCCGGGATGGTATCTAGTCATGCAGTCATAGTCTTTAACAACCTCTAACCATCGTCGTTGCCGCATATTGAGCTCTTTCTGGGTGAAGATGTACTTCAGGCTCTTGTAGTCGGTAAAGATCTCGCACTTGCCCCCGTAGAGGTAGTGCCGCTAAATCTTGAAGGCATGGACCATGACAGCTAACTCCAGGTCGTGGGTGGGATAGTTTGTCTCATGAGGCTTCAGCTGCCTTGATGCGAACGCCACGGCTCTCCCTTGCTATATCAACACACAGCCCAAACCTAACTTCGAAGCATCACTGTAGATGGTGAACTCCAAAGTCGGATCCGGAATAGTCAATACAGGTGTTGTGGTCAGTCTCCGGTTCAACTCCTGGAAACTAGCCTCACACTCAGGACTCCATTTGAACTTCCCAGCTTTCTTTGTCAGAAGCATCATCGGTTGGGCTATCTTCGAGAAGCCCTCGATGAATCTACGATGTATCCAGCTAGACCCAGGAAACTATGAACGTCGCTAGCGTTTCTCGGTGTACGCCAACTCTTCACCATATCGATCTTGTTGGAATCTACTTCTATATGTCTAATTGTCACGATATGGCCAAGGAAAGCCACACGATCAAGCCAGAACTCGCACTTCGAGAACTTCGTGTACAACCTCTCCTTGCGAAGCGTCTATAGAACAAGTCTAAGATGAATCTTATACAGCTCAACGTCCTTCGAATATAACAAAATGTCATCGATGTAGACAATGGTCTAAGTACGGATGGAAAACTCAGTTCATTATGTCCATAGACACCGTCGGTGCATTATTCAACCCTAACGACATCACCATGAATTCGTAGAGTCCATATCTAGTCTAAAAGACCGTCTTGGAAATGTCGGACTTCTGAATCTTTAGCTGATGGAAGCCAGATCTCAGATCGATCTTAGAGAAAACAATGGCACCCCTCAACTAGTCAAAGAGATCCTCGATCTACGGCAGTGGGTATTTATTCTTCACGGTTAGGTTGTTCAAGTCTCGGTAGTCAATGCACATCCGCATCGACACATCCTTCTTCTTGACAAACAGCACGGACGCTCCCCAGGGCGAAACACTCGGCCGCATGAAGCCAAGTTTAGAAGTTCCTAGATTTGCGACTTGAGCTCTTGCAACTTCTTCGGTGCCATTCTATATTGTGCCTTCGAGATTGGACCAGCTCCGGGAACCAAGTCGATGGTGAACTCAACCTGTACGTCCAGCGGTCCCCCTGACAACTCATTCTGAAAGACATCTATGTACTCGCATACGATGGAGACACTCTCCGACGACAATTATTTTTTCTCATCGCTAACCATACTCAGGATGTAGCCTTGACAGCTACCTTTTGCTAAGCTCCGCATCGCCTTCAACGAAGAGATAACCCTGGCACGAGTCTTGTCTTTTCTCCTAAAAAGGTGATCGACTGGCCATCATCATGGAGTAAAGTCACCTCACACTGCCAACTAGAGCTCAGCTAACAGTTCCAGAAGAGCCATATGCATCTTGTGCATGTTGTAGTTTAATCGGAACTGGTCAAAGCCCATGGCATGGAGTGGAGCATGATATCAACATGGGCTTCCCCGTCAATAAAAGCTTCTAGGACCTCCAACTCATTGAGTTGTGCCATGACCTTAGTGCGTGCTCCCTCACTGGTGTGCCCTTGGCCATTCGCATGTTCATCAGAGTCCTCATGGCTTCCTGCCTGGCAGCCATAGACTGATGTCCAAACAAATCCTTGAGATTGAGGAGTATCTCTGTTGCAGTGTTTATAGACTGATGCTGATGTTGAAGAATATCTAACATGGAAGACACAATGTAACACTTCACCATCTCATCAGCCTTCTTCCACTGAGACTACTCTTCCCTCTCTTGGTCAGTGCATTCGGTCCGAGATCATCCAGACAAGCCTCAATGAGTACATACTTGTATCCTTCTGCAGTCAGCACAATGTCTAAGTTCCTCTTACAATCAATATAGTTTGGGCCGGTAAGTTAATTTTCTTTTGGAATAGTAGATAACGGATTGAACGACATGTAAAGCCTAAGAATCAAGAAAATATTTTACTGATTAAACACTACAAATTTAACTGTTAACATTCATATTGATATAGGATATTATCTGTATAAAGACGAGCCGATTTGGTGAGCCGGTCGAGAAGGGCGAACCGGAAGTGAACCGAGCCGAAA
>CACSLK010027751.1:10224135-10245134 GCA_902706635.1 Striga hermonthica | reverse complement strand
CATGTTGAAACGCTTTAGGACAATGTTTATGTATGTGGATTGGGATAGGCACAACTTTCTCTTCTCTCGGTCGCGAATGACCTTGATTCCGAGAACATGTCATACTTCTCCCAAATCCGTCATATCAAACTGCTTGGATAGCCACACCTTTACGTCTGATAACATCTTCACATTGTTTCCAATGAAAAGAATGTCGTCCACGTACAACACTAGAAACACCACCACGTTTCCATCACTTTTCTTGTACACACAGTGCTCATCCGGACATTAGGTAAATCCATACGATTGGACAACCTCGTCAAAACGGATGTTCCAAGACCTCGAAGCCTGCTTTAGCCCATAAATAGACCTCTTCAGCTTGTAGACCAGCTGCTCTTGGCCCTTTGCAATAAATCCTTCTGGTTGCTGCATATAGATGTCCTCGTCCAAATTCCCGTTAAGGAACGCGGTCTTAGCATCCATTTGCCAAATCTCATAATCCATATGAGCGGCCACAGCCAAGAGAATCCTGATGGATTTGAGCATGGCTACCGGCAAAAAGGTTTTCTCATAATCGATTCCTTCTTTCTGAGTGTACCCTTTCGCAACAAGCCTAGCGTTGAAGGTCTCAACCTTCCCATCTGCTCCTCTCTTTCTCATATAGACCCACTCGCATCCAATGGCACAAACGCCACTGGGTGGCTCTACAAGATCCCAGACCTGATTAGTGTCCACTGACTCTAATTCAGATTCCATTGCCTTTTGCCAAGACTCTGCGTCCCGATCTTGGAGTGCCTCATTGTATGTCCATGGGTCGGATTCAAGAACGTCCGGACGGCCTCAGAAGACTCTCCCAGACCCATGAACCGTTCGGTCTGCTGGATAACCCTCCCACTACAACGAGGTACTACCTGCTCAGGTGCATCATCAGCGATACGTGTTGCAGTACTTTGTGGTGTATCATCTAGCGCACTCGGTATTGAAGTACTCACTCCCTTTAACTCCTCAAGAACATGCCTACTACTGGGCTTATGATCTAAGACATAGTCTTCTTCCAAGAACCTAGCATTCGTGCTAACGATTACTTTCTGGTCCTCGGGACTATAAAATAGACCACCTTTCGTTTCCTTAGAATATCCCACAAACAGCCTTACTTCTGATCTCGGTTCCAACATATCAGTATCAGTTCTCAGCACATGTGCTGGACTACCCCAAATCCTGAGATTTCTTAGACTAGGCTTATGCCCAGACCAGAACTCCAATGGTGTAGACGGTACTGATTTAGAAGGTACTCTATTCAGAATGTATACCGCTGTTTCTAGGGCATATCCCCAATACGAATCTGGTAATGTACTATAACTCATCATTGCCCTAACCATTTCCATAAGAGTCATGTTCCTCCGTTCTGCTATGCCATTCTGCTGAGGCGTGCCAGGTGCAGTCAGCTGGGACGTAATCCCATTATCCGTCAAGTAGTTCTTAAATTCATTCGAGAGATAATTGCCACCATGATCGGATCGTAATGACTTCATACTTTTTCCTAACTGCTTCTCCACAACTGCCTTATACTCCAAGAACTTCTCAAAGCATTCAGACTTGCGGTGCAGAAGGAAAATGTACCCATATCTCGAGTAATCATCGATAAACGTAACGAAGTACTCAAAACCACCTCTCGCTTGAATACTCATAGGACCATATAGATCAGAATTAACTAGCCCTAACACATCTTCGGCTCTATGCCCCTTTGAACTAAAAGCCCTCTTAGTCATTTTACCTTCCAAGCAAGACTCACAAGTTGGAAAAGCTTCGACTTCTAACGACACCAAGGGCCCGTCTGCTACCAACCTTTGAATCCTTCTAAGGTTAATATGACCAAGTCTTAGATGCCAAAGATATGTTTCGTTCATTTTTTAAGGTTCCTTTCTCTTATTCAAATTAGATGATGAATTAAGTAATTGTTTCTGTTGCAGTGGAGATGACTTAGATTCTATAATGTATAGATTGTCAACTAATGAATCAGAACATATGAACTTTTTGCCAAAACGAATAACAACTTTATTATCAAACGTAGTGGAAAAACCGTTCATAAACATCTTAGAAACTGAAATCAAATTCTTTCTAAAACTGGGAACATAAAGACAATCTTTCAAAACTAGAAACCTATCTAAGGCAAAATCTAAATAGACGTCTCCCACTGCAACTGCTGACGCTCTACTAGCATTGCCTGAGTAGATGGTAACTTCACCTTCCCTAAGTCGCTTGGTTTCCTGGAACCCCTGCAATGAATTGCAGACATGATCAGTGGCTTCTGTATCTACACACCAGGTACTGGTAGATAACACCGCTAAACATGTTTCAACGACTAAAGCAAAAGGAGTACCTTTTTCGGGTTTCTTGGGAAGAGGGCAGTTTGCCTTCCAGTGTCCTTTCTGCTGACAGTTGTAACACTTGCCTTTCGTCTTGTTCGCCTTCTGTCGAGGTTGCGCGTCACTCATGATCGCCTTGCCCTTTCCTTCGGACTTCTTCCTCTTCCTGCCCTTAGGAGCCTTAGAAGTGGAAGCTTCTCCCCGCTGGGCCACCATAGCTTGGGTCTTTTGACGAAACAGGCCCTCTGCAACAAGTTCCAAGAGTCATCAACATCTTATTCATGTTGTAATTCAATCGGAATTGCTCGAAGCTCTTCGACAAAGACTGGAGCACTATATCGACCTGGGTTTCCCCATCAATAAAAGCCCCAAGAACGTCCAACTCATTCAGCTGGGCCATCATAGCAAGAACATGTTCCCTCTGCCCTCACGCATGGTCATATTCATCAGAACCCTCATGGCTTCTTGTCGGGCAGCCTGCGACTGATGACCAAATAACTCCTTGAGATTGAGAAGCATCTCTGCTGCAGTGTTCATAGACTGATGTTGATGTTGAAGTACATTTGACAAGGATGCCAAGATGTAACACTTCGCCATCTCGTCAGCCTTTTTCCACCGAGCATACTCCTCTTTCTCTTGGTCTGGTGCATTGTCAGCAGGCACATACGGACAAGCCTCAACAGTAGCAAATTTGTACCCTTCAGCAGTTAACACAATATCCAAGTTCCTTTTCCAGTCAATATAATTGGGACCAACAAGTTTGTTTTCTTTGAGAATTACGGACAACGGATTGAAAGACATTTTGAATTCCTGGGATCATGCAAACATAGTCTTTACTCAGTCAAGTAGTGTTGAATTTATACATCAAATATTGATCCCATGTAACAATATTCAAATAAATTCACCAACACCTCAAAACACCGAATCCCCGCAGGCCACTGAGTGTGGACGTCTACGATTCAAACATTCGCAAGAGGAGGGATAAATCCCATTAGCTTGACATACTGCCGAGCAATACTCAACTAATAGTCGGTTTCATATTTTGGCCAGCGCAATTAACTTTTTAGAAGAATAATCTTTATAAAAGAATAAAAACGACCTTGTCCTTTGGGACTATCGTAATTTTTTGCACTTTAAGCGTAACCCATTAATTGGTACTAAGTTTACTACCAAAATTATACGTCCACCTTTAGGTGACCCGTACGCTTTTGAAATAGCTCACTTTTAACCATCCCGAAGGAGATTCGTCATTGTAAACTGTGAAATAAAACGTCCTTTGGGCTCGAATTAAATCACTTCACTGACAAACCTATAATGGAGGTCTTGGATGTAATTTATTTCAACCCATTACACACTTAATATAATTTTTATTTTATGGGATTTTTTTAACATGTTTGTATTTGCACATAAGCAATTACGTAAAACATGCATGATTAATGAACAATAATAAACTAGGAACTATAATCCAACTATCATGGCCATTAATCAATCTCCAATGTTACGGAGAAAGCACAGTCCTGTCCTTGTTGAGTATGCCCTCCGTTTCGGGTATTGGAACTCCCTCTTTCGCAGTGACTCCCACTGAATTGGTCGTCTCCGGGAAAGCCGCCATTGGATCATCACCATGGCATCCGTTGTACGTGTTTATTGCCTTGCCCCGTCAAGGTTGGTCCACGCCCGCCGGATCAATAATGAATAATATAAACAACAATTACATATTTTATCCTATGACCCACGCAGGAGCCGTACATGAGTTTCTATGAAAACAATAAACTATGCGGTGTCCCACCGCGCGAATAATTTATTACAAGCATTCACCAACCCAAAAAATCCTTGACATGTCCAAGGCTTTAAAAACAGCATACATTCAACATGAATTAAAATCCATACATACGAGCCACAATAGTCGGATTCGAAACACCTGTAAAAACTTATTGTAATTTCTAATCTACTATGCCGCTGTGTCCGTACGCACATAATTCATGTAGACAGGTAAAGTCAAAAATTCAAACTGTGCACGAGTTTGCATTAGCCTGGGCTCTGATACCAGTTGTTGGGTTCTGTTAGGAACGTCAAACGACATGCACAGTATTGAACTTTATCAAAATAAATCGTAACGCAGCGGAATCTATAGTTAGGATATGGACGTTTACCTTTTAAAATTTTTGCCGACTCTGAGACGATGTAGAGTACCGTTGATGAAGTTCGTCTGAACACCAAAACCTAATGGGCGGATAGGTTTGGTCTTTAGTCGATTCTAATTGACACGTCAAACTGTCCTTGGTCGCACGGTGACTTGGTCTCGGCATCGGGTTGCAGCGGGCATCGGTCGCGGGTGAGCAGCGGCTCGGTCGGGCGCATCGAGCACTGTGCAAACACGTGGGGCTGCTGGCGAATGCGGACGGACGCTGGGCAGGATGCACTGGGCGTGCGCACACGCGGGTGTGAAGCGCGACTCCTGGATGCACTAGGAATGATGCGCGCGTGCGTTGGGGAAGTCCTGGCGATTGCGGACTAGCGCTGGCGAGTGAGCGGACGCGGGCGTGTGCGGCAAGGAAACCTGGACGCGGGCGGACTGTCGCGGGCGTTGCACTGGCGCACTGAGGACGACGGTGATGCAAGCAGATCTCACACGAACAGGCGTGTGACGCTGGACTGCTTCGCGCGAGGATGCTGGGCGTCGTGACGGGCTTGGGCTATGCGCGACTGCGTGCGGGGCGTGCGGTTGCGCTTCGGCTAGACTTGGGAGGCGACCGGCGGCGGTAGGCGATTTCTGGCGGGGATCACGGCGGCGATGGGCGGCGATCGGCTGGGATGATGACCGGAAAATATATATATAAAGGCTCGAATAATTGTACCAAAAAGCCTTCTAACGGATTACCTAAACACCTACTTCAATTAAACTTGGTGGAGCGTTTAATCGAATCTTCCTCACTCTCGAACGATGTAATTCTCATGTGTATGTAGATGAGAAAATCGGCCAAGACAACATTGTAGGAGAGGTTGGGACATGGTGTATTTATAGGCTCCATTAGGGACCTTAAGGAGGTGCTAAATATGGGCTTATTCCATTAGACCTAGGAAATACTAACTCAATCTAGGAAGGAGATCTCCTACTAATCCATCTCTTCTAGAAGACTCCTAAGTCTCCTAACACTAGAGAAGATCCTTGTACAAATTTCCTTTCCTAATTAAATTAATAATCATGGAATAGAATTAATTCCTAATTTAGGAAGCCTAATTTTACTCCAAATAATAATATAATGTAGGAAATATATTTCCTACTAATCTCATCTTCTAGAAGACTCACAAGTCTCCTAATCCCAAGAGAAGATTCTAGTAGGAATTTTATTCTCCTAATTAATTAATTAATATGGAAAAAAATTAATTCCTGTTTAATGGAATTAAATAATAAAACATCCCACTAGAGTAATATTATTGCTCTCCCCATTTAGCCACTATTTTACCAATAAAATCGAGCCTCCATGATTAAGTAATATTAATCTGATTGATTAATTTATCTCCCTATGTTTAAGATATAACGTCTGTTGATTAATTAAATTACTGACAAAATAATTAATCAACCTCTTATTCATTTTCGAAATTAATACCACTCAGCCTTTAACCATTATATCAGACAATCGTCTACCTGCAGGGTTTAACATAATGTTCCTTTCTGAGCTTATTTCGGGGACGTCATCAATCCAGCGCACTGAAACATAGTGACTGTAAATAATCAATAATAGCACATCATATAATTATTCTTACTTACCAAAATACCTCGTATGTCATCCTAATAAAATAGGAATCACTTGGTAAATCAAATAAATAAGAGATAAAAATATATGCCTATTTTATATTATATTACAGCTTAAGAGAACGCATCAATCACTGAAGGGCGAGGTTACAACATCGGTCAGTGAGTCTCATAACCATTTCCTTCCGCGGTCCTGTTCAACACTTAACATAAGTGCCAGTGTAATCCTTCAGTCAAAGACCAACTGAATCGAGAATACACTACAGTCTTTTTCCAAGTGGGGTCTCACTGTCAGTCTAGACTGTGAACGAATAGTTTAGTCTTATAAGGAACCGATAGGTGATCTTTCTGTTCGAAACTCTTCGAACCACACTACGTAAATATAAGACATGGAGTATGTATTGCATAAATAAATAAACTGTAAACATATGTACTTTGACCGAAACATCATTGCCAGATCAAAATGGAATTGATAGAATCTGCAAAACACAGCTTTTACAACATATTTCTAACAGAGCTAACAATAAATAACAATCACTTCTGAATCCCAAAGTCGATTCAATGATATTACAATAAAATTTGAGTTTATTATGACTCTCCTAGACTAGAGTTCATGAATGTCGGATACAAAGTAAACCGACATCGCAATTAAAGTTAAACCCAAGTAAATATGGAGTGAAAAAACGAAAATGATAACTCGGAATAGTCTCTTTAATGATTTTTGATATTCATCATTTTATGTTCCGAGGTCCTTTACCTCCATTATTTAGTTGCGCCGGTTTTTCCTAATCCCATTAGACAAACAACGTGTTTGAAAGCAATAAATTGATGGGAAACAACGAAATTGAGATCGGAAAAATAATTTTTATTCAAAAATTATGATAAAGTCATTACAAATTGAAAATCTCTACCAACATTTCCAAAATCTTGAAAAAACAATGAATAGAGATAATCAGGGAGTATTCTCCAAGCTCTCCTTATCTACTCCTGAGGATGAAGCCTCTCCTGCGATCGATGTTGAAAGCCTTTCAGTCTCTCTTTCAGCCTTATCTTTGTCTTCCAAGTGCTTCAACAGATTTTCTCCCAATTGCTTAAAGGCTTAATTCTCCTTCCTTTCTACAGCGGAGAGGAGATTCTCTTTGCTAATGAGGATTACGCACCATCCTCAAAAAGTGCTTCATCTTCACCGGCCGCAACGTATCCAACAACCCATCCTTTCGCCTTGGCATCGTCCTCAGCCACCTTTCGCAGAGCAAAATTGGAAATTGCTGCGATTAAGTCATCTGAAGATATGTTCTCTAGCTCTTGCTCAACAAAGGCGTCCGCTAACACGTCAACACAAATATCGACTAATTTCGACTTCTTCTCCTTCTCAACTTCTAAAATCATGTTGACGAAAGCAAGCCGGATAGCATCTCTATGCTCTTCCATTAAAGGCGCAACATCTGAATCAATCGTCTGGTCTTTCCTCCTCTTCAGCAGCCTGTCGGCGAATTCCCGCTCATCCTCGTCGACCGGGATATGCGCGCTCTTGATCTCTAAATCGAGCCTATATTTCTCCAATTTTTCTTATAATAAAACCCGCAACTCGTCAAGACTGTAAATCCCCGCATGGACTCGGTCGATCACCCAACGCAAGGTTAGGGCAGCGTTGAGCTCCAGGTCCTTCTCGGTTATCACGACCTCATCGTCCGACTTCTCCTTAGATTTTCTTTCAGTCTTCTTGCCGACCTCAAGGCCCTCTTGAAACTTGGCTTTGGCCACAACAGCCAGCTTTTCATGAAGTTTGGCCACCTCGGTTTAATGGCCTCACGGTTGCGGATCAGTTCGGCGTCTTTGTCGGAACAGTCTCTTCGAGTCGCCTGAAGTTCCAGCCTTAATTTTTGGAGCTGCTCTTCCTTCTCCTTTACCTTCTCCTCAACCTTGTATAGTTGAATCGAGGCGATATTATGAGCCAGCAACAAGTTTTCCCTCTCGGTTTTCAGCGCGTTGACTTAAACCTGCGCCGCTTTCAATTGCGCATCCTTTTCTGAAACTGAGGTTGCGAACAGATACTTCTTCTCTTCCAAGGAGGCCACAGTTCCATCCTTCAAGCTGAGCTCATTTTCCTTCTCTTTTAGCTCCGACACTTTGCTCAGATAACTCTCCTCGGCTGTTATAAAGATGACAAGCGCTCGCCCCAAACAACCCTTAGCATAGATGAACTTCTGATCGTCGGGCAATGAAGAATTTCCGACGTGGATCTTTGGATCCCAAGACATCAAAGGGACCTTCGCAGCTTTAATTGCCTCTTCAGGAAATCGATGATGACGCAGCTTCGGCTCATTGACAGTTTGAAAAATAGAAAACCATGGCTCAAACACGTCTTTCGGTAGCTTTAAGTCAGCGGCTTTCTTCTCATTCACCTTTAGGAAAGACGGCCTTAAGACTATCTCCGACTCTTCCTCCTTATCTTTGCCCGAATCGACGTCTTGTTTCTTTTTTGCTCGCTCTTCCCCTTGAGACACGCTTGATCTCTTACGATGGCCCAATAATCTTGAGGCAGGATCTTCAGGCGCCTCTTGTGAGACCTCGGTCTCGGTAACTGATTCGTTCACCGGTATTATTGCTTGTTACACCAGTTTCTCTGTTGTATACACGACAGCTATCGGTTGGCTTTCCAGGACTGGGCTGCCTATAATGGTCGGAGTTGGCTCATTTCTAGCTATTGAAGGCTCGCCAGCAGAACTCCAGGAACTGGCTGGATTCTTCTTCCATGCCTTAAGAAAGTGCATGCGTCCCGCCATATCGGTTGATCTTAGATTTTTCTCTTTACCAACTTTATTCTTTAAGTTGAGATTGGGATTATTTCTTCTGTACTCCTCGGCTTCCACAGGATCTCAAAAACTGAAATATCCGAGTAGTGGGTAAGATACTGCACAATCAAAGTGTTCGAATTATTACGATGTGATCCAAGTCAACAAAAAGATATAAAAAAAGAAAATGAAAAGGAAATACCTGGTTGAAATAATGCTTCATAAAAGGAAAAGGGCTCATAGAAGAGTCGAGAACACCAGGTGATAAACCAGCAAGTTCTAACTGAGAATCTTTAAACAACCACTGGTATCTTCGTTTGTTCGCC
Source organism: Striga hermonthica (assembly GCA_902706635.1). Classification (NCBI taxonomy): domain Eukaryota; kingdom Viridiplantae; phylum Streptophyta; class Magnoliopsida; order Lamiales; family Orobanchaceae; genus Striga; species Striga hermonthica. The sequence continues at coordinate 10,235,911 of CACSLK010027751.1, read as the reverse complement.
GAAAGATAAAATAGTTTGTTGACACAGTTATACATTTCACCTTCGAATCGCGGTACTTTGTTCCCTTGTGGTTTGGCTACAAAGGTCACAAAAGGCCACATGTTAGTACAAACAAAAGAAAACAATCAATGATCTTGAGTGAATAAAGGAAAGGAATTTAACTTACGATAAGCAGATTTAATGCTCGTTGGGATGGTCATCCTATTAGCCACAAGGTCAGTAGAAAAATCGACACATTGCCAGTCTCCACTGATCCATAACCACTCTTCCTGAAAACCATGTAGCATGTCGGGAACTTCCGTAATCAACTCCCCGACTTTAACCCTCGGTCGAGGTTTACCGACAATGGAAAAAGTGACCAATGGGTCAGACACCTGTCTGTTCGGGCTCTTTCTGAACATAAACATGCTCCTCATTTAACTTTCCGATGGTAGATCCTTTTTTTCTCGGCAAACAACACCGACATGCCCACAACACGCTTCTAAGTGTTTGAAGCGATTTGACACAAACTCAAGTCCCAGTTTCGCAGGTATTCTGTAATTAAACAGGGTAGAGGAAATCGCAGTCCCGATCTCAGGCTCTCTGCAAACACACCCATGCACCCAGGTAGAGGACACGTAATACTTTCTCCCGGATACGGCGCGAACAACCTTACGGATGGAGGAACCCTAACATCCTTCCTCAGCATCACTACATACGCATCGGTTAACAAACTTGCCTCTCCGTAACAACCTACCGCGGGGTCCAGCCATCTCCTAAATGGGTGCCTCCAGAATTCTGACTGCTCCACAGCGTTCTCTTCCACTTTTATATCCCCTTCTACATCGTTTAGCTGAATGTCTAAGTCTTCGACAAATGTCGGGTCCTACCGATGATATTCGGCCAGTATCTCCATCTCTCGGAGTGTACCATATTGATCATCATCACTTCACACACTCATAATCGATGAATTTGGGAAGGTTTACCAATAATCAACAAAAAAGAAAAAACAAATCTAGAAAAATAAATTCTTACCCTGTCAGAAAACAACAAAGACAAGCAAGTCGATGCCGAAGGTTGAGTAAGGAGTGAATTGAGCAGGTTAGAAACAAAAATTAATCGAACAACAATCGAAGAATCATTTACAGAGAAATTGAAGATAAATTAATTTCAAGCGGCAGTAGACTATTTATATTTTGCTCTAGAAATAACCGTTGAGAAAAGAGAAAAGGGGCCCGTGAACATCATACATTCATTTCGCGATTCAATGCGTCTTTTGGAATGTGCGCCTGTCATTAATAGCTACATGGCCTATAAAATTCAACCGTTAATCTTCTCAGCAACTGTTGTACTGAATACAGGAAAGTCGCGCCGCTTCAACTTCAAGTTTCTTCCTCATGTCTCAAGTATTGAGACGTCGATTAATAATAGTAAGAAACCAACGTCCTAAATTGAGCAAACTAAAGCTCTAGCAGTATTTCACAGCATCAATACCCGTTCTGCTCCAAACGACTATTAATGCTGGGGGACACCATGTTGACATGGTTTTCGGTAAACCAAATTATCAAGGGTTGTTAACACACAGTAACACAAACTCGAAGAACTAAAGTGCTATCGCGTCAGTAACAACGTGATAAAAACCGACGTCATTCCTTGGCGAACAGATAGTGAGGTGGCAACCCTTGTTCCTCTAACCGAGGACTCTCGCTGGTCAAGGCCTAGACAACCAACGTCTGCAAAGAGATCGCCACCAACATTCGAAGGCAGTGACAACTCAACCTTTCATCATGACTATCGTCCAGATGGCAGACAATCGAACTAGGTGGCAAACAACCGCCTTTGACTTCGCCGGCATTAAATGCAACCACACCTACCTCGTACGATGGGCCACCGCTCTATAAATTGCGGATTGGATACTCAGAAAAGGGACTTTTGACCTTCATAAAGATCATAATACTATATCTAACACATCATGAATACTCAATAAATTCTGACGTCGTCTATTACGAAACCGACGCCTTTTCTGTTTATTCGTGTGTTGTTTACTTAATCACTTCTACATAATATAGTTGTTAATTACTACATGACAACAGATTTCATCCTAAAATCATTTGGTATTAGGAGAAGAGACTCACTTGGCTTATAAGGTAAACTTATTTTCCCTATATAAACTATGTGGACAACTCACAAGTGATTTTCCAATAACGTGTAATAATTTTGTAGTCTCAAATTTTAATCATATAAAACACTTGTATCACGCACAAAATAATATCATTTAACAATTAACCATGTTTATCACATTAGCACAAGCATAAACAAATCAAAATATGATTTTAAAGATGCAAACTGTGGCTCAAATACCACTGTTGCGTTCGCTATACCGTACGGGGTGAAATACAACAGAAATTAAGGGGTGAAATGCAACAGAAATTAAACGAAATAAAGAAGCATTTATCAAATAATTACTAAATCTCTCAGCCCACGGATCAATTGTAACGATCAACACCTTTTAATATCACGTAAAAGTACGTATTTTGATTTGTAATGAATTTCAAAAATTACCTCTTAATATTTTTCGTATTTGCAACGATGGAGACGAAATCGATATCTAAGCATGTAGCTATCATTGTCTTCTTTCGTCTTGCCGTAAGAGATCCACATGTCTTCCCTTTAAATAAGTCCATCTTTGGAATACAACACAGAGATGATATTTTTCGCTTACCATTCTTTAGAATTACCATTCTATTATTGGCCATAGAGTTAACTTGGAAAAATCCTCAATCTACTTTATCAAGAACACCTCACTGTATGTTCAAAATGAGATTTGCAACACTCTTATGGGAATCAAACCTCAGTCTTCCACAAACTACCTGGGCCCTTCCTATGGGAATTGAGAAGTAAAAATGTCCACCTTTGTCTACATTAAAGAGGTTGTTGCATCTAGGATAACAAGATGGAAATACAGGTTTTTGTCTAATGCAGGTAGAGAGGTGTTTATAAAAGCAGTCCTGGGAGCCCTGCTAACATACTCAACGTCCTACTTTTTGCTTACCCTGGGTGTCACCAAGAAAATATCAGCCACTATTGCCAACTTCTGGTAGAAAACAAGCAACAACAAGGACAACAACATACGTTGGAAAGCATGGCATAAAATGACTCCTCCTAGAAAGCTGGGAAGCCTAGGATTTCAGGACCGGCATTCATTCAATATGGCTCTAATTACTAAGTAGCTGTGGAGACTCTTGACTTACCCAAATCTCCTTGTCAGCAAAACCCTCAAGGAAAGGTATTTCCCTAAAGATTACTTTTTTGTTGCAAAACATAAAGGGAATTGCTCATGGCTATGAGGTAGTTGGCTCAAGCAAAGAGATTACTTCAAGAGTGGATTGAGATATGCTATTAAAGATGACAAGAGTGGAAGGTCTGGGATCATCCATGGGTGTCAAATATTCCTGGCCTAAGACCCCAGCCCAGAAGTAACATTGAGACACACATAGTATGGGTCCAAGACCTTATGAAGGAGACTGGCAGAAGATGGAATCGAAGGCTGGTGGAGGACACATTCACAGACATTGATGCAAAAGCCATCCTCAGTATCACAGGGTTGGATCCTGCTAAAAAAGACATGTTGTTATGGGAGAGGACAGCTGATGGAAGCTTCTCAGTAGCCTCTGCCTACTTCAAATTGATCTACTGTAATTTCTTAAAGACGGAGTCACCAGAAAACAACAAAGATCAATGCAACCTCATAAAAGTCAAGATGAGGACATGAAGACTGCAGATCAAGCCTAAGACGAAACACGTTCTGTGGAAAGGATTAAACAATATCATACCTGTGAATTTCAACCTCAGTCAGAAAGGCTTGAAGATTGACCAGACTTGCAAGATGTGTGGAGAAGGAAGAGAGACTCAGGAGCAGCTATTCTTTCAATGCAGGAGGGTTGAACTCATCTGGAAACTGGCTCCACTTTCCTGGGATGGAATTTAGAATGACACAGATAGCTTCAAGCAATGGTGGATAAAGGACTGCTCAGTAAACAACTACCCTACCTCAGAAAAAAGGCTGCAACTGTCTTCTTATATCCTTTGGTGGATATGGAAGACAAGGAACTTGTGGATATTTTCTAATGTTTTGAGACCTGAATGGGACACAATCAATCTGGAAACTAAAGACTGGAATGAACTACATGATGTACATATTGCTTAGACAGTTGGTTTTAGTGTGCTTTGTTTTGTTAGTTTTTTGAATTAGACAGTTGGTCTTAGTGTGTTTTGTTTTGTTAGTTTTTTGAATTCTAACTATGTTGGGGTGACAGTGGTTAGTCTTTTCTTGGTGCCTCTTGGCCTATTTGGTCCTTTAGGTTTCATCTTAAAAGCAAACTCCCTGGAATCTCAAGATTTCTTTGCCAGGGACGATGCTCTTAATGAATCTACTAATGTGTCAATCGCTCAAAAGAGATTCCTAATCTTGGGGTTCTCTTACTTCAGTGTGTCTAATTTTATTCGAGCTAGTTTGCTCGCAGATGTTTATATTTCTTTGGAGTAATATATATTCGGTCGTTTTAAAAAAAAGGAATATATAACAGAGAAGAAAGTTTTGTTTTGTTTTTTTATTTTTAATTTTATTAAAAAGGCTGAGAGCTGGTCCAAAAAAAGTAATATGGGGGAGCAGGTCATTATGCTTTATATGTACATCACATGTACATTTTTTTTTACAAAAGACATGGGGCGTTTGGTCGCCCCATTAACTTTTTAAATTCTTTAATCTTAATTAAAGATTACCCAAAGATAATGTCCAATATATAATGAAACTATCTTTCAGAATTGATTTGTCAAAATCTTATACAATGAAAATAAAATCTTCTCTCTTATGTAGGCTTTTAATTATATAATTGTAACACCCCACTTTTATTTGCCAAAAATAAGAATAAATCTTTCAAAATTATTTCAAATCACTTGGCGGCGCTACTCATTTTTAAATCCATTATCAATACTCAACAATCCACTCATCAATCATCATTCAACAAAAATCAATTATAGTTCGTCAATCATCAATCCTCATTTATCAATATTAAAATTCCAATAATCAATAATGCAATCCAAGTAATCCAATAATCATAATATCCTAGGGAATACATTCCATATCAATAATCCAATATTTGATCATAAAGAAAGCAGTAATAACAATATTCAATTTCAAAGGCGGAAGTAATATCTATTAATATGACCACTACTCGCATCCTTCTGTCGTGCCCGCAATACTAACCTGCATCCATGAAGAGTAGGTAGGGGTGAACACAAGAGAAACAATAGTGCTCACCACTATGCAGTAAACGTTATTTACAATAATAAAACAATAATCAATAATCAATAAGGTATGGTCTCAGCATGTATACAAAGCAATAATCTATCTCATTCACCCATCAGTAATACAATAATCAGACTCATGTGTACACACCTATCATTAGCTACTCTAGTCTATTCGAAGGCATCACCATGTGTCTTACATCGTCAACCAGACAGTAAGAGTACATATCGAAGGCATCGCCAGGTGACTTACATCGACATTCATTTCGAAAGCATCACCATGTGACTTACATCGACAAACATATCGAAGGCATCTTCATGTGACATACATCGATATGGCCCACCGTGGGTCTTAGGGGGGAAATCTTATCAAGGAGACAACCGTTCGACGGCCGGTACAACTCACATCGAAGGCTAAATGATCCACATACATACTTTGATCATACCACAAGTGAAACAATAATAACGATAATAACATTTACAGCATAGCAAATTTTTAAATAAAAATGAATGAAATAAATATGTGACATCGTGTTCTCTCCCCAATTTCCCCAATCTCCCCCGTAACCCTAACCCTCGTCTGCCAGCATCTCGTCGCGCCTCTCTCGGCGTCCATCCGGCTTACCGGTGGACCGCCATCGTCGAGTGACCTCGTCGCTTATTGTGGCTCTTTCTCCTCTCTCTCTCTCTCTCTCTCTCTCTCTCTGGCCGTGGGGCGCGGATGGCGCTCGTCAGCGGAGTTCGTCAATTCTGCAATTGATGGTCGTCGGAGCTCTTGGGTGAGAGGTTAGTTGGAGGGAAGCATCTGCGGCTGGATGCGGCTTATGGTCGCGTCTTTTCGGTTTGGGTCTCTTCTTCCCAGTCTTGTCGATGGCCTCGGCTTTTGTAATCTTGCAGTTTTCATTCCGGCTTTGTTTGCCAGAGCTTTGGGGTGGCTGCACAAGGGTTGTGGTTCGTCCTAGGGTGCTGGTTGGGGAGGTCAGGTTTGAACTCTGGTCAGGAGCGCCTCTTGTCGGGCTGGTAGGTCACTTCTCTGGTGGGTCTTCGGTCTAGCCGGAGTGTGGTCCCCAGTATCTCGGTTGTGCTGTGGTGTTGGGTCGGGATTCGTCTCTGCAGGCTGATTGGTTAAGCAGCTGTTTTGACTGGGTTGGTTCCTTTGGGCTGGGTTGGTGCGGCTGAGCCTTGAAGTCGTTCGCCCTCTTTCTCCTCTTACTCGGTTTCTGAGTTTCTGGGAGGTCGTCTGTCTCCGGAATTGGCTAGTGGTGTTAGATAATTTCGGGACGGTTTTGGATTGGCTAGTGGTGTTAGCCGGTTGGGGGGCGATTGCGATTTCTTGCGGTCGGTGTGCGGGTCAGTTCTTTTGGTTTGTTCTAGGGCTCGAGCCTTCGTCTTGCTAGGCCTTCTGCAGTGGTGGGCGTGGTTTCTGGGCTTCGGAGCTCTCCTCGGAATTGGCTGTGTCCACTGTCTTCTTCGGGTGTACCTGCTGAGGGAGGCTTTCTGTTTGTTTGTTTGTTTTTAGTTTGTAGTTGTGTTTTGTGTGTTGCGTTGTTTTTTCTTGTTTGTGTCAGTTTTGGTTGTCTTGTGTTGTTTAGGTGGTGTTTTTTGTTTGGACCGTTGGCCCCTATGAGCCTGCGGGCATTACCTCGTTTGGGGTCGTTCCACATTACCCCGTTTGGGGTCGTTCCACATCACCCCGTTGGGGTTGTTTTCGTTAGGTCTTGGTGTTGTGTTGTCTAGAGTTTATTTTCTAGCGTTGCTAGCCGGGTTCTAGGCGGTCTTATGACATGTCCTCTCAGTTTTTTAGTCGTTGGTTGTACTATTCAACTATTGGTTGTGTTTTTTGCACTTTTGTGCGTTTTGATTTATAATATCTCTTTCGTTTCGGAAAAAAAAAAAATTAAATAAAAACCCACCTGGACGGAATGTAAGTGAAAGCACGACAATAATGGGTAGGCGGCGAGCTCGACTCGTCAAACACCTACATTAAGTCAAGATACTACAATCAATATCTTATCTTGGTCTAAGAAGAAGCACACAAATCATACTTAGTCGAACTTGATTCAACTAAGTCGTTCTTGAAGTTCTGTGGACATTGGAACACTTGGACTCGACTCAAAACCAATTAAAGGCAAATACACCAATTTAAGTTAGTCATACAAAAAAATGAGTTAGGTTCTGAAACTTTAACCTAAAATCCACCTCACTGGCTTAGAAAAACCACTAAGTTTTAGCCCTTAACTCAAAACACACAATTTTATAAAATTAAACTAAGTTTTCAGCGAAACCGAGCATAAATTTACAGCCCGAGCTAATGAACGAACTAACACTAGATATTTTTACACAAGCAGCTATAGCATGTGACTACCAACATATAAAAATTCCAGCTATAAACACTTATCACACGAATTATAAAAATTAAAGTAAGATTCTGCAGATTTCAAGATTTAATCATAACCATACCAATATGAACTCCAAAAATCCTGGGCATTTAACCTCATGCATAACGTCATAAAATAGGCACATAAACCAAAATTCAGCAATTTACAACCAAGGGGCAATGTATCATAATTAAAACAAGGTTCAACAGGAAATTACAAATAATTATTTATCCTTGCAAAAGAACTCCAAAAATTATGGAATTTTTACACAACATCCAAATATGATAGATAGACAACATATTAGAAACTTAGCTATTTTTTATCACAACTCGATTTTATATACAATTTACACGATTCTGCCCAGAAATCAAAAATTTCAATTAAAATAGCTACAGATAGAATTTAAACCTGAAATTTTTGCACGACTTACAAAACCATCACAGGACATCATATATAAAATTTCAAAACATTTTGACAAGTACACAATTTATCATGAATTTAATTCTATTCAGCAGCAAGTTCGGTTTCGAAAAATCATAAACGACAAAATACACTTCAAATTCATCGGAGGCCTTCACCATAAGGCCAACAACTCATTAAGGTTCTAAAATCCACGTCCCTAACACAAAATTAACGAGATTTCATTCAATTACATAATAATCAAAAGAGATCACGACGTAGCATAATATATATTAAGCCATTACATATTAATCTCATGAAAGCATCATTATATAACACGAGTACATATCAAAAGTAGGGTGTTCAGGCCTCGTATACCGTTCTCAAGGAAAAGTTACGATAAACGAGCAAGGGAAATGCCGAACGGGGCTAAAATGGATCGCACAAGTGCGCCGGCGGGGCTCGCGGGTGGTGAACGGCGGCCGGAGGTGTTGAGATAACAAACAACGGAGATCGGGTCGCTGGTTGCTGCTTGGGTGACTGCTGTTCACGTGGTGCGATGGCCGGGATTGATGGCGATAGAAAAAAAGGTTGAGTTTATGAGACTTCGTGATGGTATACTGATGGATTTCTAGGGCATGCTATATGTATTGAAAATCTGATCGTAGGGATTGATAGAGTGAAGGGAAATTATATATATGATATTACTTGGGAAATAAGAGGGGTGAGGACTGAGGGATCAGACTATTACTAAAGCCGTGGGTGATAAAAGGAAGAAAATGGAAGATTAAGTGCTAAAGAAATCAATAGGATTTCATCTAATATTGACTCCCTCCAATTAAGTGATTTGATGAGGCTACAAAGGGGATACAACCGTGCAAATGGACGCTACAGGTCTGGTGAAAAGCTTCCTAAAATTTTGCTCAAAGATATGAATTATTTGAACTTCAAATTTCTATCCATAGGTTATGAAGGGCGGCTTATTAAAATATGTTGGACCAATTTATTTTCTTGCCCGCCTAGATAACACAAGGGTCCGGTTCGGGCGGGTTTGGGCGTGCGGGTCGCCGGGTGCAAGGCACCGGCCGGTGTTCGGTTCCCTACTTGGTTCGACAATTTAAAGGCTTGGTTCGATTAAAATATATAGCAGACATATATATATATATATATATATATCTAAGACGAAAAGGATGTTATATATAACTCAAAGAAACATAACAAGGTTCCAAAATACAAACGCGACCCAAAGCCGAAAATACAACAAGGGAGGACAGGCTATAAAGCGGCCTTGAGATCCCACAGACGGCATAGAACAACCAACACAACAGAGCAACCAAAAACTACACCACTGTCGAGGCCTAGTGTAGAACTAAAAAACAACCAAAGCAAAAGAGCAAAAAACCATAAAAATACTAACTACAATAAGAAGCAGAAGCAACAAATTCCTGTGATATGGAAGTGGTTATCAACCCCGGTGAGTCTGAGGACGAGTCGATTGAGGACCTCGAGAAGTGGCTTGAGAATGGGCCAGATGAGCCACAAATCGAAGAATATTGGCCTACTTTCAGGAGGGACTTGCCAAGAGGCTGTGAGAAGAGGAGACGATCGCGTAATATGAGGCGCAAGGCTAAGCACGCAAAGAAGAGACGCACGGCAGTCGCACACATGGAGAATGAATGGGTTGATGCTGAGTGCTTCGTGCCGGGAAAGCTAGGTGATTGGTACAAAGCTTGTGCGAGGAAAATGCGCGCATGACGCATGGAGGCTAGGAGAAATGGCGCACGAGGGGTTGAGGATGGGTGGCGCGCCCGCGGTTGATTGTTGTGAACCAGCGGACGGATGCGCCGAGTGGACGAATGCACGAGCGGACGAGTGGCGAATGGGCGAATGGCGCGCATCGGCCCTTGATGCGCGGGTGGTCACGCGAGCAAGAAGACGGCGCGAGGGCGCTGCGCATGCGCGGCGGTGGCTGGGACGCGCGGGTGTCACGCGGAGAGCAGTGATGCGGAAGTGGGCTTCGAACCCCAACGACGAGAAGGTCCAAGAGCCTAGACGATTCGAGGAGGCTGAAAATAGGGCTAAAACGACGCACGCATGGACTAAGAGACGGGTACGAGCTCGTATGCAAGGCACTCAAGAACGTGAGAAGCGTCACGAGTCCACACAAACACGAGGTAGTCGATGGATGTCTCGTGTAAAGGAACCAATATGCGCGAGAGGAGCTCGTGCTTTTACAAGGACACCGCACAAGCAAGCACGAGGGGGAGTGCACGGACGTGATGCACGAGCACATGAGGTTAATTGTATGGGCCAAGAGTCGAGCACACAAGGGTCGACTACACGAGGGTTGAGCATGAGAGGGACGAAGCTAGAAGGTCAAGGGATAGAGGGCGACCAAACACGCGGTGGAGTACGCGGGTTGGATGCACGATCATATGAGCCGGCCAATGGAGGTCGTGCATGGAGGTGCGCGAAGGCAAGCGAGAAGATAGTCCATATGCGGGTAACATTCGGGCGCAAGAAAGGGCGCATTAGACAAGGGCGAGAATACGTGCATTGGTGAAGACGCGCATGGTGCTTGGAGGTTAGGTGAAGTGGTGCGCAGAGGGTGGATGTTGGGTGGTTGATGCTCGAAAGGGATTGTAGCGGTGGGACGAGCGAGCGATGGGTGCTAGGTGAGGCAGCGCTGGACGATGGCGCGCGTGGGAGCGCAATAGGCGAGCAGAGCACAGGTGGCGCACATGCGGGCAGAGGCAAGACCAGGGTGGCAAGCCTAATCCTCGTAGGAATAGGCAAGGCGCGAATACTAAACCCCGCAGGAATAGGAAAAGCAGCCAAGTGCCAGAACGCGCGTGAAAGACTGGTGACGAGTGTAATCCTCAAAAGATTAGGCAACGTAGCCGGGAGCATATTCCTAGTAGGAATAGGCAAAGTAGATATGGGCTCAAAGCATGATCCTTCAAGGAATAGGAATCGTGTACGCAGGGCGCGAGACCTTAAGCCTCGAGATGAGAGGACATACACGCATGGGCGAAGGCGGTGTATCCCTAGTCCTCGAGGGCTAGGGTGTAATATCCCAATCAGTTATTAAGTTATAAGTTATAAGTTTGACTTTAAGTTGAAAGTATTATCGGTTAAATTTTATTTAGTAATCGAGCCAGTTCATGAATTAGTTCCGGTTCGTTTACTTTTAGAAATGGATTTTATTAGTAGGGATTAATTATTTCGAGTAGTCTGATAAGCTTTATGATTAATTTGACATGAGTGTCTAAATTAATCATTTGAGTAAAATAATTTATTTAGACATTTTAGTCTATTTAAATTATTAAGAGTGAAATATGAAGGTTTTAAAATTTTCGGGTTTTCGGTGTTCGATTGTAGTTGGAATTTAAGTCCGATTTCACTTCCGGAAAATAAATTAGATTATTTCCTTTCTATATTATTAGTAGACTATAAGATAAGAAAAGTTTTTTTTTAGCATTAACAGGAAAAATGCCAAAAGAAAAAGAAGGAAATCTGAAATTGTCAGAATTTTTGATTTTACGGTAACTGTTCATTTTAAATCAGAATTCGGTTCCGTAAATTATAGATTTTTCCTTATTTCACGAATTATATAATGCCAATCAGATGAGGATCACATTGTGGGGTATTTTTAAACATTGACTATACATTAGGGAAGTTTACAAGTTATGATTTCATTTTTTTATCTTTAT
>CACSLK010027751.1:10173316-10184615 GCA_902706635.1 Striga hermonthica | reverse complement strand
TAGGATTTATTTCGATAAAGTTCAATGCCGTGCATGTTGTTTGACGTTCCTAACAGAACCCAACAATAGTGGTAGTTCCCCTTGGCACTAACATTTAGTGGTCCACATACATCTGTGAATGAACTATGATTATCTAATTTTCTTTTATTTTGTTGAATAGTTAGGATAGGACTTTGTGGTGTAATGGTATATAACCCATTTGTCAAATTTCTGAAATATATAAAAGTTGTATCTTTGAAAATGGAACATCTTCCATTCTCAATAACAAATTTAAAACCTTCTCTATCCATTACTGGAATAGAAATAATGTTTCTTATAACATCCGGAACATACAAACAATTTGTAAGACAAATTTTTACATCGTTATTTAAAGCTAGATAAACAAACCCAATTGCTTTGGCAGCAACCTTTGCTCCATTGTCCATCCTTAGGATTGTTTCTCCATCTTCTAGCTTATTACTTCTTGCCATCATCTGCAAATCATTGCAAATATGTAAGCCATAGCCGGTATCCAATACCCAAGAAGAATCGTTAACTGATAAGTTAACTTCAACAAAATAAATACCTGAACTTTTCAGGCTAGCAAGATAATCCTTGCAATTCCTCTTCCAATGCCCAGTTTTACCACAATAATAACATTCATGATTAGACTGAAAATTAACCTTCTCTTTGTTCTTCCCTTTGTTGTTATTTACCTTCTTGTTGGGTTTATTGGGAACCTTTCCCTTCCCTTTTCTTTTCTTAGACTTTAAAGCCTTTGATCCAGAAGTGGATCCAACAAGAAGCACCGGCTTATCCTTTATTATTGTGGATTCAGCCGTCTTTAACATGTTCACTAATTCTGGCAGAGAAGTTTCCATATTATGCATATTAAAGTTAACAACAAAGCTGTCAAATGACGATGGCAGAGATTGCAGCATGAGATCCACATAGAGTTCATTATCCATAATGACTCCAAGGGATGAAAGCCTTTCAACAAGAGCTATCATCTTCAGCCCATGATCATGAACTGAAGAGCCCTCAGTCATACGACACCTGAAAAGCTCTTTAGATATCTGATATCTAATTTGCCGCGTCCTATCACCATACAACTCTTGTAGATGAAGGAGGATTTCAGAAGCATTATTCAACATTTCGTTTTGTCTCTGTAACTCATTTGACATTGATGCTAACATGTAGCATTGAGCTTGAAGATTGTCATCAGTATGACATAAGTATTCTTCATACTCATCAAATGTTTGATCCTCGGGTGGAGGAGGAGGGGCTTTGTCCAATACATAGTCCCCCTTTTCAGACTGTAGAACAATTTTCAGGTTCCTCATCCAGTCATTAAAATTGGGTCCAGTTAATTTGTTTTGTTCAAGGATACTTGCAATTGGATTCTTAGCCATTTTAGTAGAATGATCTACAAAAACAAACAAAGCAGAAAATAATCAGACTATGAAATTTATATTCATTTAATATTAGGTCTTTAACATTAAATGTCTTCCACTATTTTACTTAAAACTCCATTGTAACGCCCTATTTTATTTTATTAATTTATAGCATTTCCTCGCTTGACTAATTTAGAATCTCGTTTGTGTCTTATATGCTGAGTGTTTATTTATGCTTAATTGTGAATAATTGCCTGATTTGAATTATGTGATTATATTAACTATTTCTTATGTGTACTATGTGATTATGTGTTTTGTGTTTTCTATGTGAATATGTGCTTTTGTGAATTAAATGGCTAAGTGATTATTTGATTTTATATGTCTAAATGTGTTTGTACATATTACTGGTAGCCCAATTAAATTTCTAGTTGCTTAATTAGTGCCTAGGCCATGTTAACTTATAAGGAAGGCCCATGGAGTTGAGCCCAAGCACAACCTTTAGAACTCCAAGCCCATACTAACCGACACCAAGTCTCTTCCCCCAAATTGCTCGGCTTCTCTCTATCTCTTTCCTCCCCTGTCGCGCCGATGAGACCAGGTCCCCAACGACCTCCTTGGAAATCGGTCCCAACCCTCCCAACAGCAACCCTGTATATTTCCCCTATTTAAAACCGCCCCAAGAACTTCATCCGCCCTGGGAACTTCCGAAATTCATCTCCGAAATCATCCTCTCCCAGCCTCCAGCCGCCGCGAGGCGATCCCCTCTATTCTCACCGGCATTAATAGCAGCCGTTGTCGTCGCAAGGTACCCAATCCTATCACCGCCGTAATCTGCGGTCAAGCATCGCTGCGAGAAGCCCCGTTCGTTGAGCCCCGCCAGCCGTTATCGGGAATTTCTGCCCACAGCCCTGCACCCGTTTGCAGCGGCACCCGTCGATCTCTTTCCAGCGAATAGCAGCCGTCTATTCAGATGGAACAGCCCTAGTCAGCCAAGGAGTCTTTCGAGCCACTCCGGACAGCAACCGTGAGCTGAGGCGTGTCTCGTTCACGTCTGTTCAACTGCCACGAACCATAATCTCGCACCGTTCCGAGCAAACCGAGAACACCCCGAGCAGCAACGGCCTATCGAGAGAATGGGACAAGCAGTGGCACCCCAACTGGAGAGTTCGCAGCCGCGGGTCAAAGCGAGCCCCTGCTCATGGCCGTCCAGCCTCCGACCCCCGACCTATGAAGTCTAGCCACGATTTCGATCCCTTGCCTCCATCTTATGGTAGAGATGAGCTTCGTGCGACTGTAGCAAATCCGAACACGAAGCTGAGAACCATACCTTTCATGGCGGGGTAGTTCGGGCTGAAACAAATTTACTCGGGTGTTGTCCGGGCTGAAAGGAGTCATGGCTGAGGCGTATTTGCACCGGGCTGCGGTAAACCGAGCTTTTCAGAGTGCCGAGAGCCAACGGAGCCTCTCTTTCAGTTTTGTTTTCCTTCTTGTTCACCGAGAAAGGTAGATGACGTTCCCTTTTAGCTTTAGTTTTGGGCCAAGATATATGTTTTACGTGCTTGATTTCAGTTTTAAGTGTATGTGAAGGCATGTATGTTTGATTATTGCGATTAATTAGGCCAAGTTAAAATGAGAACATGATTTTTGGGGTTCTTTGTATAGCTTGCACATGACTTTTGATGCTGCTGTTATAGAGTTGTTGTCAGGTGCTGATTATGTGCTGGTTTTATATGTTGAAAATGAGTTTTTATGTTTAGCCTTAAGGCCTTATTAATGCGCTCAAGTTTGGCTTTGATTTTCTTAGATGGCCGAGCTTTAGTTGTTGGTTAATATCTTGCTGCTAGTGTGAGATTTTGGCATGATGAGTTTTAGTAAGAATCGCTTTTATGTATGCTTAGAGTGGTTAAATGTTTATGGCATAGTGGACCATGTTTGAGTACTAGCTCTTGCCTTACTTGTTTTATATGACTGACCTTTGCTAAACTCATGAGTATGCTATATTTTCTTGGGTTTGAAGTGCACAGTTTCAGTTTTTAAAGTAGTTAAGCATGCTTGAAGTTTAACCAAATTAAAGAAGAGAAAGAAGGAAACTTTATTATGGTTTGTATGCCACGTTTTATGCCACTGTTTGCTGAGGATGTCTTGTGTTTAAATGTCGTGATTATGCTTTAAAGTTCATATATTGTTAATCACTTTTAAAGGCCTTTTCTTTTATTTTTTATAATAATAATAATAATAATAATAATAATAATAATAATAATAATAATAAAATAGCATGTATGTGTTCGCCTTGTTATCACTGTTCGAAAAGTCGGCCTAGGCGGAGGCGCCGGTACGGCGCCTACGATTTGGCCAAATCGGCCATAAAAATCGGCCGGGCGGGCTCGGCGGCGCCTAGTCGGGCCTAGGCGGCCTCGGCGGCTACGGGACTAGGCGGCTGAGGCGGGTTCTAGGCGGCCGAGGCGGGTTCTAGGCGGGTTCTACAAATTTTTTTTTTTTTAATACTAAATGCATTTAGTTTAAATAATAAATCTTATAATTGTTTATATTTATCTTATGTTGTGTAATAATTTAAAACATAACATGTAGATAATGTGTTTGATAAAATTACAATGAGAAAAAGTTATATTGTGGTTATGTACTTATTTTGACTTGGAGTTTGTTTTATAATATAATATTAATAATATTATTGGGACTTAGGTGTATGAATTTATTAATTATAAGTTATAATTTCATTAGTGAAATTGTAAAAATAAATAAAAAATAATATATTTATTATAATTTCTAGGCCCCGCCTAGGCGCCGCCTAGGCCCCGACTAGGCGCTCTAGGCGCTAGGCGCTGGTCGGGCGCCTAGCGGGCGCCTAGCGACTTTTATAACACTGCTTGTTATAGCTTGTCCTTGTTGAGTTGAGTCGATGTTAACTAGGCTTGTAAGCAAATCAAATTTTTTGATTCGATTCGATATTCGAATTCGATATTCGTCATTCGAATTCGAAATATTCGAATTCGAATACGAATAATGTTTTATATTCGAAAGTTAAACGAATCTGAATTCGAGTTCATAGATATTCTATTCGAAATTCGAATATTCAATTCGTTAACAATAATTATATAAATTTTATAAATTATATTTAGTATACATTTTGTTTATAATATATATGTATATATATATATTGTTATATTCCTACTATTTTTATGACATAAAAAGTAAAAAATCATAAATTAACAAATTTTTCTAAAAATATATGAGAAATAAAAACTATTTTTTGTAATTATAATATTTTTAATTATAATTTTTTTTTTGAAAACGAATTTCGAATCGAATCGAATATGTTCGAATATTCTAAACGAATCGAATACGAATCAAGAAATAAGTTCGTTAACGAATCGAATATGAATTCGAATCTTTGAATATTTTAACGAATTCGAATCAAATCTCTGAGTATTCGCTTTGATTCGATTCGTTTACAACCCTAATGTTAACATCATGGTAATTATGTTAGTTTCAGAAGTTAATAGATTATGTGCTTTTATCTAACTGTTTTGACTGATTATTGTGCCCTAATCTGCTATACGTGTCGTGCGCGATTTAATTATGTGGTTTGTGTGTTTTACTTATTTGTGTGGCTTAATCTACCTCAATCAAGATCCTTGATAATAGTTAAAACCCTAATTTTTAGGTTTGAGGAATCGAGCCCTCGACCTATGTTCTTCAGCCTGTGTGCTATCTCCTACTTCATAATCCAGGTGGGTTTATTATTCAAAAATTGTCTGTGCTTTGAACTGTGAATATGTTTACATACTTGGGTATGATCAAAGTATGAAATGTGTATGTGTGACTTTCGGCGTGAGCTGTACCGGCCGTCGAACGTATCCCCGTTGTTATAGAACGTACCCCGAGTGGGTAATATCCTCTTGTGATGGATTTCCTGCCTAAAACCCTCGGGGTTGGCAGACATATCTAATACCCTCAGGGTTGACAGTGGATTTCCCGTCTAAAACCATCGGGGTTGACGGATGACCCTCCTACTTTGGCAACGTTAGAGTTCCTGCGGGGAGACGATACGTGGACCAAATGTAGTCTATTCTGATAGTTGTGCACATGAGGTATGTAACCGACTCTGGATAGGAGATTGGGAAAATTTATTGTCTATGTTCATACTTGTGACCATGCTATATTTACCTTCTGTACTCATTTATTATAACTGTTCATTGTATAGTGGTGAGCACAACGGATTTATTTGTGCTCATCCCCACCTGCTCTTCATGGATGCAGGTTGAGCCGGCGGCTACATGGCAGCGAGAGACGAGTGGTGGTCGATCGGCTGATCAAACCTTATTATTGTAGCTTCCGCTTTACTTTATGATTACTTTGTTATTATGTTGAATTCTGGATTATTTATGATTTGAGAAATTCGATAACTAGTTTGGGAGATGTCCCGTTTGCTAATGATTGAGTTCGAAACTTTGTTTAAAACCCTGTGAGGGTGGATTCGATTCGACTCCGTATATGTCTAAATTAATTGTGAGTAATTGATATTTCGTAAATGTTGATTATATGTTGAGTAACGCCAAGTGATTTATGAAAAGAATTTCGAAAAATTTCCGTTGAATTTTTGAAAAGTTCTTGATTTTTGTCAAATAAAAGTGGGGCATTACAGCATGGTATCAGAGCAGGTCTACGTTTCTGTATACTGCTTAAATTTGAATTATGTGCATATATGATTATTTGAGTTAAGCAGCGACCACTCGTCTTCGTCATGCCGCGCTGCTCAAGGTATGTAAGTCATAAGTATCACTGAGATCACTTATGAAATGTTTGCTATTCATGATTGCTTATGTATGTGCTAAATCAGGGCTTAGGACATATCCACCTTTGAATATTGGCGAACTCTAGTGTTTCATGATGAACTCTAGATTTCTTTATTTTGCGCTTAACCCTTCGGCCTATTCAAGGTAGAATTATGGTTCGTCGCAATAATCGTAACCAGTAGCTTCCACCGCTGCCTCAGCAGCAGTAGGGCTAACCATGGACTCAAGAAGTCGTATCAACCCTATTTTATTTTCTTAGTTTTGCTTTTCTTGGAAACTTTGCAAGCCTTGTTTTATTTTCCTTCCGCTTGGCGTACTATTTTGAATTGCGTTTGAGACTCCCCTATATTGTTCAGTTTCATTACTTTGGAATTTTCTTTTGCCTTCTCTTCCATTGCATGGGATGAGATTTCAGATGGAGTTAAGTTTTTTAATTCTTTATGATCCTTATCTATCCTCGTAAGTGAGAATCTTGTTTTGTGATGCCTCTAATTTAATATGAAGTTGCGAGTCGAGAAGTGTTTCTCTACCGTAAAAGATTTTGAAGGATCTTTTAAGGTGGGTAGTCGTGACAAGAGCTGGCACATCGTGAAGTGCAGGACCGTCTTCGGTTTTGATATACGTTCATCGAAATCTTTGGAAGCTCATTTAGGACTGCCGACACGGTTAGCTACTTGAACAAGAGCGACGGTCAATGCTGTTAGTAGGGAGTCGAATGAGCTAAGTGTTTCATTACTCGGTAATGACCGTTGGGATTGGGATTATTCTTGGTTAAGGAGCCAATCCTCGTTTCTTTTGGGAAGTTTTTCTTTACCTCTATCGTTGGTTGTTCAGTGGATGTTGTGTTGATTAAAGAGAGTGGTGGACTTGAAACTCGGTTTGTCCCTTATAAAGTTTGACACCCTTGAAACTGTTGAAATTGTTTTGTACCTAATGGAATCATCTTTGATTGAACCCTAAATTTTTGTAATTTGAAATTTTTGTGTAAAACCATTATTCCTTCTGTTTACCTTAGAAATTATGAACCCGGGGTTAGAGAATTTTTTTTCTAGTACCTCGAACCGAACACTGACCCTTGCTGGGTGTAGCCACGCGAAGTGGTGGCCGAGCACGCACGCCTGTGCTGAGAGACGTGAGGCCAACTACAGTGGCCGACCGTTGACTCGCACTAGAGCTGCCGCCGCCATCACCGAACGCCAAACTCCCCAGGCCAGTACGTACGGCCAAACCTTGGCCTTAGAGTCAGTCCCATACCGTTGATTCGTTTTTGAACCGTTGAACCAATTTCTGTACCGAAATGTGTTGGGAAACCTCTTGAACCTTGTCTTTTGAACTTTGAACCAAGAGCTCCAAGTTCCACTGAACTGTTGTATGACCACTTAATTCTCGATTAAGTGAGTTTTTGTTGTTAATTGCTTAGCCGTATGAGGAATGTTCCTCGAACCGACAGATAATTGTGGTGGTGCAGACTCCTATATTGGAGGCTATGTAATCACCATGAGATTTATGTTGATGTGAAAGTCTTCCTGAAGGTCGTAGCCAGTGTGCTTGGAAGAAGGGGGAAGTTTCTCCCTCACTATATCGGACCCTTGCAGACTCTCACAGGAGGCGGAGACTTGGCCTACCGGTTAGCTTTACTGCCTGAGTTGTCGGAGTGCATGACGTATTGTGCCCTAATCTGCTATACATGTTAGTTTCATAAGTTAATAGATTATGTGCTTTTATCTAACTGTTTTGACTGATTATTATGCCCTATTCTGCTATACGTGTCGTGCGCGATTTAATTATGTGGTTTGTGTGTTCTACTTATTTGTGTGGCTTAATCTACCTCAATCAAGATCCTTGATAATAGTTAAAACCCTAATTATTAGGTTTGAGGAATCGAGCCCTCGACCTATGTTCTTCAGCCTGTGTGCTATCTCCTACTTCGTAATCCAGGTGGGTTTATTATTCAAAAATTGTCTATGCTTTGAACTGTGAATATGTTTACTTACTTGGGTATGATCAAAGTATGAAATGTGTATGTGTAACTTTCGGCGTGAGCTGTACCGGCCGTCGAACGTATCCCCGTTGTTATAGAACGTACCCTGAGTGGGTAATATCCTCTTGTGATGGATTTCCTGCCTAAAACCCTCGGGGTTGGCAGACCTGTCTAATACCCCCGGGATTGACAGTGGATTTTCCGTCTAAAACCCTCGGGGTTGACAGATGACCCTCCTACTTTGGCAACGTTAGAGTTCCCGCGGGGAGACGATACGTGGACCAAATGTAGTCTATTATGATAGGTGTGCACATGAGGTATGTAACCGACTCTGGATAGGAGATTGGGAAAATTTATTGTCTATGTTCATACTTGTGACCATGCCATATTTACCTTCTGTACTCATTTATTATAACTGTTCATTGCATAGTGGTGAGCACAACGGATTTCATTTGTGCTCATCCCAACCTGCTCTTCATGGATGCAGGTTGAGCCGACAGCTACATGGCAGCGAGAGACGAGTGGTGGTCGATCGGCTGATTAGACCTTATTATTGTAGCTTCCGCTTTACTTTATGATTACTTTGTTATTATGTTGAATTCTGGATTATTTATGATTTGAGAAATTCGAACACTGGTTTGGGAGATGTCCCGTTTGCTAATGATTGTGTTCGAAACTTTGTTTAAAACCCTGTGAGGGTGGATTCGATTCGACTCTGGATATTTGATGATGTCTAAATTACTTGTGAGTAATTGATATTTCGTAAATGTTGATTATATGTTGAGTAACGCCAAGTGATTTATGAAAAGAATTTCGAAAAATTTCCATTGACTTTTTGAAAAGTTCTTGATTTTTGTCAAATAAAAGTGGGGCGTTACACCCATTTTAATTATGAAAATCTAATTTTCATAGTGGAATTGAAGTCCAATAAAATTATTCCATATCCCAATTTTATGAGTACTCATGAAACAATTATATCGGTAGTTAACTTTTGACAATTGTATCACTATACAACCTTCAAGATGTTTTGCCTCACTTTTCCTTATATACCTCAATTTTATGACCGTATATATTACTAAGTGTCAAATCAAACCCATCAAACATTCATGACAGTGGCCTACCAGAATGTCCCACGACTCATGGTCAACATAAAGAGGAATCCACCTCACGAGTATCACTATACTTAGTAGAGATCACAACTTTCGACACAAAACCACCCGACGACTCATGGTCGGTGATAAAGCATCGTAGCATCTCATGTCGTCTACTTTTGATGGAAGGCCTGGATTAATAAGTTCCAACTTATTTTTTTCCATTATTGATTTGATATAGAATTAATCAAATTAATTCTTTAGGGTTCCTTAGATCTCATCAATTACCATCTTTACGTGTGTTTATTTACCGCATTATACAAGCATAAATAAACCTAACATATATCTAAAGCATGAATACGGTGGGATGATCATGACCTTGCCTATACGACCCATTCGAGCCAAAATGGGTCGATGCCTATGTGCGTGATAAATAGAACTACTTCTATTACTATTTATTTAATCTACCCGTGCATGCACAGGCCTTCAAAATTTACAACTTGTAAAATTACCCACACATGCGTGGGCCTTGTAAACCCCGAGTTTTATTAATAAAGGAAGATACTAGCTTTTAATTTTAAGCTAGCCTTTGTTAATAAATAAACATGTTCATGTTCAAGCTCAGATTAGTCAGTCAGTTATATTCCAAGTTCGACTATTAGTCAATAAATTATTCGGTTAATTATTTCAGTAACCGGATAAGTTTCCAAATTTAATTCTGATTCATTTAATTTATGAGTCGGGAATTAATTATACAGTCAGGAATATCCCGTCATGTTAATCATGTATTTAATTCCGATATAATAATATTGTCAAGTATTATTTTTGGAATTAATTATTTCAGTCGAGATTACCTGAAATTATTTTCGACGTCTCGTTTACGTTCGGAATAATGTTGGTAATTAAATACTATGCTTAATTAATAATTAAGCACTAAGTTATGATTAATTTGAAATTAATCAAACATGAGTCATCAAATGCCGAAGCATATGATGAGATATTGCTCAAATATTTTAAGGTCGTGGGAAATTTTAGTAATAATTCATGGGAGAAATATAAATTTTCCCTAAGTGTTGAGGTGTCACCTAATGGGGATATTTAGCATGAATAATCACCTTAAGGCCTTTCTTATCTTACATGTGGCATAATTAAGTTTAGCCATGTAAATTCCCTCATCTCCTCAAATATTCTTTCGGTTATATATATATTAAGTGGGGAGAGTGTTACCTCATCATCCTTATATATATGTGTTAAGTATAGAGATTATGAAAGTTGTGAGAATTTGCTAAAGAATACACACGCACGAGAGAATACTGTCGGCACCGCACACCGCACGCCGAGAGCGTCGCCCACGCACGGAAGCCCGATTATCTCGATCAGTTGGTGCGATCAGTCAAGTGTTCGAAGAGGTAGCTTCAGTTTATATTATATTTTTAAGTTAGTAAGATCATGTTTTAATTAGTCATTCGGTCATGCTCGAGAGTTAGCGTGAAGTAGCGTTTGATCGTGCGAGTTAAGTCATGACGAGCATGTTCGTATTTTCATCGAAACCTTGAGCAATTGTCATGTATTTAGCCATTTCATGATTTATCATGTTCAGTCAGCTTATATTGCTCGAGGAATTATTCATGTTAGTCTTTGTGAGTCGTCCAAGGGGCGTGGTCGCGTACGTAGCGCGCACACGGGCCGTGCATGTGTAACGAGTATGTTCAGTTCAGCCCTTCGAGCAATTCATGTTATTTTATTCAGTAAATTGCATGTCATGTTCAGTTGAGTATTAATTGCCGAGAAATGGTCAGTTTGGTCATGAAACGGCTTAACGCCGTCGACGGCGCACGGTGCGCACGCCACGGCCAAGTTCAACTTCATGTGCAGAAATCCATGATTTTGAGTAAAGTCAACATATTTGATTATTATAAATTAGTTCATGTTATTTAATGTTGAGTTACTCGAGAAAAGTCACCGGACGGCCGACAAGGGCCGGTCGTGGCCGCGCTGCCCGCACGCAGCGGCAGCAGCGCGCCGGCAGTCAGCCAGCGC
>CACSLK010027751.1:10162158-10173001 GCA_902706635.1 Striga hermonthica | reverse complement strand
GGTCCAGACCGGTTCAGTCCGGTTCATATCAGTTGAACCGGTTCAGCATATATTTTATGTTTTAGTCCCGGTTCTTGATTTCAGTACCACTTTTAGTTATAATTCTGGTCCAGTTCAGTTCAGTAAGGTTATATCAGTTTAGTTCCGTATTTAACCGGTTTCAGTTATACCGATTAAATACGAATATCATGTCAAGTTCAGTAGAGCATCTTAACATAGTTAATCAGTTAATTTATCAGTCTGAGCATAGTCATTAATAATTGTTTATATTATATTTTCAGTTTGATCAGGCATCAGTCGTCAGCACTACCTGTCATTTTCAGCAGTTCGGGTGGGGACTCAGACTAAGTACTACATTGATTATAATATCGCTACCATGTTTGAGGTATGTATTATCAGTATCCGCTCGGAATGGTCGCCGGTCCATTCTGGGTTCTAGTGGCCCTAATCTGCCCACTAGAGTGTGCACACGGTGTCCGGTATTAGTTTGTGCCAGTAGATGTTCAGTTTCAAACAGATGACGTATGTCACGAGATCAGTATCAGATTATTCAGACCGGTATCAGATATCAGTTATCAGTTTCAGTTTCAGTTCAGTTATATATGCCAGGACCATGATATTGTTATTATTTTCACTGTTTTACTTTAGTATGAGTTTCTGCGGAGCACAGTGTGTTAGTGCTCACGCCCCCACGTATTTCATGTTTTTCAGGTCACAGAGTCGGGGACGAGGAGTGAGCTGACGAGTTGTTCAGGATATTTTTGTTTTGATATGTATATGTTATGGCCACGCTACTATTCCGCTTCAGTTTTCAGTACTTGAACTCAGTTTTGATCCGACATTAGTCGGTTAAAATATTTTGCAACCGTTTTTGTTAGCAGTTTAAAAATTAATGGTTTTCAAATAAAAGTCAGATTTTCACGGTAGCACTCCGAATCAGTTTTCGCAAAATAAATATTTTATTCATTTATTTAGAAAAATTTACGAATAAGCGTACTCTGATTTCGGTAAAATAGTGGGGTGTTACAGATGGTATCAGAGCACGTTTCTGCGTCTCTGAAAGTTTTACGAGTCAGAAAGTTTTTAGAAAACCTGAACACGTCACGCTCACGCCTCGCCGACTACAGGTAAGTGCTGATTTATTTTCAGTTATAAACATATTACTTTGTCTATGCTCAGAAACACCTCAGATATGACTTAGTTAAGATGCTCGAATCATGTTCAGGATCAGTAATCAGTATACTCAGAATTTAGAGTCAGTATTCCCCAGTCATGTTTAGCAACTCGTCAAGAAATTTGTGTGTTTTATTGATCAGTTTCAATAAAGTCATCAGTAAGGATGTCTGGATCAGAATTCAGAACCTTAGGAAAGGGGCTAACTTTGAGAACTCTAGATTAAATTCTAGATTTATTCACGTCGAGTTTACGACTCGTCAAGAGATTTGTAAGCACTTATGTTATACAAATCTTAGTGATCATGTTCCTCAGACATTTTCTATCGGGAATTTCTCATTTTGCCAATCAGTTGGCACATTCCAAGGAGGAATTCCTTGATTCAGCTCAAGGAATATACTCAAATTTCCTAAGTCAGATCAGTAATCATGTTCAAGCGAAAAAAAATTTCATGTTAAAGGTTGTTATATTCTTCAAGCCATTGTTAAAGTAACGGTTTCCAGTGTATAAGAGTCAATAGTCCGGGTTACCATGGAGGCTTGAAATAAGAGTCACTCAGCCGGGTTACCATGGAGGCTTGAAGCTGGGACCGGAGCAGTATGATTTCATATAACCACAACCTTTAAAGTCAGTCATGTCATGTATTTTATCAGTCATGATACTTCAAGTTAAAGTTTTCAAAGATCAAGATCAGCTAATTCCTTTGTACTTGCGGGACCAGTTGATACTGAAACAGCCCGATTCAGTACATAGTCATGAGCCAATATTCAAGATTTAAAGTTAATGTTCATGATTTAAGGTCGACGTATAATAGTTATTCAGCCGGGTTAAAATAGGGAGGTCTGCAATACAGACTATTAATCCTATTTTACCTGGAAACTTGAAGTCGCACCTTGCAAGTCAAGTAAATCAGTAAATGTCATGTTCCAAATTCCGAGGCGACCCTTTAGTTGTCTCGGGATAGCTTTCAGAGTTCAGGTAAAGATGATTCAGTCATGTAAAAGTCAAGTCAGGGTTATTCAGTTATGTCATCATTGAAAATAGTCTGTCTAATAAGACAAGACTTATCTATCATTTCAAGTATCCAGTGCCTCGATTCTCAAATTTAGAAAATTTGAGAAATTGCAGGAAGGATTAGTTAATGATAGACTTTTCTTGAGGTTAAGTTTAACCTCAGGAAAGGTAAAGATTTGCAGGTACAATGAAGAAGGGCCAATCAACAGCAACAGACCATGCTATGGTGACCAACTGAAGCTTTTCATTCAAGGATACAGGACGCAAGGAAAGAAGGATGCCATGCCTGAGTCACAGTACACTGGGAAATCATAGAGAGTTAGCATTATAGTACATTGAGGTTACTAGCTTGAGGTACAGACAGGATCAATTATACAGACTACGTCGACGATGCAGGTGCAATGTTCGCCAGGTGCTGTATGCAGGCGTGCCGCACTCACTTGATGAGGAGCAGGTGTGCCGCATTACAATGTACTGCGAACGATGTGCCGCGTTATCGAGTAGACGTTCACGAAAGGTAATTACCGATATTGCTAGTTATCCTCATTTGTACATGTGCGTATCTCTGGAGTTTCCGAGTGTACCAACGACGGGAGTTTTTCCACAACCCACGTTCAGACCAAGGATCAGCAGTCAGCCAGGAGATAAGGACCAGTACGCTCAAGATGTATAATATCATGTATAATCAGTGGAACACTTTATTTCAGGAAAGTGTCTAGTCTCAGTCAGCAGTAATCAGCAATTCACTTAATTGTGAATTGATGATCCCTCAGTTCAGATCAAGTCTATTATTCAGTATTAAGTACTGAATCTTCAAATCATGTAATCAGTAAGTATAAGTTTTATGTTAAGATTGTACATCCCAGTTTTAGTATTTCCGAGGACGGAAATATTTTATGGAGGGTGGATTGTAACACTCCGAGTTTTATTAATAAAGGAAGATACTAGCTTTTAATTTTAAGCTAGCCTTTGTTAATAAATAAACATGTTCATGTGCAAGCTCAGATTAATCAGTCAGTTATATTCCAAGTTCGGCTATTAGTCGATAAATTATTTGGTTAATTATTTCAGTAACTGGATAAGTTTCCAGATTTAATTCCGATTCATTTAATTTATGAGTCAGGAATTAATTATACAGTCAGGAATATCCCGTCATGTTAATCATGTATTTAATTCCGATATAATAATATTGTCAAGTATTATTTTCAGAATTAATTATTTCAGTCGAGATTACATAAAATTATTTTCGACGTCTCGTTTACGTTCGGAATAATTTTGGTGATTAAGTACTATGCTATATTAATAATTAAGCACTTAGTTATGATTAATTAGAAATTAATCAAACATGAGTCATCAAATGTCGAAGCATATGATGAGAAATTGCTCAAATATTTTAAGGTCGTGGGCAATTTTAGAAATAATTCATGGCAGAAATATAAATTTTCCCTAAGTGTTGAGGTGTCACCTAATGGGGATATTTAGCATGTATAATCACCTTAAGGCCTTTCTTATCTTACATGTGGCATAATTAAGTTTATCCATGTAAATTCCCTCATCTCCTCAAATATTCTTTCGGTTATATATAAATTAAGTGGGGAGAGTGTTACCGCATCATCCTTATATATATGTGTTAAGTATAGAGATTATGAAAGTTGTGAGAATTTGCTAAAGAATACACACGCACGAGAGAATACTGCAGTCACCGCACACCGCACGCCGAGAGCGTCGCCCACGCACGGAAGCCCGATTATCTCGATCAGTTGGTGCAATCAGTCAGGTGTTCGAAGAGGTAGCTTCAGTTTTTATTATATTTTTAAGTTAGTAAGATCATGTTTTAATTAGTCGTTCGGTCATGCTCGAGAGTTAACGTGAAGTAGCGTTTGATCGTGCGAGTTAAGTCATGACGAGCATGTTTGTATTTTCATCGAAACCTTGAGCAATTGTCATGTATTTAGCTATTTCATGATTTATCATGTTCAGTCAGCTTATATTGCTTGAGGAATTATTCATGTTAGTCTTTGTGAGTCGGCCAAGGGGCGTGGTCGCGCACGTAGCGCGCACCACGGGCCGTGCATGTGTAACGAGTATGTTAAGTTCGGCCCTTCGAGCAATTCATGTTATTTTATTCAGTAAATTGCGTGTCATGTTCAGTTGAGTATTAATTGTTGAGAAATGGTCAGTTTGGTCATGAAACGGCTTAACGCCGTCGACGGCGCACGGTGCGCACGCCATGGCCAAGTTCAGCTTCATGTGCAGAAATCCATGATTTTGAGTAAAGTCAGCATATTTGATTATTTTAAATCAGTTCATGTTATTTAATGTTGAGTTACTCGAGAAAAGTCGCCAGGCGGCAGCAGCGCGCCGGTAGTCAGCCAGCGCGACTGGCAACTTGTGCGTGGGCCCGCGGGGCGTCGCGCACTGCCTGTCCGCAGCAGCAGTCACTGGCAGTGCCCAGTGCACGCCAGCCAGTCGCGGTGTACGCGCATGCATGTTCAGTGCCTGCTGCGGCGCGCGGTAGCGCCCAGCAGTGCCAGTATGTCTGCGCCCGCGCACACAGCGTGAGACAGCGCTCAATTCGACACTGCGTGGCACCAGGCGCACGCACGCGTCTTAGGCAGCCTCCAGTTGCGCCAGTCCAGCGTCTGCGTTGTACCAACGTACGTACACGCACCCTGTCAACCTTCAGTCGCGCCAGTTGCGCATCAGTCATGGCAGCAGCACGCCAGCGCACGCTAGTACGCGTGGTTGTGCCCAGTGCTGCCAACAGTCAGCACCCAGCGCCCGCGTGCCAGCCAGGCAGCGCCCGTGTGCGCAGCCTAGGCAGGCTCGCTGGCCGAGACAACGATTGACCGCCCGGTTATGTAGACCAGCGGTCCGGTCCAGACCGTTTCAGTCTGGTTCAGATCGGTTGAATCGGTTCAGCATATATTTTATGTTTTAGTCCCGGTTCTTAATTTCAGTACCACTTTTAGTTATAATTCCGGGTCCAGTGCAGTTCAGTAAGGTTATATCAGTTTAGTTCCGTATTTAACCGGTTTCAGTTATACCGATTAATACGAATATCATGTCAAGTTCAGTAGAGCATCTTAACAAAATTAATCAGTTAATTTTTCAGTCTGAGCATAGTCATTAGTAATTGTTTATATTATATTTTCAGTTTGATCATGCATCAGTCGTCAGCACTACCTATCATTTTCAGCAGTTCAGGTGGGGACTCAGACTAAGTACTACATTGATTATAATATCGCTACCATGTTTGAGGTATGTATTATCTGTATCCGCTCGGAATGGTCACCGGTCCATTCTAGGTTCTAGTGGCCCTAATTTGCCCACTAAAGTGTGCACACGGTGTCCGGTATTAGTTTGTGCCAGCAGATGTTCAGTTTCAGACAAGTGACGTATGTCATGAGATCAGTATCAGATTATTCAGAACGGTATCAGATATCAGTTATCAGTTTCAGTTTCAGTTCAGTTATATATGCCTGGATCATGATATTGTTATTATTTTCACTGTTTTTACTTTAGTATGAGTTTCTGCGGAGCACAGTGTTTTAGTGCTCACGCCCCCACGTATTTCATGTTTTTCAGGTCACAGAGTCGGGGACGAGGAGTGAGCTGACGAGCTGTTCAGGATATTTTTGTTTTGATATGTATATGTTATGGCCACGCTACTATTCCGCTTCAGTTTTCAGTACTTGAACTCAGTTTTGATCCGACATTAGTCGGTTAAAATATTTTACAACCGTTTTTGTTAGCAGTTTAAAAATTAACGGTTTTCAGATAAAAGTCAGATTTTCACGGTAGCACTCCGAATCAGTTTTCGCAAAATAAATATTTTATCCATTTATTCAGAAAAATTTGCGAATAAGCGTACTCTGATTTCAGTAAAATAGCGGGGTGTTACAGGCCTTTTGCATCGAACGGTCTCCACCTTGATCTAATCTTTTAACGATACAAAAATTTAAAGTTTTACAAATCACAACTCAAGAGACTCGCAGGTCTCGATAAATTACAATCATTCAATCATATTGAATAAAATGCAATCATTTAATTATTATGAACAAAAGGCTCATGATCATCCCTAAATTAATCATTCATCACATAATTCAACCATATAAATTCACTAATTTAATATGTTGATGTTGAAATGACTCATATTAAGTCAAAACAGCTCGAAAAAATCCACACGACTGGTCACACGACCAGTGTGGCTTGCCACACGACCCGTGTGATGTCACACGACCGACTCACACGACCAGTGTGAGTTCACACGACTCGTGTCATGATCCACACAACTCGTGTGAAAATGCCGTAAGCAAATTAAAATTTTCTGAACGTCACACGACTGGTCACACGAGTCGTGTCATGTCACATGACCGGTCACACGACCCGTGTCATGTCACACGACCAGTCACACGACCCGTGTGATTTCAAACACTATACTCATGTTTAATACCAGTTTGTGTTTTAGCTTTTAAATATGTTTATCTCATAAACATATACTAATCAAAATCTGATTTTAAAGATGCAAAACGTGACATGTGGCTCTGATACCACTGTTGGGTTCGCCTGTATCGTGTGGGTTATACGCAGCGGAAATATATATTTCAAAAACAAGTATTTATCATATAAATACTCAACCCATATGTATATATAGCGAATGCACAAATCGTCATCATTTAAAAATATGTAATAATACAAATTTTGATTTGTTATAATTAAATTCAAAATTTACCTTTGATCTTGAACTCCTTCAAAAACGACGATGTATGAGGAAATCAATTCTCGGTTTGGTAACGATCACTTCTTGTGGTTACTCGCTTTAGAAATTCAAATGTCTTACCTCTAATCGTATCCACCTTTTGAACTTTGGTTCCGACTATAGTTTCTTCGCTAGTAGAAACTACTTGGTTTTTCAATAAGTATGGAATACAAATATATATATATATATATATATATATATATATATATATAAATATATATATATATATATATATATATATATATATATGTAAGGAAATTTTTACAAGAACTCTTTCTTGTTTTATCACTCAACTCTTTGAATGTTTTTCACTTGGAAGAACTTAGCCAAAAACCAAGCAAAATGAACATCAATCATGTCCATATTTATACTAAACATTTTAGTATAAAATATTAATATTGGTTAGAATATTTTCATAAAATATTAATTATTGAAGAAGACTATTCCTACCCAATATTTTATTAATTAAAATAAGATTAATTATGTGGATTGGTTAACAACTACAAACCACCAATTAATTTATTCTTATTAATATTAATCTTTAATCATATTAAAGACAAAATAATAAAATAATAATTCTTGAAAACATTTTTCAAGACTTTATTATTTTAATCTATTCTTCCATTTCCTTATTTAATAATCTTATTATTATTTGGATTTGAAATTTAAAATCCAATTTTAAATTCTAACTATTAATTAGTAATTCCATTAATTACTAAATTAATATCTAAAATTCAATTAATCAATCTAATTGATTAATTTAATATATTCCTTTAATTGATATCTAATCAAATTAGATTTGTCAATTAATTCTAACTCTTTAGAAATACTATTTGAATTTTACCTTCATTCAGAAATTGGTGTGACCTTTTAGGTTCACAATTAATACTAGTAGTGGGTTTACAACTCTTTGTAATTTGAGTTAATCTTATTAACTCTTATTCATGAATTAACTCTTTAATTCAAGAACCCACATATCATGGGAACATCTAGCAAGTAGCATGAATCTAGTATTAAGTGAATAGCGAGTAAACCTATTTCAATTACAAGTCCATACATGTAAAATCCTTTCGACTTCCAATTTCCCGATTAAATCTTTGGGTATGATTTTGTCGAAACCCAAATTGATTTAATAACAATGATTCCATTTCAAGTTTAGTAATTCGTTTATGAATCTCGATTCATCCTGCCTTGGCCAAGGACTTTGAATTACTAACTATGAAACACATAGGAAATTCACTTATCTTCATAAGTGTCGAATCCTTTGTTGGCCACTGACAAACTTCCATACATATTAATATAATTCTCAAAATATCCCTTTATACGATTGTTCTAACAATCAAAAGGTTAAATCAAAGTAAAATATAATATGCACAAAGTTACCATCGTGCCTCAAGTCTAAGAATTAATCATGTACTATTGTAACATGAAAATTCTTATTCGACATGATAAACTTTCATTAAGAATTTTCATACGGTCATGTTCAGTGAACTTGTTCTGTAACAAGCACCCACATATATGTATTTGCGTCTCACACTAATGTTGATGGAATGCAACATTCTTATCTAATAAGCATACATACTATGTGCAAGTCTTTTCTGAATTTATTCGATATCCCATCTTGAAACATCCAACGACTTGGAATTGTATTTATGATCACAGCTTTCAAGATATGGTCCATGATCACCATCTCTATGCGCAACCATATCTTTTAGCTATAAATGATCTAGGGACTTTATCTTAAGTGCAAATATATGATAAATGCTTACTCTTAAAATAAAGTAATGTCTTATTATTTAATATAATTCCAATAGATTGTATTCACAAGTAGAATACATCCAATCCAATTCGATTGGAACGCCGGGTATACTACTCTAACAGTCGGGACACGCGATCTTCATCACCGCACGTCCCAGCCACCTCCGCGCATGCCCCGCGCCCACGCGCCCCCGCGCCATCTTCTTGCTCTCGCGACCACCCGCGCGGATCAAGGGCCAATGCTCGCCATTCGCCCATTCGCACCTCGTCCGCTTGTGCATTCGTCCACTCGACGCATCCGTCCGCTGGTTCACAACAATCACACGCGCGCACTTGCCACCAATCCTCAACGCCTCGCGCGCTATTTCTCCTAGCATCCATGCGCCATGCGTGCCTTTTCCTCGCACAAGCTTTGCACCAATCACCTGGCTTTCCCAGCACGAAACACTCAGCATCAGCCCATTCATTCTCCTCGTGTGCGAATGTCGTGCATCTCTTCTTTGCGCGCTTAGCCTTGCGCCTCATATTACGCGATCGTCTCCTCTTCCTACATCCTCTTGGCTAGTCCCTCCTGAAAGTAGGCTAATATTCTATGATTTGTGGCTCATCTTAACCATTCTCAAGCCACTTCTCGAGGTCCTCAATCGACTCATCCTCAGACTCACCAGGATTGATAACCACTTCTGTATCATTCCCCTCCTCGTCAAGATTATCCTTGTCCTCAAGGATGATGAAGTTGATAACGTCGATTGCCTCGTCCTCCTCATCTGGCGACTCTCCCAGGTCTTCAGTTCGCAGCTTGACTCTTTTCCTCGAATGACCATACTCCATTGTACCTCTCTTGTAATCAGTCGTAACGAAACCCAACATCTCCAACCATTGTACTCCTAAGACAACATTAGTTGCCTTCAATGGTAACGCATAAAGATCAATCTCCATCTCGTGGCCTTGTGCTAGTATTGGGACTTTCTTGAGAAGCATTTCGTCTCTAAGCTCCTCTCCATTGGCCACTTTGACCCCAAATGGTTTAACCCTATTGAATGGAAAATCCAACTTTTTTGTCAGCTCCTCATCTATGAAATTCAATGTAGAACTGCTGCCCACCAACACATCAACTAATCCTCCAAGTATCTCGGCCGTGAATTGTATCATCTTCGGCCCTCTCTTCTTGCTTTTGACCACATGTAGCAAAGTCTCCTCACATGGTGGTGATTGACAGAGGAAGAAATCTAACGGCGAAGAGAGAAAGGCCTATGCTTCACGTGCAACGAACGATTTACACCGGGCCACAAATGTAAAGGTAAGAAAGTGTTTTTGCTAGAGTTTGAGGAGAAGCATGATAATGAGCCACTTGAGGAGACTTTGCTACATGTGGTCAAAAGCAAGAAGAGAGGGCCAAAGATGATACGATTCACGACCGAGATACATGGAGGATTAGTTGATGTGTTGGTGAATAGCGATTCCACATTGAATTTCAGAGATAAGGAGCTGACAAAGAAGTTGGATCAGCCGTTCACAAGGGTTAAACCACTTGTGGTCAAAGTGACCAATGGATAGGAGCTTAGGTGCGACATGCTTTTCAAGAAAGTCCCAATACTAGCACAAGGCCACGAGATGGAGATTGATCTTTATGCCTTACAATTGAAGGCAACTGATGTGGTCTTAGAAGTATGATGGTTGGAGACGTTGGGTTCCGTTACGACTGATTACAAGAGAGGTACAATGGAGTATGGTCGTTCGAGGAAAAGAGTCAAGCTGCGGACTGAGGACCCAGGAGAGTCTCCAGACGAGGAGGACGAGGCGATCGATGTGATCAACTTCATCATCCTTGAGGAAAATGATAGTCTTGAAGAGGAGGAGAATGATACAGAAGTGGTTACCAACCCCAGTGAGTCCGAGGACGAGTCGATTAAGGACCTCGAGAAGTGGCTTGAGAATGGGCCAGATGAGCCACAAATCATAGAATATAGGCCTACGTTCAGGAGGGACTGGCCAAGAGGCTGTGGGAAGAGGAGACGATCGCGTAATATGAGGCGCAAGGCTAAGAACGCAAAGAAGAGACGCACGACAGTCGCACACGAGGATAATGAATGGGCAGATACTGAGTGCTTCGTACCGGGAAAGCCAGGAATTAGT
>CACSLK010027751.1:9923488-9941543 GCA_902706635.1 Striga hermonthica | reverse complement strand
CAGATGGCCCAATATAATTGTTCAGTCGATGTCTTCAGAGCACGTATGGCAGCACTCATCCTAACAAATCCTCCGTCTGAGGAGCATGGTTTCATGTAAGTTTGATAATTATAGATTAGTCCAGATTTAATACATCATCGTAGGTAAAAATGGTTGTTTGCTTTTCTAGATTTGACGTTGGGCAGGTTCATTCTAGTAAGAGAAAGCGTCTTGTTTTTTATGTGAATGGACTTCTTGCGGACATAGTGTATTCAGCCCCGAAAGGCTGTTGAGGAGACGCACATATTTTAGGGCGAGCAGGTGAGATTTGATGATGAGTTGAGTCTGTCTTTGTTTTTTTATTTTTACTTTTATTTATTATATCTAAGATATTCGAAAAGTCCAACTACCGGGTTTATTTTGACCTCACCCTTCTTTTTGGTATATGCAGTTTTCAAGAGACCCTACTGTGACGATTTTTTGAAGTTTTGTTTTCAGAACTTTGATGTTGGCATATGGTCGTCAAGGTCAAAGTATGTTTTAAGCTAGTTTCTTCTCTATATCTCTCTCTAAAAAATGTGTTGATTCTAGCATTTGTTTCGTAATAATTTCATTCTTGTATCTTCGACAAAATCTACTTATATTATAGAAATTGTATCCAATTCCTGAATTGTCATGCTGACTTCGGACTATATATTTGAAATGCAGGAAACTTATTGACCTACTTGTTAAATTTTTATTAGGCGATCTACAAGAACACTTGTTGTTTTGTTGGGTAAGCGGCTCTCTCAAAACTTCCATATGTCATGGTACAAAAACAGTTTTTAGTAGTTTGTAGTTTGTGATACATAACCATATGGTTTACTGCAGGATATGTTTCATAGCACTCAAACTGGCTTCAACACTCTTGAAAACTGTGATAAACCTTTGGTTTTCAAGGACATCAGGAAAATCTGGGAAAGTGATGGTCCTAATTTACGTTGGAAAAAGGGACAATATAATGAAACAAACACATTATTGTTGGATGATTCTCCGTATAAGGCATTACTCAATCCAGTAAGATTCGTACCTTCGTAACTGTATATTTCTTGTGTGTGTTTACTTTTTTTCAGTTATGTCCTAACTATTTGTTTTTCAAATTCCCTATAGTTGCACACGGCAATATTCCCCAAATCATACAGTTACAAGGATAATAAAAGTGACAATTCCTTAGGTACTGTTCTCGGTGTATTTTTGTTGTTACATATTTGTTTGTTCTTTTCTTTTCGTGGTTATTTTTTACCCAACGGTGTCCTCACATTAAAATACATACTTATTATGTTAAATTTTGTTGCAGGCCCAAAAGGTGACCTTCGGGTATTTGGAAGGATTGTTGACATACGAAAATGTGCAGAAATATGTCGAGCAACATCCTTTTGGTCAAAGTGCAATAACTGAAACTAGTCCGTCTTGGGGATTTTATTCAAATGTTTTCCAGACAGTCAATCGGGGTGGAAAATAACGAAGTAAATACAACCTTGTCTCTGTGTGTATACTGTTCTGTACTCTGTTCATTTTGGAATTGTGCAAATATATGTTCATTTTGGAATTGTGCAAATATATGAACTGAATTTTTTGCTCATTTTGTTGGTGTGCCAGGCAAGAAACGGGTTCCTTGAGAATAATATATGAAACGAGTTTCAAGACACAGTTTTTAGCAAGACAATAGGTAATGAGGGGGCGAAAAACGGGGTTCCTCATAAACTCGTTTCTTGTTCAAGAAACTCGTTTTTTTTTTTCAAGAAACGAGTTTATTGAACAAGAAACTAGTTTCTTGAGAAATAAATGACACCCAAGATTTGTTTTCGTGCAGTATGCTTAAGATTTTCCCAATGTTTAATGGAATTCCTATTTTTTGGGTGTCATTAATTTCTGGGCAACCATCAATTGTTGAATCTCTAGTTTTTGTTCAAATTAACATTTTGTGTAAATGGAGGGAAATTTACTCAAAATTGGCGCCCTTCCCAAATTTATATAGTATCTTGTTCTTCTTTCTACATTTTTTACAATAAACCCTAAGTTGTGTAGGATCTTCGAAACATTTGTTTTTTTTATTTCGAAACTCTGTTCAAAAAATGTCTGAAGTCTCGCATGACGCCTGGTTGAAGGAGTGTAAATGTGGACATCTTTCTGTCATTCGCACGTCATGGACTTTAAAAAACCCTGGAAGACGATTCAATTCATGTGATAATTATTACAATGTAAGCTTTATATAAATCATTGTCGACGAACCCTACTGTAAGCTTTTAAAAAATTATTATTATTATTATTATTATTATTATTATTATTATTATTATTATTATTATTAATATTAATAATTTCAGAATGGGGGTTGCGACTTCTTTTCGTGGGTTGATGGTCCAATGTGCACTCGTTCAAAGCAAATAATTCCCGGGCTGCTGCGAAAATCTAATGCCTTGCGTGATAGAACTGAACAACAAGAAAGTGAAATCAACAAAATGAAGGAGGGTAAACGGATCTTGGAAATTGATTACAAAAATCTGCAAAAAAAAATTCGAAGAATCGAACAACTGTTAGAGGAGGAGAAGGATAAATTGACGGACGAAAGAAGATTGTTCGAAATAGAGTCCAACAAGTTACAAAATGCCCTCAAGACAAAGGGAAAGAACTCAATGTGTTTGATGTTTGTAATTGTGTGCATCGTTTTGTATCTGTTCTTGTTCAAAAATTCCAATGATCAGTGCAATCTAAGGATGATTGCATAAGCTATCAATTTGGGAACAATTAGTAGCGTATGTTGTTTGCTTTGATCTTATATATTCTGAAGCTTAATTTTTCAGACAATTATGATATTCATGTGAATTTTGAACAATGGTATATACAATTCTGTATATGAGTTCGAAGTTGATGTTAATGTTCATGTTTGATGTAGTGCGCAGTTGAAACATCCTTCTTCTTTTTAACCGAGTCATAGTGAAATATTGATACATCATACTTTAACATATATCTTGTTGAAGTTCATTTTGAAAAATTAAAGACATATTAAACACATGATAGAGCATACATGAAAACACTAGTTCAACTTCAATCGTGTCTGTTTCTATTGTTCAAGAAACGAGTTTATTGCTCAAGAAACTAATTTCTTGAGAAATTAACGGGTTTCTTGAACAAAAAACGAGTTTCTTGAGAAATAAACGGGTTTCTTGAGAAATAAACGGGTTTCTTGAACAAAAAACGTGTTTCTTGAACAAAAAACGTGTTTTTTGAACAAAAAACGAGTTTCTTGAGAAATAAATGGGTTTCTTGAACAAAAAATGAGTTTCTTGAACAAGAAACCCTTTTTTTTGCTCATTAAACTAGTTTCTTGAAAAATAAACGGGTTTCTTGAACAAAAAATGAGTTTCTTGAACAAGAAACCCTTTTCTTTGCTCAAGAAACTAGTTTCTTGAGAAATAAATGGGTTTCTTGAACAAAAAATGAGTTTCTTGAACAAGAAACCCTTTTTTTTTTGCTCAAGAAACTAGTTTCTTGAGAAATAAATGGGTTTCTTGAACAAAATATGAGTTTCTTGAACAAGAAACCCTTTTTTTTTCTCAAGAAACTAGTTTCTTGAGAAATAAACGGGTTTCTTGAACAAAAAATGAGTTTCTTGAACAAGAAACCCTTTTCTTTGCTCAAGAAACTAGTTTCTTAAGAAATAAATGGGTTTCTTGAACAAAACATAGTTTCTTGAACAAGAAACCCTTTTTTTTGCTCAAGAAACTAGTTTTTTGAGAAATAAATGGGTTTCTTGAACAAAAAATGAGTTTCTTGAACAAGAAACCCTTTTTTGTGCTCAAAAACCTAGTTACTTGAGAAATAAATGGGTTTCTTGAACAAAAAACGAGTTTCTTGAACAAAAAACTAGTTTCTTGAGAAATAAATGGGTTTCTTGAACAAAAAATGAGTTTCTTGAACAAGAAACCCTTTTTTTGCTCAAGAAACTAGTTTCTTGAGAAATAAACGGGTTTCTTGAACAAAAAATGAGTTTCTTGAACAAGAAACCCTTTTCTTTGCTCAAATAACTAGTTTCTTGAGAAATAAATGGGTTTCTTGAACAAAAAATGAGTTTCTTGAACAAGAAACCCTTTTTTTTGCTCAAGAAACTAGTTTCTTGAGAAATAAATGGGTTTTTTGAACAAAAAATGAGTTTCTTGAACAAGAAACCCTTTTTTTTTTGCTCAAGAAACTAGTTTCTTGAGAAATAAACGGGTTTCTTGAACAAAAAATGAGTTTCTTGAACAAGAAACCCTTTTCTTTGCTCAAGAAACTAGTTTCTTGAGAAATAAATGGGTTTCTTGAACAAAACATGAGTTTCTTGAACTAGAAACCCTTTTTTTTGCTCAAGAAACTAGTTTCTTGACAAATAAATGGGTTACTTGAACAAAAAATGAGTTTCTTGAACAAGAAACCCTTTTTTGTGCTCAAGAAACTAGTTACTTGAGAAATAAATGGGTTTCTTGAACAAAAAACGAGTTTCTTGAACAAAAAACGTGTTTCTTGAACAAAAAACGAGTTTCTTGAGAAATAAACGGGTTTCTTGAACAAGAAACGAGTTTATTGCTCAAGAAACTAATTTCTTGAGAAATTAACGGGTTTCTTGAACAAAAAACGTGTTTCTTGAATAAAAAATGAGTTTCTTGAGAAATAAACGGGTTTCTTGATCAAAATACGTGTTTCTTGTTTGAGCCAAAGTGGTCGGTTTTTTCGTGATATTAATAAATGTGTTGTCGTGGAATGTAATTTACCACTACAACATTGAGCATTGGAGATAATGTTTGCTACACAACCAATTAACACCACTAGGTCGGAATGGTGGAAGCGGAAGAATATTTTCAAAATATTGGTTGTTTAACTATATTTTGAAATAACATTAATATGGAGATTTAAAAATTATTTAACACTTAGATTAAACATTGAAAATATTTATGTTATTCACATATTTGTTATCGTGTAAGGATTATATAATATCCACGTATCTCATCAATGAATAATGTCAAAATGAATTTTGACTACGTATAACATTAAATTCAGATTTTGTAGATTATGATTTCATTATATATCACTACTACCTAATTTATTGGGACACTAAATATACCAATAAAGCGGATTTGCTAAATAATGATTTCGTAATTTATCGCTAATGCCTAATTTATTGGGACACGAAAATGGTGTCCAAAAAATATTGCATATATTTAGTCAATTTAGGATGAGTGCGATAGATATTGCATATATTTAGTTAATTAAGGATCTCCTATAATTCTTAACCGACTTTTGGATGTCGTAGTTATCCTGTGTAAA
This sequence comes from Striga hermonthica, assembly GCA_902706635.1. Classification (NCBI taxonomy): domain Eukaryota; kingdom Viridiplantae; phylum Streptophyta; class Magnoliopsida; order Lamiales; family Orobanchaceae; genus Striga; species Striga hermonthica. The sequence continues at coordinate 9,936,224 of CACSLK010027751.1, read as the reverse complement.
CCTCCCATATACTACCATCTAAAGACATCACGTCGTTGTATTACTGGCATCAACATTATCAAACGTGGTCAGCAGGCGCATAACTTCCACAAAATGTCTGGTTCTGCAGAGGTAAAAAAGTCGAAATGTTGAATATCCGATGAATCATAATAGTTATTGGTTTTGTTATAATATTGCTTGTCGTCTCTGATTTGAATATTGAATGTTATACTGGTGTACATCTCGTAGAATTCTCCGGTTAATACAAAAAGAAGGAGAACATCAATTCGCTCACCAACATATTCTATGGATGACGCGAACCTGCTGCATCGGACCAAACTCAAGACAATAGTGAAAATCAATAACAACATGCAATCGTGTCAGCGCCGTGAACTTGAAAAAATTGGATTTGGGACTTTTCCTCGTCTTACTGTGTTCCAAATTGATTCTAAATTAGTGAGTATGCTTATTAAAAATTATGACACGAAATCTCAAAGTATTAACGTTGGTGGTGTTTCAATACCGCTATCACCAGAAGTTGTTGAGTCATATTTTGGTTTGTCGAGGCACGGTATGATATTTCCGAAGAATTTTGATGAGGGTAAAAAGAAATACAAAAGATTATTTGCTGATGAAAAAGGGAAACTCATGGGGTATTCTGAGCTACAGGAATTTGTTTCCAATTGCGAGACAACCGGACCTGAATTTGTCGTACCCTATTTGATGCTACTGTTTGCGACAGTGTTATTTCCACGAACTAAGGATAAGTTGTCTACAGATTTTGAATTTCTGGACTACTTGGATGATTTGAATGCAGTACAAGACTACAATTGGTGTGAAATAATTCTACGTAGGGTTGATGCAGGCGCAACGGCAGTCCAATCCTACAAACACTCATATGTCACGGGTTGCATTTTATTGTTGCAGGTAATTTTTTTTTTCACTAGTGTATTATGTAAATATTTATACATATATCTTTGAAATTTAATTTTAAACAACAACAGGTTGTTTTTCTTGGTTATGTTACGACAATTTTCCCTTGCAAACAATTGCACTCTGGATCCCCATATTTAGAGCAGTGGACCCAGCAAGACATGAATAGAACCATTACAGTGTTTAAAGAAATGGGCGGCTATGAAGAAAAATTTGTAAGTATCCGACGTCAATTATTTGTTATTTAATTTGGGTTAATGACGTAATTATTGTAATAATTCATATATGTTTATATTTAATAAAATAAGATGATTTAAAAATGTGAATGAGTTGTTTATGAAGAATTGGAAATTTCGTCATCAGTTGGATGAAATGACGAAGGATGGGGCTGTGTCAAAGGATAATGAGCCAAAAGAATCAACTATCAAGCTGATTTAACAGACAAGATCATTGAGCAACTAACCTTAGTTAGTCAGGGGGTGTCCGCTATAATCAACTTGCTGAAAGACAATAAGCCAAGAGTAGATGCAATTCGAGATGATGGAAACATTTCCGAATCAGTCAAAGGAGAAAATGATAAAAAAGAATCGCTGAAAGACCATAAGCGAAGAGAAGATGCTATTCGAGAAGATGGAAACATTTTCGAATCAGTCAAAGTACAAAGTGATAAAAAAAAAGTCTCTGTTCGAACAATATATGGCTGTAAGAGATGACATGCGTAAACGGAATAAGAAAAAAGAAAAGGAGGAATTTACGGCTGCAAAAGAGTCACTGCCTAAACAGAATAATCATCCAACATGGTTGGATCAACCAACATGGTTTGATCAACCAATCGAACCTAACAAGTTGGATTTTGATGCATTGTCAGAAGGAATATGCAATCCAGAACCAACCACCAGCACGGGACATGAACCAACCTCCAGTGATGAACAAGAACCAACCTCCAGTGATGAAGAAGAACCAACCGCCAGCAAGGGAATAGAAACAACCTGCATCAATGGAAGAGACATGTTCGAATATTTTAGAGATATTACAGTTCTTGACGAAGAAGTGTCAGATTATGTTTTCAACGCTAACTTGGATCAAGGGTAAGATAACGAAACCATGGGAAATTAAGGATTTTTTTTTAAAAAATAACATATAAAATCCTTACACTTTGGTTGCCAATTGTATAGTAATTGCACAATTGTCTACGAACTATTTTGTTCAGAAAGATGTTGATCAATTATGACGAATGGATGGCGTCGAGGGCTGAGTTGTTAAGTGCTGAATACCCAAACTGGTTTTCATCTCTTGTGAGATAATATGAAAAATGAATTAACTATAATTATATTCATTTTTTACTTTTACTTCTCCCTTTATTGAGTTAATCCTTCCTTTTGTAGGTCATTGATTTTGTCGCTATACATATAGCAGTGAATCCTATTTATGAAGCAATGGATCCGCCCAAGAAAGTTCCTAGAAAACGCCATTGGGTTTTACCGGCAACATTCAGTGTGAGACACTTAAATAATATTAACTTCCTAAAATAATACCATATATTCAATGAAACATTATTTGAAATGCAGGGAATGGTTATGTCATCGCTCAGTGACGCATCAATTCAATCTATGTGTTTCTGATATAAAATATTTACTGATCGTGCGGACAAATGTTTAAGTATAACGATCCCTATATCGGATTCGAATACGCACTGGTTCATATGCGTTGTTGATATTACAAGATCCGTTATACGCATCTGCGATACCTTAATTTTGGGACGGACAAATGAGGGGAGGTTGGAAAAAGATAAACATGTGGTAACATACTTGAACTGAATTTGATTAATTTTTTGCGGCCTTATGGTTTATTTATTTATTTTTATTTGGATGTAATTTGTAATATTTTACTATTCCACATTAGATAAGCCGTCTGGAGCGGATTGTCTCTTCATGGGACGGGGATGGGTTTATGGCTAAAAATATTGCAACGACGTTCGCGTGTGTGATCGACCCAAGTGTTCCACAACAACTCAATGGGTACGTACATCATCCTTGGTTCACTATAACGACATTGCATTATATTCCTTACCGAATTGTTGTTTTGTTCTAACTTATAATTAATTATTCGGCAGACACGATTGCGGTCTGTATGTTTGTCTTCAGATGTTATGTCGTTCCACTGCGTCAAATCTTACTTGGCGTGTACTTACGGAGGTAAATACAAGTTGGCAGGTATAATTAATGTGGATAAAATAATCAAAATTACTTATGAGTTCAATATTTTTGCGAACAGGATGAGTCTAATGAAGCAAGGAAAAGGTTGATTTCTACGCTATACACAGCCAAATACAATAGCATGTAAGTGTTTTTCGTATACGTATGTACATAATGTACATTGTAATAAATTTCAGGGTATTTTACAATCATTTTTTAAATTGTTAAGCATTCACATTTAAATGTTCATTAATGTTGTAGTAATATGTTTGTAGGGTTATGATTGGTTTCTTCGTTAGGAGTAAGAATTCATGTACTGAAGTCCACGGTGGTGAACGCTTTGACTCGAGAAAAATAACTATTCAACCACTGTCGATACTATTGAGGTATGCCGCTAGACCCCCGCTCGAAGATTCAGTGCCTATTTACGCAGGTCGTGATCCCGTGAAGAGATCGAGTTATGACATTCCAATAACAACGACTGAGGAATTGCAGAAATATGTAATGAGTTATATCGACAATCGTCGGCCTGTAGTTGATATTCAAATTGAATGGGAATAAATAATTAGTTGACGGTTATTGTCATATTCGGAGATAATGTCATATTCGCATCCTACATGACAGATATTGATTATGTTATTCTGGATCACTGATGGTATTTGTTGGTTTTTTTGGTTTAGAAAACACTATTTTACTGTTGGTACTCATTTGGTTTTTCTGGTATTGATTGTTGTCATTATTATCAATTACATTATACAATGATCGATTATTTATTTCTTCCCAAAAAAATAAAGGAAACTTTTCTCCAAACAAATGGCTTCAAGTGCCACAACAAATGCATGCTGGTATTTGATATGAGGGAAGTCGCTCAAATATCTTTCAATGATGCTCTTCAGTCGACTTTTGATGTTGATGTTGAAATTTGATTTATTTGTTTTTGTTTGTACTGTAAAAAATATAGTAACTGAGGCAAACTCATCGAATTCGAAAAACAGAAAATCATGTATGCCGCATGTGAAACATCCTTCTTTTTCATAACCGACGCAAGCCAACGCCCATTTTTTATGTTACTTTTATATCTTCATCAAGTTCATTATAACAATATATTAATCACCTGATATGGAATACATCAAAAGTTCAAAACACTAGTTCAAAACACTAGTTCAACTCCAATTGTGTACCGGCTCCAACTACCGGCATGTTATTGAATTTTGCCACCAGATTCTTATACTTCAATCTGCGTCAAATATCCTTACAACCAGATTGCACTCCTTTCTTTTCAATTTATTTTCAATTCGTGGCCTAATTGGAATATTTAAATGTAATTAGGGTAGAATAAAAATAAAGTAATAGTTAAACACCCTAGTTTATAATTTTTTTAATTAAGGGTACTTAAGTACTTACACTAGCTTCTTTTTTTATTATTTTCGTCATTAATTAATTAAGAGGACATGTGGCAGGATTTTAAAGGGGAACCTAATGTTAGGTAGGTACGAAGCTGGTACGAGGCAAATCTGATAATAAAATTTCCCATCTAAGTATCACATTTAGGGTTAAGAATTAGTAGAGTCACTGAGACCTAGGTTCTTCATGATAGTTAGAACAGAAGAACACGTCTCAACTGTGATCCATTCAATGCGACGCAGCGCACTAGTATAAACCAATAGCCAAGACAAGCTATATCCAGTTTATACTACAACCTAAACCGATAGTCATGTCCATAACTTTCTCAGTTGTGAATACCATTTATATCTTATAAGGGACCGACAATGTAATCTTCTGTGTGACTACTAACACACCACATTGTCTACAATATAAGATAATTGGACATTTAGCATACAAGCAATCATAAAGAATGCAACAATGTGAAAACATTTATTTCAGTTCAAATGGGAAATCGAATAAATACAATCCAAAAGCTCACATAAAAGTTTGCTTTACTGTATACCCCAACAGTAAGTCAGTCATAGCACATGCATATTCATTTGGAGCTTAGAACTTATCCTTCTTAAACAATTGAGAACTCTAGTCAACTTCAAACATATGATTTGAGCTTTAACCAGCAGCATGGGTAGGGAGGTAGAGCGCGTATGTTCGCATTGACCCAGCTTGGGCAGCAAATAATCAAGGTACTATGTCTGGAATGCTTTCTATGCATGGTATACCTGTATTCGCATTGTTTCATACCAGAGCGACGCACTCTTTTATTTCATCGAACTCTTTGGAAGCGATTGGAGTCTAGAGTGTGAGTGCAGTCGATGCCCTAGAGGTCAGCCTAGCCCCGGGGAAGACGATTGTTACGAACACTATGGTACAAGAGTTGAAGATGAACATCGGAGGACGTGACCTAGAAGCAGACACATACGTTATCAACATAAAGGACTCTGACATTATTCTAGGGATGGACTGGTTGACAAAGTACCGTGCCGACATCAGCTGCCACCAGCGACAGGTGACATTGCAATTGCCAGGAGATGATCGAATCGTGTTTTTCGGAGCCTAGACTAGGACCGTATCCAGAGTCGTATCTAGCATGAAGGCGGTGAAGAGTCTTTGGCAGAGTGGTTGCCAGGGCTACTTAGTGAGTGTAGTCGGGAGCCAGAAGGAGGAGCCGTCTCCCGAGTCAGTATCGATCGTTTATGAATACCGCGACGTTTATCCAGACGAGCTGCTAAGAGGACCACCGGATAGACAAGTGGAGTTCACTATTGACCTGATCTCCGAAGTCGGAGCAGTGTCCAAGGCACCATACATGATGGCACTGAAGGAGCTGCAAGAGCTCAAAACCCAGATTCAGGAGTTGCTCAATCTTGGATTTATCCGACCGAGCGTCTCTCCATGGGGTACACCTGTACTTTTCGTGAAGAATAAGGATGGAACGTTGAGAATGTGCATCGATTACAGGGAGCTGAACCGGTTGAACGTGAAGAACAAGTATTTGCTTCCGAGAATAGAGGACCTGTTTGACCAGTTGAGGGGAGCGAGCTTATTTTTAAAGATTGATTTACGATCGGGCTACCATCAGTTGAAAATCAAGGAGACAAATGTATCAAATCCGGCGTTCAGAACGAGGTATGGTCACTACAATTTCGTAGTGATGCCGTTCGGGTTGAGTAATGCACCGGCAATATTTATAAACTTGATGTATCGGGTCTTCCATCCATACTTAGACCGGTATGTTATTGTTTTCATCGACGACATTCTGGTTTACACGAGTGACGCTGTAACACCCCACTTTGATTTTACAGAAATTCCGAACTTTCCAAAAAATCAGTAAACAATTTTTTTCGAGATCATTTTCGAAATTCAATGGGTGTTAACAACATTTTTCATAACCCAAGTCTTATATGGGCCCACGGGGATTCATTACTCGATTTTCACAAGGTTTTCATTAACCCAAATCATATCCCATGACAAAGTACTCAACATGAATATTCAAACCTCACAAAACCAAACGTCTTAATTTCAACAATAAGGGTTCATCAAATATTCCCAACATCAAAACAAATCATAAGTTTTGAAAAAAAAAAAGTTTTCACAAGCTTCAACATAGAAGGTTCAACAGGACCTCATTTATTCTAACGGAAGCGAAGTAAATATGCATAATTAAAGGACCGACCCACTCGTCTTTTCTCGTCACCCAACACCGGCTTAACCTGCATTCGTGAAGAGCAGGTGGGGATGAGCACAAGATGAAAATGAGTGCTCACCACTATGCACGTAAATAACAACATAATATAGCAAGGGTATGGTCACAACATGATCATAAATTAATTCAACATTTCACATCTCCAATCAATATACCAATAACCTCACTCATGTGCACATCTATCATTAGCCATTGAAGGACATACAACTCTCAACAATGGGAGTGCATACCGAAGGACATACATCTCTCAACGGTATGGCCTATCATTAGGACTTAGGGAGATTGCCACACAAGGGCACCGTCGAAGGAAATACAACTCTCAACGACGGGGACAACCGTTCGAAGGACATACAGCTCACATCGAAGGTTACACAAATTCGCAAACATGCACTGATCATACCAACCCAACAACAAATAAATTATTTACGGCATAGAAAATTTTATAAGTAAAACCCACCTGGTATCCGAAGTAAAGCAATAAAACCAGGAAAGCAGCAGGCAGTCGAGGCACAGTTCGTCAAACACCTACATTCGTTGGGCCTTGCCTTAGAATCTTATCAAGGCTTATCTTATTCTCGGAGTCTTATACATATATATAAACTTTGAATATGCTTTATGTATAAGTCTTTTCGGTTGTTGGATATCTTGGCTTGCTTAACTTTTAGCACATAGGACTTTGAAGGATCATATAAACATCACATAACATGACATGGTTCAGTTATGCCACATAAACATGCTTTTAAACAACGCGACTCAATTTAGAATTCTAAACACGAACTTGCAATAATTTTCATCATGCGCGATGAATTTAAAATGCATGTAGCTTTTAGTCTACAAATAATACCATGATGAAACCACTTGAAAAATATCCCTAACTCATGCCTCTATCCATTTCATGAAGAACACTCAAGCATATAAGATCATTAAGATAACATAAAAAAAAGTTAACAATCAGCTTCAGATTTATATCCCGGTACAAAACTTTATCTCATGCATGTCAACCTTCATAAGAACAAAACTCGAGCTACAGAGCACATATAGACATGAAATATATCTCATTTGAAAGATAAGAAACAGACCTATAACTTTCTTGAAGAGTATAAGTTTATATGAGCACATTACGACACGATAAACAGGTCACACATTAATTACACACAAGCTGCCGGGTAACATGAAAAACTTGACGCGCAATATACTCGTAAAAATCATAACTTATTCGATATAGCTCGGAATTACAAAATTTTAATGCCATGATATAGAGAACTGAATATATTACATTTCATATAAAGAAAGAAACTTCAAATAATTTGTTTCTAGTGGCTTAAACTGAGATACAACAGAAACAACGAATATTTTTTTTTCAAATATACAACACCTTGGTAAAATGGCAACAACTCAAGCTACACAACTCCAATTCATACAAACTCAATTCCTGCAGAATCTACACATGAAAATATACAATTGTTATGAAGAAAACTTTTTCATACGAACACTTTCATGTCATCAAAACAGAGCACACCTTCAACACTTAAACACAACCATGGTTCATAAAAACTGGGTGTACATCCCACTTAGGAAAATCATATAAAATTCAAATCAACTCTTTTTTCAGAAATTCCAACTCTCACAAGCAGCTTACAGCATGTACTACATTTTCCAAGCAAAATACATTTTCATTCAGGCATGCTAAGATCATAAAAAATAGCCATGAACTAAGATCAACTTTTCTGCCCGAGTTTATCAAAACAGCATGCTCGTCTAACTTTGAAAATTCATATAAAAATCATCTCAACTCCGAATCACAAAATTCTAAAACTCACTGAAACCTAACTCAAATAACTACAAAACTCATGATGAACACTTAACCAGAAAACAACTTCTATGATATGAAAAACTGAGCACAAACAGAGGCCATAACTTGACGTTTTTCAATCAAATTCAACCAAAATCACACTCATGAACATAGCAACCAAAACACTAATTCATATGTTAAGCAAGCCTCGATTTCCATTCTTTAAGACTTAAACACTAAAATATCGAAACACGTTGTCCGAGGTCCAACTCGGTCTTATTAACCACGATAGAACAATAAAATCTTACGATTTTCACTTGAATTATTACAAATTTTGATTTGATAATATTGAGCAACAATATAATTTCAGTCCGGCCTCGAAAGAATACCATTCTCGGGACACGATACGCTAAACGAGCAAGGAAAAGGGCCGAATGAGGGACGACGACAAACACACGGCGGCTAGCAAAGGCGCTCGCGGTGGCAAACGAGTTTGGAGGCTTCACGTGGTTCGCTGGAGGAAGAGCAGTGGCGGTTCTTCTCAGCTGCTGGGTTGTTGCTGGGGTTGGTCGTCGGTTGTACGGACGTTGCCTTCCTCGACGGGGCTCGGCTGAAGCTCGCGGTGGAGCAGCGGCTCTAGTACGACGGAGACTGGGCCTGCGCGCGATGGTGGGTCGCCGAAAGGGCCTGCTCGGGGACAAGCTCGCGTTGGGGTTCTCGTCGGACTGGTTCGAGATGAAATAGGGGGTAGCCGGAATCTGCACGGGGACAAGCTCGCGACGGGGTTCTCGCTGGACTGGTTCGCAATGGTGATGGCGAGGGCCTGTGAAGTCGCGATTGATGGCATGAGATGGATGATGATAGTGATGGCGCGACCTGCTGCTCAAGGAGATGATCGATGGTGCGCTGGGAAGAAAATCGATGATGGTGGTGATGCTTGATGGTGATGACGGAACGAACGAGAGAAAAAGTCTTTTCTTGGTCGATGGTTATCGCGAGCAGAGAGAGATGGGAGAGAGTACGAGAGGGCGAGAGAGATTGGACGAGTTGCGAGGAAGAAAAAAGATAATAGATGGTTGCGGTTTAAATCTTTATCTGCCAAGCTTAGGGATATTAATCCCAATATTTTAAGCATTAATGTAGGTTTTTAATTAGTTAGTTTCTCCACCAAGCAAAAGAGCGGGTCGGGTTCAAAAAACCGGGCGTGTGTCTAATACTACGGGCCAGTTTCTCGGGATAAAAACGAAAGCTCAATTATTTAATTAAAACCAGATAGAATGAATATATATATAATACACATTTAATCACATCACCATAATTAATATTTATTTACATATTATTAGGCAATTAATAAATTAGGCATTTTAAACATTAACTAATAATTAGACATATAATGACATTTAGACAAATAATAATTAATAATAATTGTAATGCCCCGTTTATTTGGGAAATATTTGGGAATTATTTATATTATTTTTGCTTTTATTATTATTATTATTGTTATTATTATTATTTGCCTAAATGTCATTAAATGTATAAATCTTTTTAAATGTTTAAATGTTTATTATTATTAAATGAATATTATTGTTGTTTATATTAAATGTCTAAATTGCCTAACTATGTGTATGTGATTAAATGTTTAATATTAATAAATATTGTTTGTGTGTATTATATATATATATATATTTATATCGCGTTTTATTTTTAATTATCAAACGTTCGTGTCGGGCCTCGATTATTTATTATTGTTGGACCGAGAGAGAACTCCGTGCGCCCCGCACTGTGTACCCGCACCCGAACCGACCTTTTGACTAATATTTAATCGGCCCAATATATTAGATACCGCCCAGATTTTCAATTGTTAATAACTCACTTTAGGTAACATTTGTTTTAGCATTCTCTTTCCTTTTTGCCGGCCATTAATTCTCCCCAAATATGCCATTGATGCATTTATATTTTAGTATATCTAATCTCCATTTAGACTTTGATTTTTCTTTCCCTTCAAGATAAGACTTTTCTCTATTCCCACGTTTCTCCCCTAATAATCAACGCTGAATATTAGCATGGGAATACCAGCAAAATCGGATGAAATTTTGCTCCCCCGATCCCTCTTTCTCTCGCTATTTCACGTGAGGAAGAGATTTATCTCCTCTCTCGATCGTGCACCAGAAGAACCTTGATCTCCATCTCTCTCTCAGTAGTTTAAAAAAAAAGTGGAAGAAGAAATCTGGTCGATCGTCGTCTCCGTTGAAGGCCCCGCAAACCTGTCCAACGATCCTTACCGACGGTATACTTTCCTCAGGCCACCGTTAGCGACGCTCCCATCGTTGCAGCTCCTCACGACCACCATCTCATAAGAATAATCATCCCCTCTGTTCGTCGTGACCAGGCCCCGCGAGTTGATTCCAGGAGTGAGTCCCGACGCCATCGCTGCCCTTCTTTCGCACCAGCAGTACCGCACGTACCCCCTGCGAACTGTTCCACGATCGCAAGAGCACCGGCGACACGGATTGCCCCTGTTCACTCCCTGCAAGTTGCTATCTGTCACCATCGGGTCCCATTCATTGCTCCCGGCCCTGCTGATCACTCGCACATCACTCGAGCGATCCAAAGCTTAGCCGTTGAGCCCCGTCGGCGCATTCGTCTGACTCACTTCAGCCCCATTTCGATTCTTTCGTTCGAACGTTTCCGAGAATGGTTCATCGAGCTGAACTTTTGCCATAATTCCTTCAACTCTATGTTTAGCTATATCTCTGTATCTAGGTGGGTCTTATTTAAATTGCTATGTCGTAAGTGGTTTATATTTTTATTGAAATTGGTATGATCAATGTATGCATATGAAACATGTAGCCTATCGATGTGAGTTGTTATGACCGTCGGTATGGTTGTCCCCGTCAAGTTACGGTACGGTTGCCCTTGTGAGGCAAGTCTCTTTAAGACCTAATGAAAGGCCATATCGGACTAAGTCACATGGCGTGCCTTCGATATGCATGTCGAACTAAGTCACATGGCGTGCTTTCGACATGTACTCCTACTGTCTGGTTGACGAGCTAAGTCACATGGCGTGCCCTCGAACAGGCCAGCAGTAGTCTAATGATAGGTGTGTACACATGAGTAATGAAATTGGTATTTGTGAATGGAGATGTGACATGTTAATTGATTTATGATCATGTTGTGACCATACCCTTTGTTATATTATGTTGTTATTTACGTGCATAGTGGTGAGCACAACAGTTCATCATGTTCACTCCCACCTGCTCTTCATGGATGCAGGTTAAGCAGGTGCCGGCTGACGAGACAAAAGACGAGTGGTGTTGGTCTTTGACTGACCTCATTTAGTTTATTCAGCATGCTAGACTATTTATGTTTATTTATGCATTTATGACTTGGGGATATTTATGACTTTGGAATGGGAGATGTTCCCTTATGAATAGTAGTGATTTATGAACTTGGAATTTATAAAAATGTTGTATTTATGATTTATGATTTATGCAAGAATGATTTACGTGGTGACGATTTAGGAATTTATGTTGAGTAGCGCCACCTATTTATGAAAAGAATTTTGAAAAATTTTAAGTTGACTTTTTTATTTAAAAGTCCTTGACTTTCGTCAAATAAAAGTGGGGCGTTACAGTTTGGTATCAGAGCCAGTCTGCGTTTCTGTAGACTGCTAAACGTGATTTATGTGTATTTATGAATATATGAGTATAAGCATTGACCACTCGTCTTCGTCATGCCGCACCGCTTGAGGTATGTAATGTTGGAACCCACGAGGATCTCGATATGCACAAATCACGGACAAACATTCACCATAAACCTATGCGCAGCGAATCTAAAGGTTTGATGAAGAAAACTTACTGCTTAAAATTTATGTAGATCTGGCTGGCCCGGACAGTTGACCGCAAATCAAATCTTCTCGGAATCGAGCGAACTTGACCAATCCAGAAAGCTGACGTCACGGTGAAGTCAACGGCGTTGACCGATCGGAAATTGGAGGTCTCACGCGCTCTCACGCGCGACGACAAACTCCAGCGACTGCTTCCTTGCGGCGGCGCGTGCGGCGGAGTCCGGCGGCGATCTCGACGGCGATCTCTTCGTCTCGTTGTCCTGGTCGTCGTGGTATGGTCACTTACTGGTTTTGGTCTTCGGTTTGGATGTATGATTGGAATCTCTATATACCTTAAGATC
>CACSLK010027751.1:9891635-9903473 GCA_902706635.1 Striga hermonthica | reverse complement strand
TTGGTATCTACTGGGCATCTTGGTCCAGTAGAAGATCATTACCAGACCTGCGAGTCCTGCCTAGAAGGTAAGATGACCAAGAGGCCATTTTCGGCAAAGGGGCAAAGGAGCCAAGAAGTGCTAGGATTGATTCATTCTGATTTGTGTGGTCCTATGTCGATCCAAGCTAGAGGAGGCTATGAGTATTTCGGCACTTTTATTGATGATTATTCTAGATATGGATACATTTACTTGTTGCACCGCAAGTCCGAATGCTTTGAGAAATTCAAGGAGTATAGGACAGTTGTGGAGAAACAACAAGGTAAAAGTATCAAGTGTCTTCGATCTGATCGAGGAGGCGAATACCTCTTTGGAGAGCTTAGGACATACCTATCAAAATCAGGGATTGAATCCCAGCTGACTGCACCCGGCACGCCCCAGAAGAACGGGGTTGCAGAGCGAAGAAATAGAACTCTTATGAAAATGGTTAGGTCGATGATGAGTTGTTCGAAGTTACCAGATTCGTTTTGGGGATGTTACATTCTGAATTCTGTTCCTTCAAAACAGTAGACAGTACTCCTTATGAGTTGTGGAAAGGGCGCAAGCCTAATTTCTCACAAATTCGAATTTGGGGTTGCCCTGCACATGTCTTAGTGCAGGAGGCTGGCAAGTTGGAGAAACGATCAGAAGTGAGACTGTTTGTCGGCTATTCCAAGGAAACGAAAGGTGGTTTATTTTATAGTCATGAGGATCAGAAGGTGATCGTTAGTACAAACGCTAGATTCTTGGAAGAAGACTATATCATAGATCATAAGCCCAGTAGTAAACTTGTCCTAGTGGAGTTAGGGAGAGATATCGATAGTTCCCCACCGAGTGCGCAAGTAGATACATCACATAGTACTGCAACACGTAACACTGATAGTGTGCCAGTACAGACGGTATCTCGTCGTAGTGGGAGGGTTTCTACGCAACCCGACCGATGGATAGGTCTTGGAGAGTCATTGGATTCAGTTCCAGGAGAACTAGAATCGGACCCAAGGACTTATGACGAGGCACTCCAAGATAGAGATGCAAATTCGTGGAAGGTTGCAATGAAAGCTGAGATGGGGTCTGTGGACACCAATCAGGTCTGGGATCTTGTAGAACCACCCGATGGGATACGTCCCACTGGATGCAAGTGGGTTTACAAGAGAAATAGGGGATCGGATGGAAAGGTGGAAACCTTTAAAGCTAGTCTTGTTGCGAAAGGTTATGCACAGAAAGAGGGTATCAATTATGATGAAACCTTTTCGCCAGTAGCTATGCTTAAATCCATTCGGATTCTCTTAGCTGTAGCCACTCATATGGATTATGAAGTGTGGCAGATGGATGTTAAGACGGCTTTCCTTAATGGGAACCTTCAGGAAGACATCTATATGCAGCAACCAGAAGGATTCATTGCAAAAGGGCATGGGCACTTAGTTTGTAAGCTTAATCGGTCTATTTATGGACTGAAGAAAGCTTCGAGATCTTGGAATATTCGGTTTGATGAAGTGATCCAGTCATATGGATTCACCCAATGTCCGGATGAGCACTGTGTATACAAGAAGATTAGTGGAAGCGTGGTGGTGTTTTTTGTGCTATACGTGGATGACATACTTCTTATTGGCAACAACAAGAAGGAGTTGTCGAACGTAAAGGCGTGGTTGTCTAAGCAGTTTGATATGAAGGACTTGGGTGAAGCAAGACACATTCTTGGTATCAAGATCATTCGTGATCGTGGGAAAAGAATGATGTGTTTATCCCAGTCTTCATATATAGATACTGTATTGGCCAGATTCAGTATGCAGAACTCTAAGAGAGGTACATTACCTTTCAGACATGGAGTACCTTTATGTAAAGAGTTGTCTCCTAAGACGACTGAGGAGATAGAGGACATGAAGACAGTTCCTTATGCTTCGACAGTAGGAAGTCTTATGTATGCAATGCTGTGCACTAGGCCTGATATTAGCTACGCCGTTGGCATGGTAGCAAGATATCAAAGTAATCCTGGGAGGGAACATTGGGCTGCGGTGAAACATATACTCAAGTACCTGCGAAGGACTAAGGAGTACATGTTAGTTTACCGTGCAGACAGTTTGTTTCCGCTGAGTTACAGCGATTCTGATTTTCAGTCAGATAGGGACGAGAGTAAGTCAACCTCAGGTTATGTGTTTACCTTGGGAGGTGGAGCCATTTCATGGAGGAGTGCTAAGCAAAAGTGCGTAGCAGACTCCACTATGGAAGCCGAGTACATCGCAGCCTCTGAGGCAACGAAAGAGGCAGTTTGGCTCAGAAACTTCTTGGTGGACTTAGAAGTGATTCCAAGTTTGCCACGTGTTATTACCGTGTATTGTGATTGTAACAACAAATTTTATGGAAAACATAAAACCTTTATGTACAACTTGATTTATTTCGATCAAATGATATTGCGGGTACAATCTCTATTTATCTCCTCGGATTCTTCTCTTCATGGATTTGAGTTTGAGACCTTGAAAGATGGATTTGACGATTGAATCTCCTTCGGGCTTAGTCTTGAATTTCTCTAACATTAAATTGGGAGTCGAATGACTTATTCCCGTATTAAATGTTAGGCCTTGACTTGATTGAAGAAGCCTTCTTGGAGGACTTGATTCTTTGATCTTCTTGAAAGATGGACTTTGACTTGAATAACGTTGACTCGAGGCTTGGTAGCTTTTTCCCGGATCAAACGCTATGTTGGTTAGACTTCTCAACGAACGCAACTTGAATGTTGCTTGAACGC
The DNA here is from genome assembly GCA_902706635.1 of Striga hermonthica. Classification (NCBI taxonomy): domain Eukaryota; kingdom Viridiplantae; phylum Streptophyta; class Magnoliopsida; order Lamiales; family Orobanchaceae; genus Striga; species Striga hermonthica. The sequence goes on along the minus strand of CACSLK010027751.1, from coordinate 9,900,712 downwards.
CGTTGATGTTCTTGAATGATTTGAGAGGAATGGATGTCGCCTCTTTGTTTATTGGAGGACCGCCATCTCTTTTTCTTCTTCTTAGCCTTCTTCATCATTGAATGGACTTCGAACAATTCTTCGAGATCTTCTTCAAATCTTCAAGAGGGTTCTTGAGAGCTCTTGAATTTGAGACTTTGATCTTTGAGATATGTTTGATATTTTGATGTGTTTGAGGTGTTTGAGGTGTTTGAGGTGTTTGAGGTGTTTGAGGTATTTGAGGTATTTGAGGTGTGTTTTGTGGCATTGGGGAGAGCCCTATTTATAGGTTTAGGAGAGAGAGTTTTGGAAAAGAAGACATCAATTTGATTGGTCCTTCTTGATTTGATATAATCTCTTTCCTTATCCTAAGATTTGACTTGTTGGACAAGAAATAATAACTTTTATTAATTAAATATCTTATTTATCATGGATTTATGTCCCAAAATAAATAAAGACATTAATTAATAAAATATTAAAATTTCGATGTCTACAAATGCCCCCTTGAGACTTGTTCACGGTCAAAATGTCTTGGTAGTGAATGAGTCTCAAAATTTTGGATTTAGTTTGGACATGCATATAGTTTAAACTCTTATCTAGGAGTTCTTCATTTGACTTGATTTGTAGATAGTTTAAACTCATATCAAGGAGTTCTTCATTTGACATAATTTGTAGATAGTTTAAACTCGTATCAAGGAGTTCTTCATTTGACATAATTTGTAGATAGTTTAAACTCGTATCAAGGAGCTTTGATTTGATTTGACAGATAGTTTATACTCATATCAAGGAGTCTTCAATTTTGTAGACATTTTATGCTCGTGTCAAGGAGCCTTCAAATATGTAGACATTTTATGCTCGTGTCAAGGAGCCTTCCAATTTTACATGTAGAGCGTTTATTCTCGTGTCAAGGAGATCTTGATATGTAGACATTTTATGCTCGTGTCAAGGAGCCTTCAAGTTTGATATGTAGACCTTTTATTCTCGTGTCAAGGAGATCTTGATATGTAGACATTTTATGCTCGTGTCAAGGAGCCTTCAAGTTTGATATGTAGATCTTTTATTCTCGTGTCAAGGAGATCTTGATATGTAGACATTTTATGCTCGTGTCAAGGAGCCTTCAAATTTGTTATGTAGACCTTTTATTCTCATGTCAAGGAGATCTTGATATGAAGACATTTTATGCTCGTGTCAATGAGCCATATAGATAGTTTAGACTCATATCAAGGAGCATATATAGATAGTTTAATCTCATATCAAGGAGCATTATATATGTAGACAGTTTAAGCTCATATCAAGGAGCATTATATATGTAGACAGTTTAAGCTCATATCAAGGAGCATATGAATATTTGATGGAGCTCTTCATGTGAATTGCCCCAATGCTTCATGGCTTAAGAAGACATCATTCTTCATTGCTCCCATGTATATTTTCTTCAAAGAGGTCTTCATGCATCTTCAAAGATCTTCGAACTTGATTTGGAGAGAAGAGATGAGAGGTAGAGAAAGTCCCACCAGGCGTGCCAAATTTGTAACAACAAATTTTATTTGTAGTCCCACTGGGCGTGCCAAATTTGTAACAACAAATTTTATGGAAAACATAAAACCTTTATGTACAACTTGATTTATTTCGATCAAATGATATTGCGGGGCTTGATTGAAGAAGACTTCTTGGAGGACTTGATTCTTTGATCTTCTTGAAAGATGAATTTTGACTTGAATAACGTTGACTCGAGGGCTTGATAGCTTTTTCTCGGATCAAACGCTATGTTTGTTGGACTTCTCAACGAACGGGGCTTGAATGTTGCTTGAACATCGTTGATACTCTTGGATTAATTTGAGAAGAGTTGAAGTCGTCTCTTTACTTCTTGGGGAAGAGTCGTCGCCTCTTTTTCTTCTTCTTGGCCTTCTTCTTCATTGAACGGACTTCGGGGGCTCTTCGAGAACTTCTTTAAATCTTCAAAAGGGTTATTGAGAGCTCTTGAATTTGAGACTTTGGTTTTTTGAGATGTGTTTGATATGTTTTTAGGTGTTTGAGGTGTTTGAGGTGTTTGAGGTATTTGAGGTGTGTTTTGTGGCATTGGGGAGAGCCCTATTTATAGGTTTAGGAGAGAGAGTTTTGGAAAAGAAGACATCAATTTGATTGGTCCTTCTTGATTTGATATAATCTCTTTCCTTATCCTAAGATTTGACTTGTTGGACAAGAAATAATAACTTTTATTAATTAAATATCTTATTTATCATGGATTTATGTCCCAAAATAAATAAAGACATTAAATAATAAAATATTAAAATTTCGATGTCTACAGTGATAACAGTGGTGCAGTAGCAAACTCAAGGGAACCACGAGCCCATAGAGCAAGCAAACACATAGAGCGCAAATACCACCTTATCAGAGATATTGTGGCAAGAGGAGAAGTTGAGATCACCAAGATTGCATCAGAAGACAACCTACCTGATCCTTTTACGAAGAGTTTTCCGGAGAAGGTCTTCGCCAAACACGTAGAGGGAATGAGAGTCAAATGTATGGTGATAGGATCGACATAGGTCTTTTAGAATACGGATTGATAGGACTATACTAATAAAGCGGCAGCTTTAAGTATAAGTGAGAGATTGTTGGTGTTATATACTTAAGCCTTGCTTTAGTGGATATTAAACTTGTTATTTCTTGATGAATGAGAATTATGTTTGCTTAAATAAGTTCCACGTTCTGTTGTATTGCATGTAGATAAGTGGGTCGTCATCGGGCGTACCGAAGATCACTATATCAGTTACTTGCGAAACAAGAATCATTGGTTCACAACCTAGATAGAATTGAACAACCCATCAGAACTGTTGTAGTGTCAACCGTACGGTTTGTCTTGACCGATTAGTTGCACTAGTACATTTATGTATTGAACAGGATCCCAGAGAGGGATGTTCGTTTTATACTGATCGTCGTAAACGAACTAGGCCTCAGTTAATTATTGTGTGCTCTTAACCCGTAAGATATTAAATAGGCATGTGCACATAATTGTTGTTGCTTTGATTCTTTGGGTGAGATCCAAGCCGGGTCGACATACTTAATAAATGGGGTAATGACATTATGTGTTCGATGTGCTATTAGGATATTTACGGTCACCATGTGCGTTAGTATGATGATGTCCCCGAAGTGAGTTCATGAAGGAATATTATGCTAAACCCTGCAGGTGGATTTATTCCGGCATAATATGAATGCTATGAGCGAGCGCTAGCTTCGGTAATATAATATATTAATTAATTCTTGATTATTAGTGATCTAATTAATTAATGGACATTATATCTTAAACATTGGGAGGTAAATCGGATAATTATAATAAGGAGTCTCAAATGTAATTTGGGATAGGTGAAGGGAGTGCAATAATATTATTATGGTGGACATTAATATTATTAATATATTAATTTTGGGGTTGCTCCACAGTATTAATATATTAGAAGCCCTTTTCCTATTCTCCTTAGGGTCCCTACTGTAGCTCTATATATACAGCATTAGGCTCTTGGAAGAGAACAAGAAGAACAATTCCACAACCTTGGGAATTGCGTCTAGCCCTCTCTTTCTCTCTTCCAAGGAGTAGTTCTATATCTTGTGCTCCACTGATACAAGATCCAGATAGTTGTTTGAGAATACAGTAGAAGATCTTAAGGTATATACGGGATTCCAATCAGATCGATCATACATCCAAACCGGAGACCAAAACCAGCAAGTGACCATACCACGACGACCAGGATGACGAGACGAAGAGATCGCCGTCGAGATCGCCGCCAGCCGCTGCCGCACGCGCCACCACGCGCCGCAGGAAGGGTGTAGCTGCTGGAGTTTACTCGCGCGCGTGAGAGCACGTGAACCGTCTGATTTCCGATCGGTCAACGTCGTTGACTTTGCCGTGATGCCAGCTTTATGGATTGGTCAAGTTTGTTCGATTCCGAGAAGATTTGATTTGCGGTCAACTGTTCGGGCCAGCCAGATCTACATAAATTTTAAGCAGTAAGTTTTCTTCATCAAACCTTTAGATCTGTTGCGCATAGGTTTATGTTGAATGTTTGTCCGTGATTTGTGCATATCGAGATCCTCATATGTCCCAACAGTACACACTTCGATAGCCTCGCTGACGGTCTCCGGTCCATTCGCGAGCGGCAGGACCAGCAGGATGCTCGACTGGACAGCTGGTATCAGAGGTTCACCCAGTCGGACACCCGTTGGACCTCGGGACCCAGTAAGCCATACCCCTCTCCGTCACCACCACCTTCAGATGCACAGTGAATTCTCACTGTGCTTTGAATATTGTATGCACATTTTCATTATGTTCTATCCTAGGTTTTGAATGTTGTTCGCACTTTTGAACTTTAGAACATCTTTTTCGGATTGTTATTTTCGGATTCCTTTTGCACTCGGATTATAACTTTGAACCTTCTTATTAATCGTAAGCTTCTATTTTCGTTTTATTCATGCATGTCATGGCTTTGTTTAACTAAATTATCTCAAGAAACAGTCTCTTGTTCAAGAAACCAGTTTCTTACTCAAGAAACAGGTTTCTTGCTCAAGAAACATGTTTCTTGCTCAAGAAATTCTTGAGCAAGATGTAACATATTTTTTGCTCAATTAACTTTTGCTCAAGAAACGGGTTTCTTGCTCAAGAAACAGTTTCTTGTTCTTGCTCAAGAAACGAGTTTCTTGCTCAAAAACCGGTTTCATTAATATAAATGTTTGTGTTGAGATCGCTAAGAGTAACTAAATTCTCTATCTAGGGTTAGATGATTGTCGTTTGGGTTCGAAGTTTGCGTCATGTTGTTTCTTGTGTAGAAAACTAGTTTCTTGAGCAAGAAACTGTTTCTTGCTCAAGAAACCAGTTTTTTGCTCAAGATTGAGCAAGAAACTGGTTTCTTTAATATAAATGTTTGTGTTGAGATCGCTAAGAGTAACTAAATTCTCTATCTAGATTGTCATTCAGGTTCGAAGTTTGCGCCATTTGTTTTTTGTGTAGAAAAGTGGTTTCTTGAGCAAGAAACCAATTTCTTGCTCAAGAAACGGGTTTCTTGCCCAAGAAACTGTTTCTTGCTCAAGAAACCAGTTTTTTGCTCAAGAAACGGGTTTCTTGAGCAAGAAACTGGTTTCGAAGTTTGCAAACTGGTTTTGGGACCTATTTATTGCCGCGACCAAGGCGAAAAAATACCCCGCGGCCGTGACAGGCTCCCACGGCCGCGAGAGTTCTCCGAGGCCGCGAGATCTTTATTGCTGAACTTCATATTTGGGACCCAATATTTACTCGCCGTGGTCGCGGCTATGAAATGCTCCGCGGCCGCGACAAGCTTCCGCGGCCGCGACCAGTAAATTTTTTCTTCTCTTTTTTTTTTGTGTTTCATTCAAATTTTTTGGGACTTCACACAGTTCACTTCAATTTTCATTCATCTTAAAAATACCTACAACAAACGTAACAAAACTACACACATCAATATGTCCCACAAAGTTATTACATTAACCACACACAAAACTATATCTACAGTTGTTGTCAATATATCTACAACAATTGTAAATATAGATAACAATTGTAGATATACTGACAGTAGATATAGTGACAACAACTGTAGATATAGTGACAAAATCTTTTTTCACTAGAATTCTATATATAGATCAGTCTAAGCAATGGTCGCAAAAGCTCGTACCATTTAACTTATGTTCATGCTACCCTAGAGATGTACGACCCCTAGTTTACTACTAACGAAACGAGACAATAACAATTACGGATTAAAGTCCCGAATCTAGCAAGTAAACTATGAACATTCAACGTAGCTGACCAAACTAAATCAAATACTCATAAATCATATATATTAAACATAGATAACATGAATCAACTCATCGACAAAATAAATACGACATCTAGATTAATCAACAATAAATAAAGATCATTCAATTCATAGACAAATCAAAGTTAGAGTTCAAACATTCCTTCAAACTGGATAGAAAAACTAGCCTAACATACTAATGGAAATAAGTACTAGATAAAAGAGAGAATAAAAATCTCCCTCGTGTGCGAGTGCGGCTTCCCTCCGCTTGTGTAGCCTCTTTTCCGATTAGTTCTTGTTCTCTCCTGTTCGCGTCTTTTTCTTCTGTCCGCCTCCCTCACAAATAAATCACGCCCCCAAACAAAATAAGTCCTCTCGCAACTAATGTTGCTGCGTAGTCCTACTCCCAGCCAAACCAAGCAGTCTTGTATTGTTGTAAAAAATAAATAAAACATACCGTAAAAATAACAAATAATAATAAATAAACAAATAATCGATTTCATTTCATGAACTCCAAGAAAAGGTTCAAGAAAAACTCTATTTTTTTTAAACTCCAAAAAATATGAGTTCAACAAAATAAAATGGTTTCAGAAAAATCAATAATTTTGAGAGCTCATACATGGTTTTTAGAACAAAAATAAACGTTTTCAAAAAATTATTTATTTAACATATTTAAAAAAACAAAATTATGTTGGCAAACAATTAAATCAAAAATTCTTATGGGTCAAACATGTTTTTAGTTTAATTTAAGAATGAATTTTAGGAAAATAGAGTTGTTGTTTTTTTTTTTTTAGTAATTGGGAATTGCACTGGCGCGTGGTTATGGTGAGGGATTGGGACCGATGTAGATGAAGGAATGGAGGACAAATGGAGGAGTGTGAATTTTTTTTTTAAAACATTTAGTAAGGATAACATTGTCTTTTTACACCCTAAAATGGCTAGTTTTCATTTTATCTATAAAAATGGCTACTTTTCATTTTTTTTTCACTTTAAAAAGTGGCCATAAAACAGTGGCACTGTTTTATCTATGCTTTGAGTATTTTATTTTTTTAATTATTTTTTTTTTTAATTTTGATCATATTTATTAGTCCATGATTATTTTTAGGGAAATGTATAGATAAATCCCTAATCATAAATTCATCTTCTCATTTAGTCTCTAGTGAAAAAATTTTTTTCATTCAACTCCCTAGTCAACAACTTTATGGTCCCCTCTAAGGTTTAATTACATTTCTGTCCCGATACTTTTTTTAAAAGAAATGTACCAGTTTTCATTCATTATAGTACCAGGGGCTTTCAAAATAGTATCTTGTGTTATAAATTTACATAGAGTACCAAATGTCTTTCTATATTGTACCTGACTTTATTCCCGGAGTACCACCACATATAAAATGGTATCAGAGCCTAGGTTTTATTAAAAACTCTTAAAAGAATTTATTACATGCTAATTGAATTTTGGTGAGGAGAATTAAAAAAGAATGGATATAGAAAATTTTCCAGAATGTATACATTATCTAAGATATCTTTAAATTTTGAAGATGTGTGAACAAGAACACCAACAAATGGTTGCCCATTGGGATGACCGTTATGTTGAACAAGTTATGGCAGGAGTTAATAGAATTACAACTAAACTTTACCAAAACCAAAAGAAGTATCATATGGATGCCCTCTAGGTAAACCAATTGTTACAAACAGATTTATTAAATCATCAAGCAATAGCTCATCGAAATCACAGTCATCAATGAGCTATAATAGTTTAACCTGGAAAGAAGTTATTCTAGACTCGTCTAAGTTTTCGGAAGATATTCGCGAATTACAAAAGACGATACAAAGCTATGGTGAAAAGCAATTGCTTATACCAAACAAGGTACACCAGACGCTAACCAAAATTGAAGAACTAATGAAGAGTCAAAAGGATACATTAGAAATCCTTACTGACATTCAAAAGCGAGTTAAAACTCTAGAAGATAGGCCGAGCTCTTCTGGAGGACGAAGAAAAGTAACCTTCGGATCAGTACCTCTATTACACCAAAAGGGTAAGCCCACCGAAGTTTGAAGGCCTATGACAGAGGACGAAAAGATGAGAGCCATCTTAAAAGGAAAATTCACTAACAAATAATGGAAAGAGTGAATTTGGAAGATCTACATGACCTTGCAGAATCCTTTGCAGGTCTGGGTCTAGTAGACTTAAAAATGAATACGGGAGATGGTTCAACGATAGTAACTAGGTCCCAACCACCTCCTGGAGGAGAAAGTTCGGGTTCTCACCAACCTGAGGAACAACATATGCCCCATCAAGGGGATTTTCAGGTTCGGGGAGAAAACGGGCATCCAGAGGGTAGCCGAATGCGTTCCCGAAGGCCTAACCTTCAAAATACCCCTTATGGGAAATCTCAACTAGATCCAATTCATCCTTATGGGTAATGTTGAATCTAGATACCTTAGATTTTAAAAATCGGGAGATCTTTATCGATGATTGGGCCTCTGCAATGAGAATTGCTGGAGGGACATTGGATCTCAACGAAGAAGGGTTCATTTCACTTCTCGAAATGAGCCTAGAAGGTTCAGTTAAAATTGCATGGGATATGGCTTCTCCAGACGTTAAAGGAGATGTCATAGCTGGAGAATCATTAAAAGGAATAGTCGATAATATGGCAAGAGTATTTAGGATCTTATTTATCGGAAAAGTTTGGTTCTTACTGCTGCATCGTTATAGGTCTTGTGTTTATTAGTCTGTATACGTAAAACTTGATGTGTAACAAGTCTAACATTCAAATTCAGTTACACATTAGAGCCGTTGAATTTGGAGATCATGGTTGGCTCAGCTTAATCCAAGTAGCGAAATAAAAATTACAGGCGAGTCTATAACCATCCGGCTCGCAAACCCCCCCTCAATCGAATGGTACATCCCCGTGGCCATAGAATACAACACACCACTCTCCCTGAAAAAATTATTCAAGTAAATCTTGTTCTCCAACCCATGGCATGGCTGAGTATCGACAAACGAGCCGTTCTTGCTCACGTACATGCACTTGTCCCCCAAAGGCCCAAACACATAGATCTTTGGCCTGAAGTGCAGAACACATAGACCCTTGATACGAGAGAAAGGTGATTTATTTTTATTGGTCAAGCATAATTCAAACTCGATTTTAACTGGGCCCAACACTAAGCCGGCTCGGGGCGCGTTCGGTAACCATGCCCAACACTAAGACGTAGCATCGAAAGCCGATAAATATATATTCAAGAATGCCCAAATGTTTGTATTTA
>CACSLK010027751.1:9819305-9833101 GCA_902706635.1 Striga hermonthica | reverse complement strand
ATCTCCTTGCCTGATCCCTCGAGAAGGATTAACATAGCCACACACATCACCATTAACATTGAAAGAGAAAGAAGAGGAAAAGATGCAACACATGATCCAATTCACAAATGTAGAGTTAAATCCCATAGCAAGCATAACCATTTTCACACTCTCCCACTCGACACGATCAAAGGCTTTCTCCATGTCAAGTTTAATGGCCATATAACAGGTTTTCCCCACTCTATGGTTTTTCATAAAATGAATCACTTCGTGAGCAATGATGTCATTATCCAAGATTTGTCTATCAGCAATAAAAGCAGATTGATTGGGACTAATGCAAAAAGGCAGACACTGCTTGATTCTATTGGCCATGATTTTTGATATCACTTTATAGCTCACATTGCAAAGACTAATCGGTCTGAAATTAGCAACGGTGATAGGGTTGGGGCATTTTGGAATCAAAGTGATGAGAGAGTGATTTAAGCATTTCAGCAATCTACAAGACTCAAAAAAACTAAGAACAGCAGAATAGAGATCATGTTAATGAGGGACCAGAATGAGTGAAAAAAATGGAGCTCATACTGTCGGGTCCAGGGGCTTTAGAAGGGTTGATGTTGAAGATAGCTCCTTTAATTTCTTCATGGTCCACTGGAGCAACCAAGTCAGTGTTCATGTCTCTGTTGATGTTCTTCTTGATATTTTGAAGAGTATTATTGACATCAAGAAAGCCTTCTGAAGAAAACAGCTCTAAAAAGAAATCCTCAATACAATGAGAGATGGCATCATGGGATACACAGGAGGTTTGGTCTTCTCTGATCAGCTGATGAATAGTGTTCCTCTTCCTTCTTTGAAGGGTTAGAGCATGAAAGTAGCTCGTATTCTTGTCCCCCAGCTTGAGCCACTGTGTTCTAGATTTTTGCTCCCAGAATTTACTTTCAAATTTATAAGCTGCATCCAGGTCATTCTTGATCAAATCCCATGTGTGCCAGTCTCTAAGTCCCCCCTGCTCCCTTAGAATCGAGAGTTTATTATTCTATTTTCAAGAGCCGTACTAGAGTTTTGTACTAGTTGTGAAATCTATATATATATATATATATATATATTGAAGTGGAGCAGCTGGAACAAACTTATTTTCCCGCTCAAATCACTTTTATTGCTTCTCATAAATTATTCTAACATGTTGTCTGATATTGAGAATTACAACAACCATTAACTCATGAAGTAAAATGAAATAATTCATAATAAAATCAAAAATTTGATTCATGTATATACAATTAAAAAGTTGACGACACCAAATAACTATGTAGCTTTAAAAGCAGTCAAAATTCAATAATTATTTTACTTTTTGTAGTCTGCAAAGAAAACTTGAAACACAATAAATATTTTACTTTTTGTAGTCTGCAAAGAAAACTTGAAAGACGAAAACACAATGAACCATTTTGATTCATGTAGAGACATTGAATGCTGTCAACCATCAATTCTGCCACCATATCAGTCCAATAACTTCTTTATTTATTCTAGCATTTGAAATCAGTCAACATCCAAATTCCAATAACTACTTAACTTTTATTGTAGTCTGACCTGCAATCAAAATATAAAATGCCAAAATAATTAAAGAATGAACCTTTGATGTCCTGTATATCAACCATCAATTGCCAAGAGAAAAAAAAAAAAAAGTTAAAACTAATTAAAATTCTTCTTAACAGGCTAACATTCAACATTCACTTTTTGAAATTATCAACATATCTTAAATAATCATTAATTGTATCTTCATTTTTTTTGGAAGACAAAGAACCAATATGTTACTATACATATACTGAAGAAAAAGGGAAAAATAAACTATAAAGACTTTGAGTTTTAGTAAAATAATAATAATAATAATACCAAAACTGAAAAACAAGACTCTCAAAAATGGGACTTTTAATCATGATAAGTGAGATCAAACCTGGAAACATGCATTGGGGATTGCGTGTTGGTTTAGTTCGGTTGTACTCTGTCCCTATGTACCACGACAAGTCAAAGATTTCAACTTTGGAGTGTGTTTTCCATGATAGAACTGTAAGTCAATTTGCATTTGTTGTACTTTATATATCAACTTTATTTTGATAACGTTCATTTTTCAAATGCAGGGGGATCGTATTCACGCGACGGTGAAGTACGAACAAGTTTCGACTTTCATAATTCCCTCAAGCAAATGAGTTTTAGTGGTAAAAACAATTAACTTAACATGTTCCAAATCTAGATTTTCTACCATCTAATAACATATATTTGACTTGGCTGCATAATCATTCTTCCTAAATTAAAAGGATATCAATTATGATACAAGACTTCAAAACTTCAAAGAAAAATAAAAAATTGTGACAAATAAGTGCCTTAGACTTTAGTGAATTTTCACTATTTTTTTTTACAATGAAATAAGAATTTCTATCTTGCCATATATGTATTCACAAGACGAGAGACTTATTAGAGACTTATTTAAACAAGTTTTTTATAACTCATAACTCACTCTAGAAACCAGTTTTGTACCCTTTCAAAGCAACAAAATGGAATTTCATATAGAAAAAACATTCTTTTTTTTTTTTTATCTTACCCAAGATCTTGAAAATTACTATTCTAATTTATTGAGCTTACAGTTTTTTTGGCTCATTCAAAGATATCTAGGGAATAAAACAATTCTACCATTAAACACACTCTTTCTAACTTATCAAGGTAACAAATTATATAAAGTCGTTATAAACTGATAAGGAACTTCTGTTTTACATTTTACAGAAATAAACTCGAATTACTAAAACATAGTATAGTCATCACAATAACCCCTACATTGAAGATATATCAACAGAATGAAGATAACAAAATCTACAACTATACCACCAAGAAAAAGGAAGCATAACGATATTGCGAACCCAGGTAAGGATATTTAACTCCTAAATTCCAGGATATATTTTTTCAGAATATTCTTATAATTTGGCACATTAGGAGAATTTTTTTTTTTTTACATATGTCTTAATGCACGCAAGCATAGACATATACACGACTGTACACACATATCTACATATATAGACAAATAGATATACATCTAGGGCGAAGAGAGGGCTTTAATTTCAAAAAAAAATTCTCAATTTCACAAAGCAGATTTCAGTTCTCACATTCAAAGACCAACTAGACTGAGTGAAATAGAGAATTGATAATTTGCCCCATATTTGTAACCTAGACACCAACTCACCTTAGACCACGAATAGCCTTGCAACTTCTCGCTGCCCTCCAATCGTTATGTCGTCATCGTTCAACCCACTCTCGCAGATCTAGAGGTTGTTCTCGGATGGCCGTCGTCTGTGAATTTGGAAGGAGGACAAGATTTAGAAGAAAATAAATAAAAATTACATATTCATTCCTAAAATTTATAGGTAACGAAAGAATAAATAAAGGAGGAGACTTTTGTTTGTTTCAGCAATTGATAAACAATGTTATATGTACATTGCTATCATGGACCTTTTTGTTTCTTTTTTTTTTGTGTATATATTTGCTAACCATATAACTTCCTATCGTAAATACGTATTGGATATTCAAAAAAACTTACGTTTTGTTAGGCAGCGAAGAAAATTTTTCATTCTGTTCTTTAGCATTTATTTAATTATCTATAAATAAAAAACTAACTATTCATATAATATTTGTATAAGTTTCCAACAAAATTATTTGATACTCTAAAAAAAAATATAATTTTTTTGTTGAAAATAAAAAAAGTGAATGATATAAAATTTATAATATACAGTTAATATGCTTTTCTTGATCTAACTGTAAATTTTAAATTTTATATCATTCACTTTTTTTATTTTCAACAAAAAAATATATTTTTTTTACATATTATATCATTCACTTTTTTTATTTTCAACAAAAAAACTATATTTTTTTTACATATGAGATGTGGCTAAATAATTCATTAAGAATTAAGAAATTGCGAACAATAAAATTTGAGAATGAATGTTAATTATATGTGTCACCTCATATTCACATTACTACATTGGAGTTTTGGATCACAACTTCTATTAATCCGACGTGTGACCCGTTTTTTAACAACCTAGGATATACTCTAATTTTTTGCTTATATTTCTTAATTTTTAAGTAGCTAATAATTGAATTTTAATTTAGGTTATATTTCTTAATTTGTAGTTAGATTATAATTAAATTTTAAACTTCAATTGTTCGTATTTCAATATATTTATTGATAATCATGATTTCAATTTAGGAGAGGATGAAAATGAAATGTTATTATCAAGACATTGTTATGTAGAAGAATCAAAGAGGACTATTCTGGATGAGACCAAGGCATTTCCATTGTCAAATATTGAAAATGGTATTTTTTTACTTTTGGTATAATGATCTAATATATTATTTTATTTAAAAAACAATACAACGCTTTATTCAAATTTTTTTTTTCAGGGTCATTTTTGTTTCAGGTTTCTTCGCAATGTTAACCCTTCTCTTGATTTGTGCAATGGAACTCAATTAATTGTCACGAAACTTGGAAATCATGTTATAGAGGGTGAAGTTTTTGGAGCAGAAAGTTCACGTCATAAGGTTCTTATTTCAAGAATGTCATTGACACCTTCAGATCCGAAACTTCCATTCAAGTTTCAGCGAAGACAGTTCCCAATTATGGCGTCTTACGCAATGTCTATCAATAAGAGTCAAGGACAATCTTTGTCGAGCGTGGGTTGTTGTTGAAGAAACCTGTATTTAGTTATGGACAATTATATGTTTTTGTTTCTGAGAGTAAAGAATCTCAAGGGTCTAGAAATTGTTATTTGTGATGGCGATAGTTATAGTGAGTCTGGTTCTTCTACTACTAATGTTGTATTTAAGGAAGTGTTTCAAAATGTGTAATAATTTTTTTTTATTATTTTTTATTGCAAGAGCTTTTTTTTTTTATATTACTAGAACCAAATTTTTTTAACACTATTCCCTTTTTAATATCATGCCGCGCATGGCTCGGGTGACTGACGTACTAGTAAAGAACTAAATTTAGCTAAATTATTACTTTCCCAGTCAGATGAGTCTGTCGCCCAGATCCCCCGTCCACACATTCATTATCAAACAATTATATCAGGAACCCAAAAAAAAAAAAAAAAAAAAAAACTCGAAGTTTATTTTCTACCACCATGAATCACTTTATCCGGCGGTGGAGCTCAACGCGCTCCAGGTGTTCGATAAATTGCGTGAACGAGTCCCGCCCATGGAAAACCCTCTCTTCCCGGCATCTTTGTGGATCATCATCTGAAGATCTCGAAGCTGCGTCGTGGAAATCATTGGCGGGCATCGTCAAATGCCCCGCAAACCACGCGCCGCTGACGCCCATAAGCTTTCTGGAAAGAGCTGCAAGAGTTTTCGGAGACAGAACATCGGTTGTGTACGGTTCTCTGCACTTCACTTGGGCCGAGACCCACGCGAGGTGCCTCAAGCTAGCTTCTGCTCTCACCCAGTTTGGAATTTCTCGAGGCGATGTGGTAAATTGCCATTCTTGGATTTTGTTCTCTGCCCTTCTCCTTGTTGATGTGCAATTTTGAATTTTCTGAAAATTTTCAGCTATGGGAAATTTTTTATCCATCACTCTAAAAGAATGAACTGAAAACAGGTAGCAACCCTTGCCCCAAACGTGCCCGCCATGGTGGAGCTCCACTTCGCGGTGCCCATGGCCGGAGCAATCATCTGCGCCCTGAACACCCGCCACGACCCGGCCATGATCTCCGCCCTCCTCTGCCACTCGGAGGCCAAGATCCTCTTCTCCGACCACCACCTCCTCACCACCGCCCGATCCTCCCTCCAAAAAACCCACAAACCACCACCCATCCTCGTCCGAATTCCCGATAACGCCCCTCCCCCGAACCCTCCTTTCCCCAACGCCCACGATTACGAGTCCCTCATTTCCTCCGGGGACGGCTCGTTCGTCCCCCTCCGACCCGAATCCGAATTCGATCCGATAAGCATAAACTACACGTCCGGGACCACCTCCCGGCCCAAAGGCGTCGTGTACAACCACCGGGGCGCGTATTTGAACGCACTGGCCACGTCATTCATCCATGGGATGACCTCGTTTCCCGTGTACCTATGGACCGTCCCCATGTTCCACTGCAACGGTTGGTGTCTCCTTTGGGGCCTCGCGGCCCTCGGCGGGACCAATGTCTGCCTCCGTCAGGTCTCGCCCGACGTGATATTTGACCAAATCGCCCTCCATCGGGTCACCCACATGAGCGGTGCCCCAACCGTATTGAACATGATCCTAAACTCGCCCGCTCGGAAACTGTTGCCACACACGGTCGACATCATGACCGGCGGGGCGCCCCCGCCGGAGCCCCTCCTCTTAAAAATCGAGGATCTCGGGTTTCGGGTTTCTCACTTGTACGGGCTCACTGAGACGTACGGGCCGGGAACGTGGTGCGCGTGGAGGCCCGAGTGGGACTCGTTGGCTAGAGACGAGCGGACGAGGCTCAAGGCCCGGCAAGGAGTCGGGCACTATTGTCTAGAGGACGTCGACGTGCGGGACCCGAGTGATTTGGGGAATAGCGTGCCGGGAGATGGGGTGACGATAGGGGAAATCGTGTTTCGGGGGAACACGGTTATGGCCGGCTACTTAAAAGATGAAAAGGCGACACGAGAGGCTTTTGCGGGCGGGTGGTTTAGGAGCGGGGATTTGGGGGTGAGGCACGAGGACGGGTATATCGAGGTGAAGGACAGGTGGAAGGATGTGGTGATCACGGGAGGGGAGAATGTGTGCACGGTGGAGGTGGAGAGGGTGATTTACGGGCACGCGGCGGTGGATGAGGTGGCGGTGGTGGGGAGGCCGGACGAGCATTGGGGAGAGACTCCGTGCGCGTTCGTGAAGGTGAAGGAAGGGTATGAAGTGGAGGTGTGCCCGCAGGAGTTGATGGATTTTTGTAGGGAAAGGCTGCCGCATTATATGGCACCAAAGACGGTTGTGTTTGGGGATCTGCCGAAAACGAGCACTGGTAAGGTTCAGAAGTTTGTTCTGAGGGAGAGGGCCAAGGCCATGGGGAGTCTTTCTTGAGGTGGTGTTCGGAAAGCTTGCCCCATTAGATGGTCACATCGTACGGTATCCACCCGCTGTAGCCATTTCTGTAAAAGTAAAGTCATATATATAGCATATGAAATGCAAGAAATTCCGAACTGGCAGTTACGTGAATCAACAGTACGAATCCTGGGGATGGTTGCTGGGAATGAAAGGTTAGGCTCATAGACTTGAAGTTCTTCTAGTATTTCTCTACTTAAGTTGTAGTATGTTGTAGGAGTTGATATATGTTAGACTCTGCCTTTTTTTGTATATAGTGCATCTTTGGACGAGGTAAATCCATGACTTTTTGGAATCGAGCATTGTGAAGAGGATATATGAGGATGCTTCGATGGCTTGGACGAACAACTTTATTTTCATGTCGATGGGAAAACGATCGACATCTCGAAAAAACATAAGGGAACTCATACATTTGGAGATCACCATCAAAGGGCTCTATCTGACATGTGGTGCTGAGACCATCTTCAGCCCGTGTCTCTACTCTAGTGCATGGTGTCTCTATGAACAATGTTGTAAACAATAGAAAGATATATGTTGCAATTGAACTTGACAAGTCTTGTGCCACATGGCTTTTATGCCCAATTAATCAAGAACTTTTCAGTAATTTGAAAGCTCCAAGTACCAATGTTTGCAGCAATTGATGGTTTTAATAAATTTCATCATTAAAATTGATATTTTGCAAACTTGGGTAGCTAAGAACATTTTTTGAATGATATTTTTTTTTTCATTTTCATGAAAATAGAACAAAAGTTCTCATCCTGTCTAGTAATTAATAGCCAGTGTTATATATGAAAACAGTTTGGTTTGAATTAAATATTCATATTATTCATAAAGAAAAGGTAAAATATAAATGGTTTGTATAATGTTATGTCTATTTTTTGTGTGGTTGCATCCTAATTATCTTTTATTGAATATTGTTTAAACGAATCTATACTTATATAAAAAGTCATCTTATTTATTAAAAATAGTAGGTAGAAAAGTCAAAGGTAATTAATGCATTCTATTTCTGTTTAAAGTATTTTATTTAATTAGTTTAGGGCATTACTATTTACCGCCCTTTTTACTAGTCACCGCCGCCTTTAGACGATTTTGCCCTTCAGTACTATCTCTCTCTACTCTCTCTCTCTCTCTCTACTTTTTTCCTTTCAATTTTCTACGGCTCTTTTGACCGTCAAAAAAATTTCAAAAGAACAAAAAAATACCATGACATCGGCAAGACATTGAAGATTGACAATGTATTTTTTTTTATTTTTTTACTTTGTAAATAATTTTTAAAATGTTTTTTTACTATTTTTTTCGCGTCCGGCCCGGCCGACCGGATGCAAAAAAAAAAATAAAAATAAAAATTAAAAATTATTTACATAGTAAAAAAATATAAAAAAAAACTACATGGTCAATCATCGATGTTTTACCGATGTCATGGTATTTTTTTGGTATTTTTTTGAAATTTTTTTGACGGTTAAAAGAGCCGTAGAAAATCGAAAGGAAAAGTAGAGAGAGAGAGTAGAGAGAGAGTGTGAAGGGCAAAAAATAATTGGGGGGGGGGGGGTTAATAGCGATTCACTTGGTTTATCTCATAACACATTTTCAATACAATTTACTATGATTTTTCTACTGTGATTATTATTATTATTATTATTATTATCACGCCATTGTTAAATAAAGTTGAACATTGAATAATTTGAATGTAAAAAATATCTAAATTGGACCATTCGGTGCATATATAGTTGTAAATTACTTTTACTACAAAAATATATTATTCGCCGTATAGTTGGTGTATAGTTTTATAAACATTAAGACTTAATATTTAAAAGACATTAAAAAATTGTAAGAGATTCGCATATGTGAAATTGGCCATGTATGGGAATAATGAAATTGGTATAACCATCTGGTAAACTATGATTCAAAATAACAATGTATATATTCATAACAATTTTTTTACTATTTAAAAAATACCAAACAATTAAATTATCAAATACTACATTTAAAATTTATTAAAGTTTGTATTAAAAGATGTGGAAAAAAGCTTATAACCCTATTGTTTTTTGGACTTAATGTGAATTAAAAGAGGTAGAAAATAGATAATAACCCTATTACTTTTTAGATTTAAACAAAAAAACTGTGAAAATAATTCATTTAATATTTTTGTCCGTTGCATTGCACGGGATGCGTAGTATACGTAACAAGGGACCTTACATTTATTTGGACAAGTGACAAATCGACATTAATTAATCAGTCATCACCAAATAATCATCACTATTATTTTGTCCTTTATATGCTTAAAGACCTTCACCTAATAATAGACAGTTAATTATGTATATGCTTAATGTGGTAGTCTTTTTCATATGTTACTTCTACGTTATGTCAACAATCAACTCATATCATTATAAAAAGTTACTATATATTCCAATAGAAATTCTAAATACATTTTACGATATAAATCGATATTCAGATATTTCATCTGAATTAAATTCGAATATGTAATTTTTACTGAAATTTATTTTTTTTTTATCAGTAATTCCTACTGTTAAATAAACTACCATTTAAATTGTCAAAATTCAATAAAAATTACCATGGAATATCTTCTTTAAAATTCCATCGAAGTTATAAATTGGAATATTTATAGGAATTACCATTGAAATCATTGAACGTACCGCAGTTAGAAAATATTCTTATAATAATTTAAATGTGGATCACTTGTGCATTAATTTATGATATTTTCTGTTTATTTAGTGTTATTATTTATATATTATTGGTCCTTTAATTTGGGGGTACATTATTTCAATTATTTAGTGACAATGAAGGATAATTTCCCAAGAACTCGAGACACAATTTTAATGGAACCACTAGCTAGCTAGCTAGAACTTTCATATTATTAGTAACTATATATTCGTATTTTGATTGAATATTCAATAATTAAAGCTCATTATCATCTTAATTGAACCCCAAAAAAATGATGTCTGGTGAAAGCCAAAGCCCAATAGTGACAGTATTACTATCATTTTTTTGGAAAATAAAATATTAATTTGTGTTACTCAATAGCTGTACAATTGATACTTTCATAAATAGATTGTCTCGAGTTGCATGTTAGGCCCTTTAATTTCTCACTAATTGCTTTATTTCATTTTATTTTATTTTATTTCATTGTCTCGACTTTGTATTTTGGAAGTCTTTCTAGATTTTTACCTTTTTTGGAAGGAGGCCATATGTCTAACCACGCTAAGTTAAAACTCGACATGGATGAGATACTCCTCAAATATCATGATCGAGCCAATCTCCGAGACTCGGGGGAGGAGACAAAACCATGCTCAAACCTAACGGGGATGAGGAAGCAAGTCTCGCCATATGATCTACTGTAAAGTTGGTTTCTCTATGCACATGTTGGACTCTAGATTTTTACCTTTGTTCCACTTATTTAACTTTTTGCTTAAAAAAAATATATGACACCTGAAATAAAGTAAATAAAGATTAAAATAATCAAAATTCGGGAGCTAGCTAGGATTATCAGTCCTATAATGTCGTTGAGATAATGCAAAAGTAAAGGCCTATCATATAATCAATTAAAATAATTAGTATATTATTATTATTATTATTATTATTATTATTTTGTGGACTAACAATAAATTGTTTTATCTTGATGCGGTAGTTTAGGCTTCCCATTAAGTTGCTAAAAAAAATCTCAAAACATATATATAACTATTAAATCCAACTACAAATAACATACATCAGGAGTCACCAATTGTTAAATTAAACAAGTTTGGCTCGGCTCGGCTCTAATTCGGCTCGAGATCAAGGCCTTAACGAATCGAGCTCGAGCTTATTAAAAGTTTGTTTGCCTCGGCTCGATAAGATTAGAAAAGTTAATTTTTATCTAATTAACTTTATATAATTCGGCTCGTTAAAGCTTCAGATTCGTTCGATAATGCTCAAACTCGACTTGTTAATAGAAATAAACGAGTTGAGTTCGAGCTCAAATTTTAGCTTGTTTGGTTAATGAGCCGAGCTCCACTGGCTCATTAAAGGCGGCTCGTTTACAGACCTAGTCACTAATACCACATATATACATATCTCTAAAATAAAAAATTGTTATTATTCAACCCACATAACATTGGTACATACACAAATTACGCCACGATATGGACAAATTGACACTTCATGGCTAATACCCTTTGTACTTCAATCATCCAACCAAATGAACACAAATTGAAACATGCATGATTTTTTTTTTTTTTAAACAGGAAAATCTTTTCCGACCATATATAAATAAAATAAATCTCAATTAAATAATAAATTAATTAGTCAATTTCTATTAAGAAGCTCTTCAATCATCTGCAACGCAATCCTTTCTTCCTCGTCAATCCCTCCCCTCACCTCGGCCGCCGCCGTCGGAGGCGGCGGCACCACCAAGTCGGCCGCCGGCTTCTCAGTAACCGCCGGACTTTGATGATTACTATTATTGTTATTATTACTAAAGTTATTTTTGCTGAGCTGGACGGTCATGACCCAGCTGGACTCGGATCTCGACCCGGCCCGTTTCTGCCAAACGCCGATGTCCGAGCTCTCCGTGTCGAGCCTGAGGCAAGTGAGGGAAGGAGAAGGAGACTTGCAGCATTTGCGGAGCTTCGCGCTCAAAATGGAAGAGAGAGAAGCCGATTTTGCTGATGTCAGCGATGACGTGGACGACGACGATGATGACGAGGCGGAGACGACGGAGGTTTCCCGATTAGCCGGCACCGGAAAGTTCGTTTTCGCGTTGCGGCCGCTCATTAGGATGGCCGCCTCGTCGTAGGCCCTAGCGGCCTCCTCGGCTGTCTCGAATGTTCCAAGCCAAACCCTTCTTTTGCTGCAAGAAAATTGTACAATTGTAATGAGATAAAAGGAAGAATTAATGGTAATGTATGTAAAAGGATGAATATATGTGGAGTGAAATTATAAATCAGCTAGTTTTTTTTTTTTTTTTTTTTTTTTTTTTTCTTAATCATGCATGACAAATTATTTCAGAACAATGCATGACAAATCAAATTACTAAACAAAAACTAACAAATAAACAAATTAATAACTACATGATACAAAAAAAAAAAGAAGAAAGTAAGGAAAATAGACAGAAATATATACTAATTCTCTCTATTATATCAATGTGTGTGAATTTGTGAACATATTTCATGATATATATATAAAGTTTGGATAAAACTAATTAAAATATATTATAAGTAGAGATATATGTATTTACAGCAAAGGGTGACGAATTTCCGACACCCAAGAACCCCAATGGCGCTGTCGGACTCCTCGAAACTTCTTCGATTGTACCATATTGTACGTATGTGTGTGTGTGTGTGTGTGTGTGTGACTCCTAAAATCAGTTGATTGATGAATGATGGTGAATAGGTTTAGTTTATATAGAATAGAAAGAAAGGGACTGCATATGTCATTTGCAGTGTGATTATTAATATAGAGCATTTAACAATGTTAACTCAAATGAAAAGGAGATGTTTTTAAAGAGAGGGAGAATGAAATGAAGGCTTTGTTTCTGGTAATTAAGGTGGTCCCGGGCTTCCAATTGCCTTAAATGGGCCACCAGCCAAGACTATTTTAAGTTTGGGCCTACTCATCGGGCCCTCTTTTCTCTACTTTTAGTAGGTGGAGCCCTGGAGTACCGAGTGTTTAGAAACCCGCCATAAACTAGTTTATAACTTATCTATCTATGTAGCTAATAAGTTTCTTGTATTTAAATAAATTTTGTCTAAAAAAACAAAAAATTGAAACTTATCTCAAACTATTTTAGGTAGCTTTTTTAAATGAGTTAATTGAAATTTTTATTTCAACTGATATATCAGCTACTTTTACAAAAAAACTTTTGTTCGTCAGCCAATTTTTCAGCCATCGCCCATAAAATATCAGCTATAAGTTCAAAATTTTATCTCCAACCTAAAAGCCATTTTGTCTACATCTTGTGTGTGGAACATTTTTTGGTTCATGCTTTTGATCTCCATGTTCAAGAGGTTAATCGTCTGAGAGATGAAATCGCCGCTAAATAAACGAGTGTAATATCGAGCTCATACTCGGCTTATTTATCACTAATATTGAGTCGATCGAGGTCGAACTTTAATGAGCTGAGCTAAAAAAATTTATTCAAAATTCTTTTTTCGAGCCCTAACGAGTCGAACCGAGCTTGACTCATTGACCAAACAAGCTTGATTGAGCTCGAACTCAGCTTGTTTATTAAACGAGTCGAGACGAACTCGAGCCTTAACGAACGGATTCAAGCCGAGCCAAACTCGTTTAAGTTAACAACACTAAGTGGAGGCATTGCTCTTATCGAGTCTTTTTACCGTTGAATTTCACTCACACACACTCATATGGGTGAAAATACGAATTTTCCCTCGCATGTGAATCCTCTAAAATTTGATGGGGAGTTGCGATTTTACAAGAGACTTAGAAGAATGAGTTAACTAAAGTTTTATCAACCAAAATTTATTAGTCATAATAAGATAATTCATAATAGTACTATAACTTGTAAAGCCACATATTATCCATCAGACAACACACACATATATGTGAATATGAATGTACATGTTAGATCCAACTATAAATAAGGATATATATATACAAATTGTTCCTTGCATGAGAATCCTCCAATCTTAATATCCATCATCTTGTAAAGTCACAAATTTATCCTAATATAATTTTGAAAGTTGTTTTTATGGCTTGAATATATATATATATATATATATATATA